>JAHRHZ010000282.1:292133-314809 GCA_024137785.1 Ginglymostoma cirratum | reverse complement strand
GATAGATAGATAGATAGATAGATAGATAGATAGATAGATAGATAGATCGGCAGATTTGCTTATTTCACACTCACTTTACTCAATTCTTATTAATGAAACATTATGTTAATTTAGTTCACTGCTATTCGTGTCTTGCAGCTACCTGTTGTCACTCTGAAACATTTCCGACATCTGTTTACCAGGGAATTTTCAGACAAGTCATTTTGCTCCAGTACACAGCGGCCATCGGCTCGATGGACTGTGTGCTTTGGTACAGACTGTTCACTGATCAAGCTCCCGAGTACCATGTCTCCACATTCAAGGATGAAAGAATTGAAGGACGGTTTAAAGTATCTGTAGATGGTGAGGAAAGCTCCACCATGCTCACTGCTTACATAGCCCAGCTCGCAGACACTACAGTGCTAAACAGTGCAGTGAGACACAGTGATTAAAAAAAGAGTATGAAGCTGTACGAGAACTTACTCGGTCAGAGGACTGAAGAGACAACAATAGTGGACTGCTGAATCAAAAGTACTGCAAGGAAAACATCTTTAAAATTAACTAATATATGTAAAATATGTACAGTTTAAAGATTTATAATTCATTACAACAGCGAATTTTATTTTCACAATTTTGTGCGTAATCTGTATTTTGCCACAGTTGTAATTGTCTGCAAATCTTTGTTCACAAAGTTATCCTGTAATTTATCCTGTAGCAGGTTTGTGTTCCATGTTATGAGTCTCTATTTCATTCGACAGCGCAGGGAAAGATGCATTTTGTTGTTAATCAATGCATATTGACTTTGGAAACGAGCAATTGAGAAAGGAATTTTTTTGTTTCATTCCTCTATTGTACATAGCAGATTCTGATAGCAAAGTGTAGACGGAGAGTTTCTCAGTGCCTAATCTATCTTGTTGCTGTTTTTACGGTCTGGCTTTGTCGATGTTCAATTTTGATAGATGTAACATTTATGAGGAATACAAATACAAATACTTGTTGACCATGACATTTGCAACATGAATGCTATCATTCAAAACAGTTCCTTTCTTCGTTGCCCTCTCCTTTGCAAAGCCACGAACATTTTATGTAGAGTTCCTGCCCTGAACTATATCATCATATAAAGTGAAATGTGAAATAAAGTTATTTTCTGCAGTGCACACCTGTCAGCTGGCACATGGCAAAACTGACAGTTCTGTCAATTGTGGTCACAGCAAATCTGCTGTAGCGCCATCCAGTGGAATTCTGACGTTTTGACATTGATTCTTTGTTCTCTCTCAAATGCTGCTAAACGTTTTGATGGGTAATTCTTACACCAAATCATTGAATCCCTCCAGTGTGGAAACAGGCCCTTAGGCCCAAAAAGTCTACACCAAACCTTGGAGCATCCCACCGAGACCCATTCCTGTATAACCCACTTAATCTACAGACCCCTGAATACGACAGACAATTTTGCTTAGCCGATCCACCTAACCTGCACATCTTTGGGCTGTGGGAGGAAACCAGAGTACGTGGAGGAAACCCACACAGACATGGGGAGAATGCACACAAACTCAACACAGACAGTCGCTCAAGAATGGAATTGAACCTGGCTACTTGGTGTTGAGACGCAGCAGTGCTAACCACTGAGCCACCGTGACGGTCTAAATTGGTACTGCAGGGATTATGTCATTAACATGACGTACGCCTTCTATTTGTTTTATTTTTGCTATTTCCATTGAATTCTGAGATATCTTGTCTGAGATCCCAGAATTACCCAAAACAATATCAGAATGATGCCCTTTTTAACGAAGTAGATCACCAATAATTCACCCTGGATAATCATTGAATGTTGATTTTGAAAAGAAAACTGACATTTTGTCGTTTTTTAATCATCAGGACCACATTCAAAATTAAACAATTCCATGATACAAGGGTGATGGATATTTTGTTTCTCGTAATTGTGTCGTGAGACTAAGAAAGTATTTTCATCTGCATTCCTTCCAAAGGTGGTATAAGTACATATCTATCATTTTATGGTCGGGTGCAGTTGTCCAAAACGTAAAATTCTTATAAAATTCCCAGACCATCACACCCCTTTAGGCTGTCATTGATACAAGTGGCAGTGACCTAAAGAAGTGCATCAGGCTCAGAGACAGGGTCGGGAAATTTCGTCCAATGTGATAATAAACGTAAAACATCCGACTATAATTTAAACAGGGGCATCATCTAGCTTCATAGAAACAAGCTTATGGACAGATTGTTTAATGCAACCAGAGAGAGCATCAAGTGTGAATTAAACTGATAAGGTCCATTGTCGTCTAATGAGAGTCAAAATCAACGCAAGTATAAATATTGACGTGGTCTGTGTCTTATTAACATTATTATTAAGTTAACATGATGCATGTAATAGAAACAATGATTTCGTCAAATTTCAAGAAATGTGCAGAATCAGATTGTTGCAAAAACAGAAACAGGAGCGAACGCAGCAACACTTGAGATATTATTAATTTTTAAAGACAGAGGGAGTTCGTGGAGCACACTGTGGACTGGTGTCTATTGAATTACATAAGCAGCCCCGGACTTCTACAAAAGACATTTGGTTGCGTTCGTGAATTCAAAAGGTTTGGAGGGATCTGGGTCAAATGTAAGTAAGTGGGGCAAAATTAGATTGAGAATATGATCGGCGTTGACTGGTTGGTCTGAGGGGGAAGTTTCCATGTCGCATGACTCAATTTTGTGTGACAATCAAGACGTATAAGCATATGGAATTATGCAGAAGAGCTAGAGAACTTGAAGAACCATAGCAATATTTGCACAGTTTGAGGTTAATGTGACGAACAAGGAGGTATGGACAACTAACATAATCTGTTCCTTGAAGAACACAATCTGAGGCAAAGACATATGTAGAATGCACACGAGTGTGTGGCAAGAATTAATCAATTTTTTTAGAAGGTTTGGTTCAAACACCAACACAGACCGAAGCTAAATTGATAGTAAAGGCGACAGAGATTCATAAAACAAGTATCATGGCCTTACTAACACTGGCACAACCATGCCTACAAATCAAGGAAGCAGGGAAAGGTTAAATCATAATGGGGACCTGGTACAGCACTGATACAATAAGTACATGCTGAAATTGTCTTAGTGTCAGTAACTAGTGCAATTTCATTAGGGTGAGTTAAAACGCAAGCAAACACAGAATATCCTCGAAAAATCTCGGAGGGTAAAGATTACGTAAATTATTCAGGTCGAGGTGAAAACCCAACACAGGCAGAGAACAGAGATTTTGGGCGATTAAAACAGGGCTCGTCTCAATTTTACCGAGGGCCCACATTTCATTCCCAAGTTGCATCACATAAATTTTGGAGGAAAGTATATCCAAAACGCATGATTTGGTTTTTCAATATATTCCAGACTAAAGTATGAATCATCTAGATGGAGACAAGTTATTGAATATGTGAAATTTGCAGTTATTTTTACACAGACATGAATAAATCGTTAATCGTGCTTAATCTAGTTCATATTAGATAGAGGCAAGAAAGGTCCCTTTATTCAAAACTAGAGGAGGCCAGAAAATTAGTGCTGAAGGCAAGTTTGAACTGTTGGCCCCCATCTTTACCCAGACGTGCTGAGTAGCCAATCTGTGTTGGCTTTTTCCTGAGTTCCCAGCATACACCAAGGCTGTGCACAACTTCAGCACGATGCCTTGACTCTTGTATTCTATTCATCTTGCAATGAAGACCATATTTTCATCTGCTGACCTAATTGCATCCTTCACCAGACAGCTAGCTTATAGTGACTCATGGACAAGGAGTCCCTGATCCCTTTAAACGCCTCTACTACCCATATTTCACAATTTGAGAAAATTCTGCTTTCTGTATTTGAAACTAATGTGGATAACGTCGCAATTAATCATATTATGTACCATTTGCCAGGTTCATTTCCATATAGGTAGTCTGCCTTGGTCCCATTCAATCCTCCCTGAGGCTTACAAGAAGTAGGTTTCAAACCAGTTTTATGGCGTCAGTAAAATTAGGAATATTATGATTGATTCCCACACACAATCATTATGTAGAAAGTCAAACTCTGTTTCCCAATGTAGGTAATTGTGTCACTCCCACTATTAGTGGTTGGCGACCTCAAAATGATACATTTATTTTTGCTGTTTCATTTCGACGTATTAATTAATGGCAGTGTATTAACGTTAATCTAGGATTCTCTAATTTTATTTCCCGCCTTCCTTGTGGGATGTTATCCAAAGTTTTCAAATGTTCAAATATACGAAATCGGTGTACATTTATCAGATCTCCAACTAACCAATTCAAACGAATTCGAGTGAGTTTGGCTAAAACTATTTCCTGTTTATAGCTCCACGTTGACTCAGCACTGTTATGTCATTATTTTCGAAGTGCCTACTTATCATCTGCTTTATTATATGATTTGACATTTTCCCTGTTGCTGACACTGAACCCATCTTAGTTAAATATATCTTCACCCGCCCTTCTTAAATAGTTGTACCTTTCCTCTCCCCAGGAACATTTCTGGAATTTCTCAAGCTTCCAACGATAACCATCAAGACACTCATCGTCTCTCCAGACACATCGTTCAAGAATTTGGAACGCATCTCGTCTAGTCCAGGGATCTACCAACCTTTCATGCAAGAAGTATTCTGTTCTCACTTGCCAAAGAATTTGCAAGAGTTGGCCTCCTCCTCAGGCATCACCCCATATTGGTAAAACATTATTTCAAACTGTCCAGTTGTAAATACAGACGAATGTTAAAATAACACTACCATGGTATGAAAATCTTTAAATAATCTGACTGCTAAACATACGAAACAATTGGGATAATCGCAGAGAACGTCTGAGATTTTTTTCATATTAGGCATCGAGCCTCAGCTCAAATTTTGCCATCGGGACTCAGTTTGATCGAGGCAACAAAACACGTGGAAGGGGGCTTCAGAATTTGCACACAGCTGTTTGCATATAAAGTGTATGTAATTGTGCATCCTCCCAATGTTATATGGAATATGTGAAACCATGAGTTAAAATGTTTGTTCACTGAACCGAAATTCAGGTATATGTTCGAAATTAATTGAACCTCTCGAGACGCAGACGTTGAATAAATGAGGGAAGTTTCAGTTCAAACACAAAGCTCAGGTGAGGGCTTTCGAGAAGACTATCAGTTTGTTACAACAGATGCACGGCCCAGCAAATGGCCCGTTCTATGCCATTTATTATCCAACTCTTGCTGTTATTGGTATCCCTGGTAAGTAACAGGTTCCAAATATTTGTTTTTAAGTGCAACAAAATCTTTCTGTTCAATATCAGGGTTTGTGTGATATTCCCAGTTGAAGGAACCTCGGCCCAAGTTCATATATACACATGCAAAATGTTAAGTTATACTGAATGGCACCCATTTACAAGACGCAAGATTATATCTAAAATGTGGAGGGGAAAACAGAGTTGACGTTTCGGGTCCGGTCACCCTCCCTCAGGACGGGTCACTGGACCCGAAACGTTAACTCTGTTTTCTCCTCCACAGATGCTGCCAGACCTGCTGAGCTTTTCCAGCAACTTTGTTTTTGTTCCTGATTTACAGCTTCCGCAGTTCTTTTAGTTTTTATTATATCTAACTGTTACACTGAGAAATTAGAGAACAATTGTTTGATTATTGATTTTTGAATTGCAAAGTGTAGCATTGACTGAACATTAAGCAGATGAACTGCTCAAGATTAAATGCCATTGTTATGCTGGAAACTGAAATCTAATGTTATTGGTGTTATTTGGCATAATCCGCTATCATTGTGCTCGACATTTTTCGGCACAGATTTCATGATAATTTCGAAGGAATTCACTGCAGATCTGTCGTTATTTTAAGCATTAAAACTATATCTAGTGAACACTCGATTTAGTACAGTCATATTTTGAAATTTCTCACAGCCAACTTGCTGGCGATCGTCGTACTTTTACGAGGACGGTGCGGACTCTCTCGGTGCACCACCTATTATTTGGTGGGGATAGCAGTGAGTGATTTTCTTGTCATCATCACGGGGTGCATCCTCAATCGAATCGGCGGCATTTATTTCCGGCACAGTGCCCTGTCCACGACAAACGCCTGCGCACTCAGCACTGTGATGATCTATGCCAGCCGAGATGGTTCAGTCTGGCTCACAGTGGCCTTCACCATCGACCGATTCGTCGCCATTTGCTGCCAGAGTCTGAAGACCAGGTACTGCACTGAGAAAACGGCCTCATTGTTCATCGGAGTGGTTTGTGTCCTCAGCTCCGTCAAGAACCTGCCTTCCTACTTCGTATTCCAACCTTTGTACATTGTGGATGGTGTGTCCTGGTTCTGTGAATTCAGAGATGCATACTATAATTCACCTGCATGGAAATCCTATGACTGGCTGAATCACATCTTGACGCCTGTTCTCCCGTTGCTTCTTGTTCTGCTACTCAATGCTTTGACTGTCAGATGCATCTTGGTGGCCAACAGTGCCCGAAAAAAGATCCGGAACAAAGGGAGACACGGAGACCCAGAGATGGCCAATCGCAAGAGGTCTATTGTACTGCTCTTCACTATCTCGCTGAGCTTCCTCCTTCTCTGGGTCACCTATGTCGGGCGCTTCCTCTATGTGCAGGTTGCCGGTGAAACCTACTTCAGTGGCTTGGATTTCACTGACCCACAGTTCATTCTCCAAGAGACGACCAACATGCTGCAGATACTCAGTTCCTGCAACAACGTCTTCATTTACGCAGTATCCCAGAAGACGTTCCGAGACGAGCTGAAGAAGGTTCTGTTCTCTCCCTTCACATCTCTCGCTGGGTGCAAATAATTTTGTCATGTTGTTTTGCTTTTGTCAGATTGGCTCAGTGTGCAATGCATTCTCTTTTTCTCTCACTCAAATTTTAAAAATATTTGTGTGTTTATGCTTTTCCACTCGAGAAATGAACACTAACATTTTCAGCCTTGAAATCCGTTGTTGCGAAAACTAACAGAATGTAAAACTACCAGAAGCTGTGTATTTCAGGGTGAGACGCTAAACCACAGCCTGTGTTCGTGATCAGTATTTCAGATTTCTAATGGTCTTTGACATTTCATTTGATATTCATCTCTTTATGTCCTTCCCTCTCAGTAGCCATTCTTCTGTCAATCCTTTGTTCCGTCGCCCTCATTCATGTCTCGGGGTTATTGCATCGGTTTATCTGAATCTCTCACATTTAACTTCACTTTGATACTGTACTGATGAACAGCCCATTATGTCATCAACAATGATCTCGGTCGTTTTCATTTTATGTCTTGATCATACGATCTGTGCGATAATTCAGTAATGCTCAGATTTAGCTTATATCTTTCACACTATCAGCAGATCCAGATAAAGTCTCACGACCATCCACCCCCTCGCCCCCCCTCCACACACACACACACACACACACACACACACACACACACACAGGCACACAGACGTGCCCACAGACATGCACACACACACACACAAACAGACACACACGCATACAAACACACACTCATACACACACACAAACATGCCCATACACACACACACACACACACACACACACAAACACACACACACACACACACAGGCACACAGATGCGCCCACAGACATTCACACACTCACACACAAACAGACACACACACATACAAACACACACTTATACACACACACAAACACGCCCACACACACAGATACACACACACACACACACATACACACACACAAAGTCGAATTACTTGCTCCACCTTCCCCCACCACAAAAAAAAATCAATGTTATTGATTAAGGTGATAAATATTAATCAAGTCATACAGTAAGTATTTTTTGCGTGTATTTTAGACAATTAATTACTTTTGCCAGTTCCCAACAACCTTTTCTCTCTTGTCCCTGCGTGGATATTCCTAATGGGGGAAGTGCACCACCTAGTGGGCGATTCGGACAAATGAGGTGCGTCAATTTTCAGTCACTGAAATGTTGAATGACTGCTATTCATTCTTCAAGGAAAACTATATTATGATGAGGAGAAATTCTTCCTCCTCTATTGAAACTTCTGTGGACATCTACATTGTCATTTATTTGTTTTGAATATCACTAAATAATTAAAACATATGTTTAGTCTATTTAAAAAAGTATATTAAAAATTGTGTAATCTTTTCTTGGGATTTGAATGTGAATAAGAAGTCTGGTGGTTATTGTTCGAACTCAAGTAGAAATTGGAACCATGGAGGCTCCAATACTCGTAGATGTTGAAAATGGGACTGTAGGGTTGACCTCAAGACGTACCTTTAATTTCTCATGGACAGTCAACTGGGGCATACTGTTCTGATGAAGAGTCACCGGACTTGATAAGTTGATTCTCATTTCTCCTCACAGCTGCTGACAGACCTGCTGAGTTTCGTAAGCAATTTGTGTTTTGTTTCAAATCTACAACATCCGTAGTTCCTTGTTTTATTATTATGGTGCACAGGTAATAAGTGGAAACACAACTAATGATAATCTAATGGTAAACTGAAAGATAATGAACAAAATGTGTACATTGACAAAATCCATTAGTTTTGTTTGCACAACTCTACGATTTGACTAAGTGCACGATTTTAACCATTTCTATGTTGCATCTGGCGCACAGTGAAGTTTTTTGCTACAGATGAGAGACACAAATAAAAATACTTACAGCATTCAAGACTCATCCCAGCCATTTTGTCGATCAGGACTTTTATAACTGAAGTCAGTTATAACAGAGGCCAACTATGAAAGCCATCAGAAAATAAAAGCATTTGCATACCTGTAACAGATTTTTTTTCATATTCAATTACGATGAAAGTATTGCCTATCTTTAATCAAAGCGTATTACTCTGAGATCCCTAAATTATCTTAACTTAGCTGTAAAAGAATTTTCTCAGCTTCAATCAATATTTCGGGGAAATTGATTGCAGCTAAATGGTACACTAGTCGTGAGAATGTGAACTTGTATGCAGCGAATTGTTAAGATCTGGGATATACAGCTAAGTTACTGGTAAAGAGGAGAAGAAAGAAAGGCTTTCAGAAGGTGCCCGGATAAGTCTGGATGCTTTGGAGGATGGAGACGCGGGTTCTGTGGAATGAGTAGTGGAAAGGAAATCATTCATCCATAATTATGGGGGAGGCAGTAGTGTACTGATGTTATCGTTGTACTGTTACTCCAGAGCCCCCCGTAACTGTCTGGGGACATAGGTTCGAATCGCACCAAGCTAGAATGTAGAGTTTAAATTATGTAAAATATCGGGGAGTACGAATCTAATGATAACCCTGAATCTATTGTCGATTGTTGGGGAAACACCGATCTGGTTCACTGATGTCTTTTGGGGAAGTGTCCTGCCATCCTTACCTGGTCTGGGCGACATGTGACTCCAAACCCACAGCAACGTGGATGACTTTTAACTGTCCTCTGGGCAAGTAGGAATGTGCAATAAATGTTGTCTTGCCAGGAACGCCCTCATCCACTTTACGAATAAAGGAAAAAAGGTTTTGAACCTGTAGGCAGGATATGAAGGTCCAAATGGTACCCTAGTGTAGTTTGCGACAATCATCTTCCATGTACATCTGCAAACGAGTGTATTTTAGTGTGTAGAGAAAATCAGTAAAAACTCCATTTCCTCCGGATAGTTTTTATTCATAGATTTCCACACTTTTCAAAGAGAATCTGTCGAAGAGACTGAATTAAATTACACACCAAAGGTCCAGACTTCGAGGTAAAGAGATTTTATTCGTGGTTTTGGGGAGCGTCAACGCTGACAAAAGGTCAGGTCTGAAGACTCCAACAAGCATAAAAAAGAAGCAGAATTTATCCAGTGGTACAAACAAGTTCAAACAAACAGCATTTGTATTGTGTTTGAGCAAGGCAAGGTCATTACTTAGACAAACAGATAAGAGTGCACAGATGCTCGAGCTCTACCTTTTTACTATCCATCTTACGTGACTTCACAGGCGAGGGAAAGGCAGGTTGCAATTACAGCAATGTGCATTGTTTCGTAACGCCAAAGTTTCTCTACTTCATGCTCCTAGTCATGTATTATTTTAACTCATTACTGCTCAGCCAAAATTAAACAGTCTCAACATACAATTAGTCCACAGAACCATGGAAGTTGAGCAGTGAAAGCGATTATCTTTGCTGATTCTGCAGCTTGTGAATTTTACCATTCCATCAAATGTTTCTGTTCACAAAAGGCACACATCGCCGGATATGAGCTAATCCCCGCATGCTTGCTAGTGCAACAGGTCATCTGCCTTATGCTGCACCGGGAGATATCATGTTTGATTTCTGCATGTCTCCAGTGCATGTTACAAACTCGGTGCTCATCACGTCTCAAACTGGGCGGGTTTTCTTGTCCTACTTAGACATTTTCCAAGTGAAGGGCTGGTGTGAATCATAGCCGGTAGGATTTCAACATCTGCAAGGTGACGAAGATCACTGTCTTGCCAATTCAGCCATGAACACCAAACGGACGCTGATAAATTTGATCTAAAATGATACAATTATCCCACAAGTAAAAACGAGAAATCCATCAGACGTATCCGCGCCATTATCTGATATTTCTCAAAAAACCCACACCCTCTCTTTATTCCTAACATATTGGGAAGGAAAGGAAGAAGCGAAACACCGTACTTTGTAGATCCCAAGGGAAAGGGATGGCAGTATCAGCAAATTGTGTTCTGCTTTAAGACAGACATACCTGCTGTAGTCATTGACTATGTGCACTCAGATTCTCTGAGCGATTGTTTCGTGGTAATCTTTATAACTGCTTGGCATTCCAAATGCCTTCAATGTAAGAAGTTTATGTTAAGTGAAAAGGATAACTCCAGCAGCGTTGAGCATGGTAAAATTATGAAAAATATTTTCATCACCATTGAGCAACGTCTAAAGGGCAGAATACAAAATAAATAAACTGCTGTAGTGTTTGAGACAGAAGAAAGGCCAGTACATTCTTGCGACGGGAATGCATGTAGTATCGTTATGTCCTCACCATCAGAGTTCAATGTGAGAGAATGGTGTCTCTAATATTCCAGAGTCACAACAGTGTTCTGAAAAAAATATTGAAGAGAAAGATGTTCAAAGGAACAGACGAAGATCGTGCAGCCTCATTTTAAAGCTGAAAGAAAAGGACTCTTTTTAACCAGAACAAATTGTAATGAGCTTTCAGTTTTCAGAATCTAATTGTATGCTGTGAGATCGTTCATTTTGTTGTGCTGAGGATGAATGGTCTGTGAAATAATGCTTTATATGGAATCCGGGAAAAAAGATGGGAATATACACTGGGTTCATTGCTTTCTGCAATTGATGTTGAAGCATGACACTGCGACAGTGAGAGATTAATCACGAAAATTGCATTCTACGACCTCTCAGTGGCAACAACACTGGCTGTGTGCAGCACTGGTCGCCACGCAATAGGAAACGGTGCATAAAGATATTTACCAGGATGTTGCGTTGGTCGGAGTGTATCAGCGAGAAGGAGAGCTTGCATATGCCCAGATTACTTTCGCATTAGTGTCAGATGTGAGAGACGACTTGATAAAAGTATATAAAATTATGACAGGCACGAAAGAGTAGATATTTGGAAACATTTTCCCCGGCAGAAAATGCCAAATACTATGGGGCATAGGTCTAAAGTGAGAGAAGAAAGTTTAAAGGAGATGTGCGAGTCACTTTACTTTACACAGAGAGTGCGAGGTGCCAAGCATGTGCTAACAGTGAAGGGGTAGAAGCAAATATGCTAACTATGTTTAATATGCATTTAGCAAGTGCACAAATCGGCAAGGAATAAAGGATGCGGACTATGAGTAGGTAATAGAATTAGTATATAACGGCAATGTAGTCAGTCGAGACATGGTGGGCCGACGTTCTGTGTTTCTGTGCTGTACTGCTCGATGACCGAACGTCACTTGGTTCATTTTCACTTAAATTATTCAAAAGTAAGTCATGACAATATTGCTGGTGGCAACTCAGCTGTCAGACACTGCAGTGTATCACTGTACAATGGCGCACTGAGACATAGACTGAGCACTCCTATTAATCATTTGTGAAGCTGCCGATCATAAACTCTCAAGATAGTTCACTTCTCAAAATGTCGCCTCACATGTGTGATCCAGATCAACGGCTTTAGCATGTTTTACAATGAAAGTGGCATTCTGACTGTGCAGCATGCATTATCTCCTGAGGGATGCCATGTCCCACATGCATCCTGTCATCTGCAGAAACAGGTTTCACTGTATTTGAACACCCAGAGTCAGGAACGTCTCTTTTGTGACTCACGATCAAAATATGAGTCTGTTTCTCTTAAATGTCGCCAGAGGAAAAAGAGGAGCACATTGGTCTGTGCACAACTTAAATGTTCAGATCTGAATTTCTAGCAAAGGATGAACAAATTTATACCTGTGATCAAAAATGTTCATTTCCGTTCAGCCTAACAGCAAAAGACTCAAGTGACTGAGACTTTCACTGGCGGACCTGACTCTTTAATCAGCTGCGATAAAATGCTTTTAATTATTTGTGTGAGTTTTTCAGGTATGAGTTACATCACACTCCCTTACTCATATTTTCGAGCAAGTCTGCATTATCCTGGACCTATGCATCTCTCACTTGCCATTCTGGAACCGTAACGTGAGGGAGAGGGGCAAGAACCCACAATGTGCTTGACAATATTCAGTTTTCTCCAGTGTTTCATTATTAGCATCCCGAGCCACGTCATTGTCTCTCAAACCCAGTTCTCTATATTAGTGGAGGATTTTGCTGGATCAAAACCAGTTGCTGAATTTTCGATCGCACCTCATCGCTGTAATTTGGAACAACGTGAAAGACACAAAGTAAATAATTTGTTTTATATTCACGAAACTGATGATATTAGTTTATTTCAAGAATAGATTTCTAATGATTAAAGTTTTGTGTCCGAATTAGAGGTGTGATTCATCACCGTGAATTCGGGAACCACTTCAGATCCATTCCTATCTCGCTGTTTGCCTGACGTAGTATCGTGATCAGTGGCGCCCTCAGAGTTTTTGTACAGGGTCAGCTCAGTTCTGAGTGTCTGTGGGGTTCAGTGCGCAGAAATACACTGCGGAGTCTGATAGTTCTGTTTTCAACAATCCCATCTGGATAGTATGGTTCACATGATCAAAATCCAAGGAAAGCCTGTCCTTGATAAAAGTCGCCGGTTTCTCACAATATCGGTTTTTCTGGAGTAGAAAATGCATGGACCCCCTGGAATGTTGGCGGTACCAGAACAGGTAAGGGTTGCTACTTGTTGTAGAGTAATTACAGGACAACAGGACATCATCACCCTCATTCACTGCAATTGCAGCCGCTGTTTGTGAGACAGAATCTCCAAGACATAGTCCTGTAAGAGCATAGAGTTTTAGAAAATTGAATAACACACTTCAACATTCTATCGCTCAGAATCAGCCCGTTAACCTTCACCACTAACATGAGAAATAAATCAGGGAAGTCTAACGACAATCCATTATGTGGAGGTCATTTCCAAGTTCATTCCTGAAACTGAAAAGGAAAGCTGAAAACTGTTGGTGGATTTAAAACTCTCTCCTCGGTTGAATAATCTCTTTGGCCTCAGTCCTGTCTGAATGTCCAGCCTAACTCTTCCACTGTCATTCACTCAGGTGCATTTGCCCATTTCTCCCAAACTCTGCTCATTGTTGGGACATGTTTATATCCAGTTGGTTTTTATTTGGGGAGAATGTATTTCTGCCTCCATGTTGCCCGAACTGCTTGAGTAAATGTAATTCACGGCAAAGAGCTGAAGCATAGAAATAGACAACTTTTCAACCTACCGATTAGAAGAGCTGCTATTGTGAGAAGTATACATAGATCTCCAGGCGACATGTTTGCAGAGAGATCACGATGAAAGTGAGCAGAACTGGCCGAAGACAAGATGGGTTTCAGCAAGTGTTGGAAACAGGCTGAGTAATTTCCGGATCTCTACTCATTGGTTCATTGTTGGCAAACACATCAGATGACAGCCAATAAGCTTCAAGATCCTTTGTTCCTCGATTGAACCAAGTAGTTTCGAACTCTTTTGACAACACCGTGTGGAGCTGGAGGAACATGACAGGTCAGGCAGCATCAGAGAAGTTCCATTAGCTCCACATTGTTGTGTCTGACTTCAGCATCTGCAGTAATTGTTATTTTCAATACACTCCATATCATGGCTGTTGTGAGAAAGGACCAAAGTTCTGAAGAAGGTTTATGGGACCCGGAACGTTAACTCAGTTTTCTCTTCACAGTTGCTGCTCGACCCGCTGAGTTTCTCCAGCTATTCCTGCTTTTGTTCCAGATTTCGAGCATCCGCAGTTCTTTCTTATTTTTGCTTAAGGAACTGTAGCGTTTGGAGACAGGTGGATCTCATTGACAATGAGATCGATGGTTGGGCTTATTAACTTGAGCTAGTCAGGGAGCCCTGGGAAATTGGTATAAGCAGGAGGCTCTGAATCTTCTAATTTCAGGGGACTGACACCAAGCTGGCTGGCAGCAGCCAGTGTAGTCTGCATATGTAAATGAAGGGTTACTTGGTGACGGGATATCGGCCTCTGTGCAGTTATTTCAGGAGCACAATAAATTTGTTCATTAGCAAACAGCGTTTTCGACAGAGATCAAATCGAATGTTTTCCCGGAACAGTTATTATTTCTGTAAGCAAAACCAGGCACGGGAATTAGTTCATTTGTTCGAGTATCAGAACTGTGTTTCCCCACTTAAAAGGTGCTCTTGGACTTTGATGACTCCCTGCAACTGATGCAGAGGACCAGAGGCCCTGAGAGATTGGATACAATAATGAGAAAAATAACCAAATATATAAAGAAACAAGCAAACTTCTAATCAACGAAGCAGTAGAATCAAATATTGCTTTTGATGCACTTACTGGTAAGATCCATTGTTTCCAGATTTGATTAAATTTATTTAGTGTCATTGTAAATGTAACTCCAGTATCTGTATCAGATGCACTACAGTGGCTCAAATCGATGCCTCTTTGCCATATTGTCACGGGCAATTAGAGGTAGAGACTCGCGTGGCCAGTCACGCCCATAAAAGAATAATTGATTTTTTTTTAAAAAATACGTTGTGGGAAAGTCTCCTTCATCTGAATGGGAATGGTGAAACAGTAGAGATATACGTCAGTGCACAATCCAAAGTCTGATTGAAGTGAAGGTACCACTGCCCGGTTTACAGATGACGCAAGAATAAATCGGAAGAAAAGTGGTGAAGCTGACTCAAAGAGCCTACAAGAAGACAACGTTGTATACTGTTTCAGTGAATGTGAATATAACATACTCTGGCTGGACCTCTAGGAAGATTGCGGTGCCAGGAAGTTAACAATTTATGAGTGGAGCAATACCAAATGATGAATTTTATGGAAGCGTTCTTTCGATTAAGACGCAGTGACTAAATGTTTAGCCCTCCTGCCACACACAAGCAGAGATCAAGGTTCGATACCAGCCTCATGCAACAGCCTTTGGGAGTTTGCACACTCTCCCTTTGCCTGCTTGGATTTCCTGCGGGTGCTTTGGTTCCCTCCCACAGTCGACAGGTTAAGTTTTTTAGCCAGAGGAGATTCAGGGGTACAGGGATTGGTGGAATGTTCTTCAAAGGCTTGGTGTGGACTCGATGGGCCCAATGCCCTTCTTCCACACTGTAGGGATTAGATGATTAGATCGTGTTACTATTGATTTTAGCTTTATTTATTAATTTGTGGGGTTTCAGCGTGGCAGCCAGACAAGAATTTATACCCGTTCCTAGTTTCCGTTGAGAAGGTGATGGTGATTTGCCTTCTTGAACAGGTGCAGTCCACCTGTTGTGGTTTGACCTGCAATGCACTGAGGGACGAAATTCTAGGATTTTGACCGAGATACAATGAAAGAACAGCAATATATTTCCAAGTCAGGATGGTAAGTGGCGTGGTGGGGAACTTAAATATTGTGATGTTCCCAGATATCTGTTGTCCCTTGTTCTTCCAGATTGAAGTCGTTGTGGGTTTGGAAGTTGCTGTCTGGTGAATTTCAGCAGTGCATATTGTCGATAGCACACACTGAGCATCGGCGGTGGAAGCAGCAGATGTTTGTGGATGTTGTGCCAATCAAGCAGGCTGCTTTGTCTTCGATGGGGTAAAGCTTTTGGAGTGTTGTTGGGCTGCTCTCTTTCAGACAAGTGGGGAGTATTCCATCATACTCTTGACCTGTGCATTTTAGATGGAAGGGAGGTTTTGGGGAGTCAGGAGAAATGTTGCAGGATTCCTCGCCTCTGGCCTGCTCTTGTAGCTATTGTGTTTCTGCAGTGAGTCCAGATGAGTTTCTGATCAATGAAACCTATAGAATGTTGACAGTGGGGTATTTAGTGAAGTAGAGCCATGTTAAAGGAAAGGCCAGTGCATTTTCTTCATGTTTCCTTCAATTGTGATTTAGCTTGATCTTTAAACTCTGTGCATCATGTTCGATTATTTTTTTCACATCGTTCCTTTTCTTCCTCAACCATTTCACACCATTCTATCCTCTGCAAGTATTATTGCTGTCCATCCTTTCCGTTTCCTCCGTCAATGTCTCTGGCTTCCCAAAAACGCTTCCTTCACCTCCATCCGCACAGCCAATTGTCTTCGCGTCTGACCATCTTTAACTTTTGCTGCTCCAAACTTTCTGTTGTATTTTACTCTCGTTTCATTTATCTTGGTTTATTGGAGCACAGAGTTAGGAAACAGATATCTCAAAATCAGCCCAGCGGAACTCCCAATCTGTCGGTTTTAGTATGGACTCTCCCTCTGTTTGTGACACTGTGCTATCATTGGCACAGAGATAGGTGGCAGTGTCATTAAGTCTGGCGTCTTTCGCAGTCAAGATACTAAGTTTGTAATCTCCACTGATTGAAATAGTAATCCTCTCAGGCTGGTCAGATTCTCTTTTGGCCATCACCAGATTTTGCAGTGGCATATTCGGTTGCTGTTTGTACCAATGCACGGTGTTAAATGTAGTGGCAATGGAGCAATTCATGAAAGGTAATTCCCATTTTACTAACAACATTCGTTGGTTGAAGTTGCGTCACTTCGCCTTCTCCAGTCACCTCCGTGGACATCAGAGTATAAAACAGCAGGATGACTCTGCAAATTCGGAGCATTATCGGATTGCAGGAACAGAGGCAAAAGCAGTTGGCTACAGAGCTCTGTTGAGGAGCCGAGGATTAATAATATATATTTCAGTAGTTTCAGCAGCGGGAGTCCAGAAGGAGGCGCGAGGGCAGCCTGGGAAGGTAAGCTTTTCCTTTAAAAACTTACCTCATGAATTGGCGGAGCGCGCACGAGCAGGAGCAGACACGGGATGGCTGAGTAAGTGAAGTAATATATTGGGGCAGTTGCTTTACCCGAAACAGTAGTTAGGTATTGTCTCCCACCCATCCTCCTCCTCTAACCAAAAAATGTTCTGAGCGCGGATTTGGCAAGTTACTAGTTTTTTTCCAAAAGTCCGTTTTTGGGAATTCATAGTAATGTGAATGGATGTTAGGGTAGTTGCATGCTCCTCCTGTAGAATGTGGGAGGTAAGGGTCATCACTAGTGTCCCTACTGACTTCATCTGCGGGAAGTGCACCCAACTCCAGCTCCTTGGAAACCGCCTTAGGGAACTGGAGCTGGAGCTGGATGAAATTCGGATCATTCGGGATGCTGAGGGGGTGATTGAGAGGAGTTACAGGGAGGTAGTCACAACATAGGTACAAGAAAAAGGTAGATGGGTTACTGTCAGGGGACGGAAAGGGAACAGGCAGACAGTGCAGGCATCCCCTGTGGCCGTTCCCCTCAATAACAAGTATACCGTTTTGGATACTGTTGAGAGGGACGACTTACCAGGGGTAAACCATGGGGCACAGGTCTCTGGCACAGAGTCTGTCCCTGTTGCTCAAAAGGGAAGGGGAGAGAGGAGGAGAGCATTCGTCATTGGGGACTCCATTGTTAGGGGGACAGATAGGAGATTCTGTGGAAACGAGAGAGACTGCAGTTGGTATGGTGCCTCCCAGGTGCCAGGGTCCGTGATGTCTTGGATCATGTTTTCGGGATCCTTAAGGGGGAGCGGGAGCAGCCCCAAGTCGTGGTCCACATAGGCACCAACGACATAGGTAGCAAAAGGGATGGGGATGCAAGGCAGAAATTCAAGGAGCTAGGGTGGAAGATTAGAGCTAGATCAAACAGAGTTGTTATCTCTGGTTTGTTACCCATGCCACGTGCTAGCGAGGCTAGGAATAGGGAGAGATTGCAGTTGAACACGTGGCGACAGGGATGGTGCAGGAGGGAGGGATTCAGATACCTGGGTAATTGGGGCTCATTCTGGCGTAGGTGGGACCTCTACAAACGGGATGGTCTGCACCTGAACCAGAGGGGTACCAATATCCTGGGGATAAAATTTGCTAACGCTCTTCGGGAGGGTTTAAACTAATTCAGCAGGGGGATACAACTCAAGTTGTAGCTCCAATGTACAGGAAGTTAGGACTAGTGAGGTCATGAATAAGGTTTCAAGGTCACAGGAGTGTACCGGCAGGCAGGAAGGTGGTTTGAAGTGTGTCTACTTCAATGCCAGGAGCATCCGGAATAAGGTGGATGAACTTGCAGCATGGGTTAGTACCTGGGACTTGTTGTGGACATTTCGGAGACGTGGATAGAACAGGGGCAGGAATGGTCGTTGCAGGTTCCGAGGTTTAGATATTTCAGCAAGATCAGGGAAGGTGGTAAAAGAGGGGGAGGTGTGGCATTGTTAGTCAAGGACAGGATTACGGTGGTAGAAAGGGCGTTTGGTGAGGACTCGTCTACTGAGGTAGTATGGGCTGAGGTTAGAAACAGGAAAGGAGAGGTCACCCTGTTGGGAGTTTTCTATAGGCCTCCGAATAGTTCCAGAGATGCATAGGAAAGGATAGCAAAGGTGATTCTGGATAGGAGCAAAAGTAACAATTTAGCAGGTTCCCATCCCCCTGCTGAATTAGTTTAAACCCTCCCGAAGAGCTTTAGCAAATTTCTTCCCCAGGATATTGGTACCCCTCTGGTACAGGTGCAGACCATCCCGTTTGTAGAGAAAGAAACAGGATAGTTGTTATGGGGTCTTTAACTTTCCAAATATTGACTGGAAACACGATAGTTCGAGTACTTTAGATGGGTCAGTTTTTGTCCAATGTGTGCAGGAGGGTTTCCTGACACAGTATGTAGCTAGGCCAACAAGAGGCGATGCCACATTGGATTTGGTACTGGGTAATGAACCAGGCCAGATGTTAGATTTGGAGGTAGGTGAGCACTTTAGTGATAGTGACCATAATTCGGTTACATGTATTTTAGCGGTGGAAAGGGGTAGGTATATACCACAGTGCAAGAGTTATAGCTGGGGGAAAGGCAATTATGAGGCGATTAGGCAAGACGTAGGATGCATAGGATGGGGAAGGAAACTTCAGGGGCTGGGCACAATTGAAATGTGGAGCTTGTTCAAGGAACAGCTACTGCGTGTCCTTGATAAGTATGTACCTGTCAGGCAGGGAGGAAGTGGTCCCTGGGAACAGTGGTTTACTAAAGAAGTTGAATCTCTTGAGAAGAGGAAGAAGGAGGTTTATGTAAAGATGAGGCGTGAAGGCTCAGTTAGGGCGCTTGAGACTTACAAGTTAGCCAGGAAGGACCTAAAGAGAGAGCTAAGAAGAGCCGGGAGGGGACATGAGAAGTCTTTGGCAGGTAGCTTTCTATCGTTATGTCAGGAATAAAAGAATGACGAGAGGAAGATTAGGGCCAGTCAAGGACAGCAGTGGGAAGTTGTGCGTGGAGTCCAAAGAAATAGGAGAGGTGCTAAATGAATATTTTTCGTCAGTATTCGCAATGGAAAAAGACAATGTCGTCGAGGAGAATACTGAGATACAGGCTATTAGACTAGATGGGATTAAGGTTCATAAAGAAGAGGTGTTAGCAATTCTGGAAAGTGTGCACATAGATAAGTCCCCTGGGCCGGATGGGATCTATCCTAGTATTCTCTGGGAAGCTGGGGAGGAGATTGCAGAGCCTTTGGCTTTGATCTTTATGTCGTCATTGTCTACAGGAATAGTGCCAGAAGACTGGAGGATAGCAAATGTCATCCTCTTGTTCAAGAAAGGGAGTGGAGACAACCCTGGTAATTATAGACCACAACTTCGGTTGTGGGTAAAGTGTTGGAAAGGATTATAAGAGATAGGATTTATAATCATCTGGAAAAGAATAATTTGATTAGGGATAGTCAACACGGTTTTGTGAAGGGTAGGTCGTGCCTCACAAACCTTATTGAGTTATTTGAGAAGGCGACCAAACAGGTGGATGAGGGTAAAGCGGTTGATGTGGTGTATTTGGATTTCAGTTAAGCGTTTGATAAGGTTCCCCACGGTAGGCCATTGCAGAAAATTCGGAGGCATGGGATTGAGGGTGATTTAGAGGTTTGGATCAGAAATTGGCTAGCTGGAAGAAGACAGAGCGTGGTGGCTGATGGGAAATGTTCATCCTGGAGTTCAGTTACTAGTGGTGTACCGCAAGGATCTGACTTGGGGCCACTGCTGTTTGTCATTTTTATAAATGACCTGGATGAGGGCAGAGAAGGATGGGTTAGTAAATTTGCGGATGACACTAAAGTCGGTGGAGTTGTGGATAGTGCTGAAGACTGTTGCAGGTTACAGAGGGACATAGATAAGCTGCAGAGCTGGGCTGAGAGGTGGCAAATGGAGTTTAATGCGGAAAAGTGTGAGGTATTCACTTTGGAAGGAGTAACAGGAACACAGAGTACTGGGCTAATGGTAAGGTTCTTGGTAGTGTGGACGATCAGAAAGATCTCGGTGTCCATGTGCATAGGTCCCTGAAAGTTGCCACACAGGTTGATAGGGTTATTAAGCAGGCCTACGGTGTGTTAGGTTTTGTTGGTAGAGCGATTGAGTTTCGGAGCCGTGAGGTCATGTTGCAGCTGTACAAAACTCTGGTGCGGCCGCACTTGGAATATTGCGTACAGTTCTGGTCGCCGCATTGTAGGAAGGATGTGGAAGCATTGGAAAGGGTGCAGAGGAGATTTACCAGGGTGTTGCCTGGTATGGAGGGAAGGTCTTATGAGGAAAGGCTGAGGGACTTGAGGCTGTTTTCATTAGAGATAAGAAGGCTAAGAGGTGACTTAATAGAGACATACCAGATGATCAGAGGATTAGATAGGGTGGACAGTGAGAGCCTTTTTCCTCGGATGGTGATGGCTAGCAACAAGGGGACATAGCTTTAAATTGAGGGGTGGTAGATATAGGACAGATGTCAGAGGTCGATTCTTTACTCACAGAGTGGTAAGGGCTTGGAATGCCTTGCCTGCAGCAGTAGTAGACTCGCCAACTTTAAGGGCATTTAAATGGTCGTTGGATAGACATATGGATGATAATGGAATAGTATAGGTTAGGTGGGCTTCCGATTGGTTTCACTGGTCGGCGCAACATCGAGGGCAGAAGGGCCTGTACTGCGTTGTAATGTTCGATGTTCTATGTTCTGTCAATAAGAGTAAACAGCTTGAAGAATGCTTCGCTTCACATCTAACTTAGAGCTGTCTCGTTGAAGTTGCAGAAGAAGCTGAGGCTTGGCGTTTGTTTTTGTAACAAACCTCTCACCGTGGTAGTTTCTCACACTGTCTGCAAGGTCATTCTTCCTTCAGCACTCACCTTCAATATTAATTCAGATGCACACTACTATCTAGTGGCGTGTACAAGTAATTGCGACGTACAAATTCACAAACAAATTAGAGTCCATCGCATGCTGCTCAATAAAAGCAGATATATCCTGCTTCCCGGTATAACCCTGCGAGATTCTGCATTTCAACTTCAATTGAATCATTCAAAAACTTGAGACTACTTTCCTGCCGCATTGCACCAAAGCCTTACTCCACACTGTGATCACTCTCAGTGCAACGAGAGACCCTGACTGAGGACGAATGGTCAGTCATCAGTAAAGGGTTCACTTTTGTCCCCCTACACCCACATATCAATGAATACCGGTCACGTTTGGACATTGAGCAGTATTTCCGCCACCTCCGCCTCCACGCTTACTTCTTCAACCGTGGTCCTAACCCTCCCTCTACTGACTCCTTCTCCCGCCTCCAACACAAACCCTCCACCTGGACACCACCACCAAGCCTCCTACCTTCCCTCGACCTCTTCACCTCCAACTGCCATCGAGACATCAATCGCCTCAACCTCTCCATTCCTCTCACCCACTCCAATCTCTCCCCCGCAGAACATGCAGCCCTCCGCTCCCTCCGCTCCAATCCCAACCTCACCATAAATCCCGCAAACAAGGGAGGCACATTTGGAGTTTGGCGCACTGACCTCGACATCGCTGAGGGCAGGCGCCAACTCTCCGACACCTCCTCCTACGGCCACCTGGATCATGACCCCACCCCCGAGCACCAAACCATCATCTCCCAAACCATCCACAACCTCATCACCTCAGGCGACCGCCTACACACTGCCTCCAACCTCATTGTTCCCCAAACCCGCAGCGCCTGCTTCTATCTCCTTCCCAAAATCCACAAACCTGAATGCCCTGGTCGGCACATTGTCTCTGCCTGCTCCTGCCCCACCGAACTTATCTCCATCTACCTCGACTCCATTTTCTCCCCCTTGGTGAAGGAACTCCCTACCTACGTCCGTGACACCACCCACGCCCTCCACCTC
>JAHRHZ010000282.1:0-291733 GCA_024137785.1 Ginglymostoma cirratum | reverse complement strand
ACTGACACATCTCCTCCCTACCCCCGCCCCCACCTACACTCACCTTTACTGGCTCCATCCCCCCGCCTCTTTGACTTGTCTGTCTCCTCTCCACCTATATTCTCCTCTATCCATCTTCTATCCGCCTCCCCCCTCTCCCTATTTATTTCAGAACCCTCTTCTCCTCTCCCATTTCTGATGAACGGTCTAGGCCCGAAATGTCAAATTTCCTGCTCTGATGATGCTGCTTGGCCTGCTGTGTTCATCCAGCTCTACGCCTTGTTATCTCAAATATCCCCACATTTCGTCTTAAAATATCCATTCGTGCTTTGAAATTGTGTGCATCATCAGACTGATTCAATGTGAATATTTATATCGTTCCAACGAAAGTGTTCTGGGAAATTTGCAAAGAAAAATATCTTTGATCACAAGCCCACCAGAATATCGTTTGGCTGGTGTTAAGAAGGGCACGACCGACGAGATGATTTCTCTGCTCCCGGTCAGTCTGCGTCACCTCACGTTGCACTTCAAGTGGCTGTGTAGGGTTTGAGACTGTCACATATCTCCTTCTGAAATGTAGATGTGCAAAGGAAGTCTGGAGGAAGATGCAGTGGGTTTTTTTAAATCGAGGTTTCTTCCGGGCAGCTCTGTGACTCGGGACTCTGAGCTGTATGGTCTTTTCCCCGGGAAGCACACCAAGGAAAACTACAACCGTGTCTGGAAGACCATCAACTCGTTGAAAGACTCTCTATGGGCTGCCAGAAACTTCTTGGTCTTCCAATGCAAAGAGTTGACCTCGACCAAGTGTTGCAGACTGGCACATTCCAAGATCTGGCACTACATGCTGCAGGAAGCACTAAAGCTTGGGGCAGCTTCTGCCAAGGTGCAATGGAGAAAGACCACTGTCTGAGGTCTTCCTGCTGCAGGTAAATGGGGGTCTGTTCAGTTATCAAACACTCCTAGTGCGTCAAATATGTGTAAGTATTAATATTGTGTGTGTAAGAGCTGTCTTTGGTTTTTTGGACAGAGTCAAAGTCCAATGTTTTGTTTATGTACTTCGTAAACAACTGCACAGAACTGAAATGTGGCAATGTATATATACAGAAATGTTTTTCTAAATAAAGTATAATATTGAAATAAGAAAGTGAATATTTATTTCTGTTATGTACAGCGTTTCCACAGGAAGAGCTTTATTGGCAGTTCATTACAGTAAATAATTCAGCTGGGATCTGTCTGAAATAATTATCTTTCTCTGCCTGTCTTTCTCTCTCTCTCTCTCTCTCTCTCTCTCTCTCACACACACACACACACACACACACACATACACACACACACACACGCACACGCACACACTCTCGCACACACACACACAGGCAGAACTCTTTTATACTTGTGATTATGGCGGATCTGGCAGGATTGGTGCAGAAATGGAGGCATGGATGGTGTGGAACTGAAAGGGAGCAGGAGTCGAGGAACAGAATCAGGCTATTTGATCAGGCATTTGGCCCTTTGAGCCTGTTCAGCCATTTGGCCATGGCTAATATGTTACTCAACACCATTCTTCTAAATTCTTCATGAAACCCTTCATCCTCTTACTAGCCAGGAGCCGAACTTTCTCTATCTTAAGTTCACTCGATTATTTGGCCTACACTGCCTTGTGCAGTAATGAGCTCCACAGGTTCACCAAGCTCTGGCTAAAGAAATTCCTCCTCATCTCAGTTCTCAAGGGTTGTCCCTTCAGTCTGAGGCTGTGCCGACTGGTCCCAGTCTCTCCTAGTAGTGGAAACATTTTCTCCACGTTCACACTATTCACGTCTCTCAGTATTCAGTAAGTTTTCGTCAGATCTCCCCTCCTCCTTCTAAACTCCATTGATCAAGATCCACAGTCCTCAACCACCTCCTACATGACAATTCCTTCATCAGTGGGATCATTTTTGTAAATCTCCTGTAAAGCCCCTCCAAGGCCAACACGTCCTTCCTTAGATATGGGGCTCAAAAATGTTCACAACATTCCAATTGCTGTTTACAAAAGCCTTATAAAGCCATAGGAATACATTCATGCTCTTGCATGCTCTCTCTCTCAAAACGAATGCGAAAATTGCATTTGTCTCACTAATTGCTAGCTCAGAGAGGCATACATGCGGAATCAGGCCCTTGGTTCAAACCCATCCATGCCATTCAGGCATCCATGTCTAATCTAGTCACACTCGTATACTTGCCAAGATTAACATTTGTGCTTGTGTGTGTGTGTGTGTGTGTGTGTGTGTGTGCGTGTGTGCATTTTGTGTCTGAGTGCTTGTATGTGTGTGTCTTTGAGTTTCCATCTGTGTGCATCTACCGACGTGTGTTTGCAAATATGCATCTTGGAATGTCTGTCTGCATGTGCAATTCTGTCTGTGCGTAGTTATCTATTTTTATATGTGTATTTCGTTGGAGGTTTATGTCTGTGCGCAATGGGAGAATGTGAGTGAAGGCTGAATGAATCAGTGCCAAAGCGTCTCTCCCTGTTGCTCTCTTCTGATAAAAATTATATAATGCCACCACCTGCTGGCGGTTCTACGCTGTTTCACATGGAATGGATTTTTAAGAAGGCCTTTCTTCTCCCCTGAGGAATCCTCTTGGGAATTTTCTATTGGGCTAATTTGCAGTGGAGCAGAGCTAAAACTAAGGGGCATAGACTGAAACTAAGGAGCCATCGTTTCAGGCATACATGAGAGGAAACGATTTTGAGGCAGGCAAATTCATGGCACCATGGTTGGCTCTGCTGCAGAGGGAGGTAGAAATAGGCATAGAGATGCAAGAGTTATAGGGGATTCAATTGTAGGGGGAATATATACATGAGGGTGTGTTGCCTCCCTGATCCTAGGGACCTGGATGTCTTGAAACAGATCAAGCACAATCTGGGAGGGAAGGACGAACAACCAGTGGTCATGATACATGGTCATGATACGTACTAACGAAAAAGGTAAAAAAGAAAGAAACAAGGTCATAAAAAGAAAATATATAGAACTTGGAGGAAAGTTGAAATATAATGCCTCAAAGGTCGTTATCTCGGGATTACGACCAGTGCCATGAGCTGGTCAGATTAGAAACAGCAGGAGAAATAGGATGAACATGTGGCTGAAAAGATGGTGTGAGGGAGAGGGTTTCAAATTCATGGGGCATTGGGACCATATGTGCGGGAGGTGGGTTACTGATGGGTTACACCTGGGCATGACCAGGGCTGATTACTGCGAGAGCGGGTGCGGAGACATACTTGGTAGCATCACAGAGGAATGGGAACCAAAGTAGTAGGGCAGTCAATGCAGAAATTGAGGGAGAGGTAGAAACCAAGGCAAAAGTGACTACGAACAAGAACAGGCAGGTAAACACCGCTGAAAAGAGCAGGGGAGGTGGTCTGAAATTCATGTGTTTCGATGCAAGAATAAGAGGCAAGGTAGATTAAATTAGAACTTCGGTTATTGCTTGGAGCCATGAAATTATTTTGATTACGGAGACTTGGCTGAAAGAGGGACAGGATTCAAAGAATGCCCAATGATTTAGATTTGGTTTGCTGTGAAAGAAAGAGAAATGAAAGGGGTGGGAGAGTTGCATTACTGGGAAAGGAGGATCTCACAGCTGTACCGAGGGAGGACACATCAGAGGATTCGTGCAACAAGGCAATATGAGTAGAACTCAGGAATATGCAATATGAAATCACAATGCTGTGCCTCCCAACTGCAGCAGGAGATAGAGGACAGAATATGTAGACAGATTTTGGAAAGATATAAAATCCGCAGGTTGTTGTGGTGAGTGATTTCAGCTTCCCCTGTGTAGACTGGGACTCGCTATGTGTTCGGAGGTTGGACAGGGAGAATTTGTAAGGACCATTCAGCAAGGTATCTTGACACAGTATAAAAACAGTCCAACAAAAGTAGAGTTTATATTGGATCTGGTTTTGGGAAATGAGCCCGGCTAAGCGAGCATCTGCCAAGGACTGATCATCATACTATAAGTTTTAAGATATTAATGGATGTGAGGTCACTGCAGTCCTCGTGTAAAGGTGTTAAACTGGAGCAAAGTGAACGACAACAATATTAAGCAGGAACTGGAGAATTTTGATTGGAGGCGGCTGCTTGTTGCTAAATCCACATCAAATATTTGGGAGCATTTCAAATGGCAGTTGATAAGAGTTCAGCAGCGGCACTTTCCTGAAAGAATGAAGGATAGGTATGGCAAGCTAAGTGAACTTTGGATGATTAGGGATGTAATGACCTGGGCCAAAAAGAAAAAGAAAGCATGCGTAAGGTCCTGGAGGATGGCAACTAACAATGCCTTGAAGTATATGGAATGTAAGAAAGAACTTAAACAAGTAATTAGAATGGCTAAAAGGTGTTATGACAAGTAGTTAGTAAATAGTAATAAGGAGAATTCCAAGGCTTTTTATACATATTTAAAAAGCAAGAGGGTATCCATGGAAAGAGTTGCCTCAGTCAAGGACGAAGGAGCGAGCCAAAACAGATGGTGACGTTCTAAGCTATTATTTTGTGTCGGTATTCAACAAAGTGAAGGAATTGGTGGAGGGTGATCTCAGGGAATGGAGTGTCGAATTCCTAATCCGAGGTGCTATTAGAAAGGAAGACATGATGCGTGTCTGAAAAAGTATTAAGGTAGGTAAGTCCCCGGGTCCGAAGGGGGTCTATCACATAATATTGAGACAGGTAAATGAACAAATTGTTGGAGCATTGACAGACATCTTTGTATCCTCTTTGGCAGCAGGTAAGGTCTCAGAGAACTGGAGAATAGCCAATGTTGTCCCATTGTTTAAGAGGTTACTAGGGATAATCCAAGAAATTGCAGGCCTGTAAGCCTTTGGTCGGTGTCAGGGAAATTACTGGAAAAGATTCTCATGCAAAAGATCTGTACTCATGTAGAAGCAAATGGACTTATTAGTGATAGATAGCACGGTTTTGTGCAGGGGTTCATACCTCAGTAAGTTGATCAACATTTCCGAGGAGTTGACGAAGATGATTAATGAGGGAAAAGTGGTTGATGTTTTCCACATGGACTTCAGTAAAGCCTTTGACAAGGTCTGTCATGGAAGGCTCGTACAAAAGGTGAAGTCACTTGGTATCGGGATGAACTGTCAAAATGGATACAGAACTGGCTTTGTCATAGTAGACATAGCGTAGCGGTGGAAGGATGTTCTTCCCAATGGAGGGCTGTGACTAGGGGTGTTCCACATGTATCAGTTCTGAGACATCTACTATTCATGGTCTACACAAATAATTTGGAGGAAAACATGGCTGGTCGAATGGACCATACAAAGATTGATGTATTTGTGGTTAGTGAGGAGGATTGTTAGAGATTTCAGCAGGATATAGATCTTATGGAGGTTTGGGCAGTAAAAAGGGAAATGGAATTTATTCCGGACAAATGTGAGGTGATGTATTTTGGAAGATCAAATGCAGGTGGAAATTATACAGTGAATGCCAGAACGCTTAGGAGTATTGATATGCACAGGGATCTGGGTGTGCAGGTACACAGATCATTGAAGGCGACAGCGAAGGTAGAGAGGGCAGTAAAAAAGGTATAGGGCATGCTTGCCCACATTGGAAGCGGCATTGAGTATAAGGATAGACAAGAAAAGCTGCAGCTTTATAGAACTTTTGGCCACATTTGGAATATTGTGTACATTCTGGTCATCACACTAACAGAGGATGTGGATGCTTTGGAGAGGGTACAGGGAATAGGGATTTTTAGATATGAAGAATCATTGGAAAGACTGGGTTTGTTTTCATTGATATGCAGGATGCTGAAGGGCGGCCTGACAGAAGTTTGTAAGATTGTAAATGGCGTGGATAGAGTGGAATGAATGAGGTTTTCTCTCAGAATGGAGGTGTCAATTAGAAGAGAACACAGTTTCGAGGTGTGAGGGTGGAAGTTTAACACAGACCTGCAAGGCATGTTTTTCACACAAAGGGAGTTGAGTTCCCAGAATGCGCTGCCAGAGTAAATGGTGGAAGCAGACACAATAGCAGCATTCAAGAAGCACCTGGGAAACTACGTGAATAGGAAGGGAATAGAGGGATATGGATTCTGTAAGTGAAGACAGTTTTAGTATGAATGGGCAAAATGTGGTGGTGCACAACTGAAGGGCGAACAGGCCTGTTCCCGTGCTGCATTGTTCATTGTTCTTTGGAAACTGCCTCCAATGCAAATATAACTTTCCATTTATATGCTGCTCAACACTGTTTGCAGTTTTCCAGCTATGGTCCGACTAGTAACTTTGACATTTTTTTTTAACAATGCTTTGTGTTAATAGAATGAACTTATTTGGAGAAAGATACAAACGTTTTACACATAAGGTTGGAGCTGTGACAGCAACCCAGACTAAAAATGGTTTTGGCTTCCCTGAAAATATAAATTCCTCACAATGCCTCACATCTATTTTCACACATGGAAAATGAATTCGAACGGATTGGTTCCTCACAGTTTCTCTCTGTGGGAGAACATTCTGTGCATCAACACGAAACACTTGTAAGAAAACTGACTTACTTATACAATGAAAAACAAAAGAACTGCGGATGTTGTAAATCAGGAAACAAAAACAGAAATTGCTGGAAAAGCTAAGCAGGTTCTGAGGAACGGTCACTTGACCCAAAACGTTAGTTTATTTCTCACCACAAATGCAGCCGGACAGGCTGAGCTATTCCAGCAATTTCTGTTTCTGTTTCTGAGTTACTTGTCGTCACACAGCTCAGAAACAGGCCCTTGGTCCAACTAGCCCATGCTGAACATAATCCGAAATGAAACTAGTCACCTCTGCCTTCTCCTGACCTATATCCTTCAGAACTTTTTCAATTCACGTACTTATCTAAGTGTCATTTAAACGTAATATTGCCCACATCCACCAAGTCGAAAGGAGATTCATTCCGCATCCGAACCACCATGTGTATAAATTTCGACCCTCATGATTTTTTTTTCAAATCTTTTTATTTCTTGATCTCCAGCAATTTTTCTTTCAATTCTAATCTATGACAGTGAAAACATAGCAAATCCATTAAACAGTTCCATCTTCTACACCAAATTCTTGTAAACTCCACTCCATGTTCCTGTCAATCAGATCAATCATGAACTTTTCACGTGGTAAAGTAGTTTCAAAGTGTTTCATTGACCCTTCTGCACCTCATTCATTTGTCCCAGGTATGACAGCTTTCTGCCACAAGACTCTTTGCCTTTAATTGAGAGGGTCACTGGAGAGTTCCTCCTCCAGTTTCAAGCTTAGCAAGCCTTCCAGGTTCCTTTCCCCTCGGCGACAATAAATAAGCTGCAAACTTTACAAATCTACAATTACATTCTGTGAGAAGTATCCACATGATTTAAACAAAACAACGAGATCAGTCCCATGCTAACTGTTGGAGAAAATGACATGCAAACTTTTTTTTTTATTTTTTATTTTCTGAACCTTCCTTTATTTCAGTTATTCAGATGAAATTAGACAAATCAGGCCATGAACAGCAAAGCGGAGAGAGCGGCCAGTCCAGCAGAACGAAATCTTCTAACCCTCCCATGTCACCCACTATCAGAATGAATGTGGCTCATTTCTGGATGTGATTACCAGCGGCAATAACAGCATAACGTACTCTTGTCATCATTTGCGAACTCCCTGGTATCTCTGCAGGCTGGACAATTGAGCGATTTGTATCTCTCACTGAGAGCAGATGAACGGTCTCCCCCCAGCGTGAATGCGTTGCTGTGGCAGCAGGTTGGATGATTGACTGAACTGCTTCCCACACTCGGAGTGGGTGATTGGTTTCTCCCCGGTTTGAACTCGCTGCTGTGTTTGCAGGTTGAACAACTGAGAAAATCTCTTCCCACACTTGGAACAAATGAACAGCCTTTCTCCACTGTGAATCCGCTGTCAAGTGGGCGGAGCAGACGACTGGGGAAATACATTCCCACACTCACAGCATGTGAACGGCCAATCAAATGTGTGCATTTCCAGCAAATTTAAATGACGAGCTGTTGTTGAAAATACCTTCCCTTTTCTCATAGATAAAGACAACTCAAACTCCAGCTTGTCTGCCAATTCCAACAGCTTTGCCTTGCTCACATTTCGTAAAACTCCTAAAGTCACTTCTTCCACCCCCAAAACGCTCTGAGTGACTGAAAGGGCCATTACTACACAAAGCATTCCCTGTTCGAAACACCCAAATTCAGCACCCAAAACAAAAGACACTAACACATATTATTCCATAACTAACACATACTACCCCATTTCCGAAGAAGGGTCTAGGCCCGAAACGTCAGCCTTCCTGCTCCTCTGAAGCTGATTGACCTGCTGTGTTCATCCAGCTCGACACCTGGTTATCTCCCTCTCTCTTAACACATATCATTCGCTGCCTTTCAGTCAACAACCCTAAACCCAAATTGAAATTATAGAATGAGATATCGCACGAGACCCCAGTTTGTTACGCAGCAGACCAGTCCCTCTCAAAATATTTTAAGAACACTGAGCCCCAACTTTTTCTTCTTTTAAATTTAGATGTGAACTGAGTCTTCCAGATGTGAGGCAAGTAGTCAAAGCACTCGACGTGAACAAAAACACAAATTATTGAAACGCTGTATTTAAAATACAAACAAAATAAAAAGGAATTTAGAATAACTTAAGTTTTGGAAAACTAGAAACAGTACCTATTAATAATTAACTGCTCCAAAATAGCAATTTCACATAAACACAACACTTGGCAAAATGGTAAATTCATACACAAATATTACGTGCAGTTTTCAACTCCAGAAGGAAACAGCACGAAGAGAGATTCCATACAAAGTTATGGTTAAGGAATATTTACTGAAGCTTGCAAACCTTCTGGAATCCTAACAGCTTCAACAGCTATAGCTAAAATAAACTTAAAAATCCTGATCTGGGCGAACAGGTAACTCACCTTCCATTGTTCCATCTTTTTGTCAGAAAAAGAAATGCAAACGCCTATTAATTTACTGATAATAGGAACTGCAGATGCTGGAGAATCCGAGATAACAAGGTGGAGAGCTGGATGAACACAGCAGGCCAAGCAGCAACATAGGAGCCATTTTTCTGATGAAGGATCTAGGCCCGACACGTCAAGATTTCCTGCTCCTATGATGCTGCTTGGCCTGCTGTGTTCATCCAGCTCTACGACTTGTTATCTCTCTTAATTTAGTGACTCAGGGAGGATCCAGTGAAAATTCAGGTATCTCTGCCTTTACAACATGCCTTAAAAATCCCAGCATAAAATAACCTTTGAAAAGTTACAGCATCACCAAACCTGATCCAGACAACAGGAATAATACAGTGGATTCAGAGCTCACGTATTGTCAACTCTGTTATAACAAGCTGTCTCTTGTGACTTACATTGGTAAAGCCTCTTCCACTCAGTCAGTGGTCACGTCTCACTGAACGGTAAACACTTAAAGACTGCAGTTTTAATCTAACAAAATGTCTCAGAGCTTCGCGGGATCTTTGGACCATATAAAATCACATGACCCAAAGCTTGGCCAAATTTATCAGTTAAAAGGAGTGTTTTCAAGGAGGAAAACAAAGTAAAACGTTTTCAAATATTTCGGTCGGAAATTCCAAGTTCTAGAGTCCAGGCAGGTGAATGCATGGGCTTCAATGGTACATTATTTAAAATCAGCAGTGAAGAGTATCCGCAAATGGTGCTTCATGTATGTACGCCCATAGTCCAAATTGCTGCAGATACTGGAGGTCTGAAATAATGACATCGCAGTGCTGTTGAAATTCAGCAGGTCTGGCAGAATCTTTGGAACATGTTCCAAAGGAGACTCGTTGAAATCGGAACAGTAACTCTTTCTGTCTCTGTGAATGCTGCCAGTCACATTTCATAGACATCGTGAAAGCTTCTTCTTTATTGATTTGATACGAACTGATAACTAGTCGAATCCTCCTGCTATGTGTAGGAATTGGCTTTAACAGACTTAAACTCCTCTGGATCTCAGTGTTACACACAGAAAACGTCTTAGCAGAAGTTTCAGGAAAAGAAAAGAACAAAATTCAGTAACATAAAAAACTGAAAAGAACAGACATGTGGATATTCACAGCAGGTCACACATCATGAGTTACTGATAAAGTCTGAGATGAGCCTCTTTCAGAAACAAAAGATTCCACCACCAGAACCAGGCCCTGTTACAGAGAGGGAAAGCAAAGGTGCTTCACTAACGGTTAGTGGAACAGATGGATTGTCCCTAGAAGAGTGTCAGACTGTATTCTCTCCAGTTTAGAAAAACGGGCAATAATCTCATTCAAACGTATAAAATCTTTCTAGGTTTAAATTATACCAACAGGCAGAAAGGGTTGTTGCAGAAAATGTTTGTTTAAATGTCTGGGAAAGTTTGTTTGTCTCGTAAAGTATATATGTTCACCACAATATTCTCACTGGACGATATCATCTTGTAATCTGGTGATCAGTTGCAAGCATGAATGAAGCTGCCTGGTTTGAGGTACAGTTTTCCTGATCAGATCTTTGATCGAGGTCCCATCAACCTGGTCAGCATTGAATAATCATCAGTACCGATGAATTAAAATGAGGACTGTGCGGGCAAGGTGTAATAGAACGTAATGGTGGGCATAGTGGAGTGGGGGATGTTGACTTTGGTTTCTCCAGGAATCCCACCTCCACATTCTTTGCTCAACACATATCATTCAATGGAAACACGGACCGAGCACACGGCTCATTCATGCGGGACCAAGGAGAACTGCAGCGTTTGCTGACAGAACATCTACCCACATTCAGCCACAACTCCACCCCTGTGCATTGGGTCAATGTGAGAGGGGATTACATAATCAGATCACACAGATGATGAAGTGACGTAAAACTCGAGGTTCGCTCTTTAAAACATATTGTTTGTTCAGATAAGGCAAGTCCAGAGACCATGAATCCATTGGCCCATCAATCACCTCAATGGACACTGATAAATGCAACTCAAATACATCCTTCTCCACCAAGTCATTGCAGATCACGACCCAGTCTCGTAGAGTAGTCTGTTCTTTCCCATCACCAAAATCATCAACTCCAAGCGCGGTAATGATGGATAATCTTCTTGTTTTGATCCTGTGTCTCTGTTTACCCAGTAGATACTGATCACAGAAACCGATAATGTGTGTAATTAAAAATACATTACTGCCCGAGTTCGTCCGAATTGCAGACATGGACTGGGGTTTTAACCCATTTGTGAGAGTCTCTTCTAATTCTCACTAGCCTCACTCTGTTTGATGTCCAGGTTATTTCAGTCAGTCGGTGACACAGAGACGGTGACCGGGAAGGAGTGCCAGTCCGTCAGCATCAGCTGTGAGTTTAGTAGTCCCTGTTCAGATGATTATTTTAGGCGTGGACATTTCTTCAAAAAAACGCGGACAGCGAAGGAGTGGGAGCGGATCACCAGCGGCGGGAGGTTTGTTGTGTCCACGACTGAAGCACAAAAGACATTTTCGTTGGAAATTCGGGATATCAGAGTTGAAGACACTGCCACCTATTAATGTAAGGCTCAGTACGACAGACACAGTGATGGACCTCGGCTTCACGTCGCACAAAATCTCTCACTGGAGATCATCTCAGAAACAAATTGAAAACCAAGTTAATCTTCTGGCAATTCAAACAGTTCTGCCTCACAGCTCTACCCTCCAGTACAATTTATACTGAGATTGGATAATTTTAAACAGCATCTTGAGTTTCACAGGTTCCAAGTATATTCAGATGGCGCAGTCTTTCCCAGGATTACTGTAGGTGATTGCAATTTCGGAAAGACTGACCACATTTAAAGGATGCTCACATGAGCCGGGATCTTGTTCTTACAACTGGAATCCAGAAATACAGTCCGGCTGTTTCAGTAATGTCCCCACATCAGTTCTAAGAACATTTACACAGGCTTGGAACATTGTGTAAGATTGAGAGAATGCACAGTGAGAGGGTGCCAACGAAATTTCTCTGGATTGATAATACATAAATTCTCCAGCCCCAATAGTCAACTGAGGGCCTGAAATTCCCTTCGTTATAGTATGGGTTAATTTACTTTCACTCTCCAGCAACTAATTTTATTTTAGATTCTCCTCCTTTTGTGTGAAGTGAACATCTGCCTCCTGCACTCTGCACTATTTGCAATAAGGTCAGAAAATGAGCTTGAATCAAAGAAAACTTGGACACGGAGAGTATTGGTTATTTCTCTAAATCTCCAAAATAAATGAACTATTCAAACGGCGTGATGATGATTCCATTTCTCTTTGAGGTAGCGTTGGTTCTTGTACAGGGGAGACTGAGAGGAGCATTACTGTGGTTTATGGCTATGTAGATGGATCCGGATCGGTGCTGATTGTCACAGCTGGTAAGTAACTTCACACTTCGCCTTTCTATACACTGTCGTGGTGAATGTTCAGTTTATTCCTGTGATCTTTAATTGCATCGAAATTAAAACAAAAATTTTGGAAAAAATCATCTGCATTGCAGTGTCTGGATTGTAAGCAGAATCGGGGATCTGGGTCCCACTTTGATCAGGCGGAAGGCTATGGAACCTGGCTCCGAGTTGACTATTTCACTGCATCTGGGGCATTATTAGTCTAACAGTTAACAGTAACATGTGACAGATGGGGCACAGTGTATAGCTTAGGTCAGAGGAGTGGCATCATAGAGCTCCAAACGGGGCAGGAATTAAAGTCCGTGTCAGGTCCCGGGTGGGAAAACATGACAAAAAACACTTGCCTCACGAAAAAATTGATAGCATCACTCAGCGAACATCATGCATTCGTGATCCGGCTGTATGGTAGATGAATGTTTGTCGTTGGGGAATCCTTGAGATGAATGATCGATATGGCATTTTTTCAATAGTTTTTATGTATGCTTTTATATAGCCAATAATATTCCTAACATTCCAGCCTTATACATGGATGTAAAACTGTAAGCCCGTTTTTATTTTAAATAGTTTTTTGAGACGTTGCTTTGCTGTAATGTAGCTGCTGAAGGTAATCAATGCAAACTGAAGAAATACTCATTTAGAACAAAAAAGTAAAAGTTCCTCAAAAGAAATTTATGGCAATTTCTGGGCCATCAATCAAAGTACAACCCCTCACCAGGGTGTTTCGTAAGCTCTCTGGAGGGAAGGGCTGGAATGGGTTCCAGCCTGGAGTTGTGGGTAAAAGTTTGCTCGCCTTACTTGAGGAAGGAACGGTTTATTTTGGAGCAAGTGCAGCGAAGATTCATCATGCAGTCACTGACGATAACATTGTTCACCTTTGTGAAGTGATTGTGAAGTCTGAGCTGCATTGGTCGGCGTTCAGAAGAAGGAAAAGTGATCTAATTTAAACATACGCAATTGTTAAGGGAGAGCTGTTCAGTGGAATTTACCCGCTCTAAAAAGTATACAGAGGGGTCACAGTTTAATATTAAGAGATCAGCAAATATAACTAAGACATAAACTAATTCAGTCAAGCCATTGTCGTGATACTGTGGCATTCTGTTATTCAGAAAATAGCGGAGGCTCAAAGCCTAATAATTTTCGATGGGTCGCTCTCTTCTCTGAGAGCCAGGGAAGAACCACGAGACTTCTTGGAAATCTTAGTACCATGATCCAGCGAATGGGGTGAATGAGACGGAGCCAAGAGCATCGAAACATTAATAAATCATGCTCAATAACAGAATAAATCAAGTCATGAATATGGAGAAATATATAAAATGAGATGGCAGAATGTAGAACTTGTCTCATGAGAGATTGGAGCACATTCTATTGTGTCATTAATGGAAGGATGTGAAAATGCAGGGAGGAGAATAGAATACACCTCCACAGCACGCTGGATGGACAATGTAAATTAGATTTCAGGATGGGGCGGGCAAATCACTGGGGCCGATTGACCTGACTCTTGTCTTAATATTTAATGCAAAATTAAAACAGAAAAATCTTCAGTCAAAATACCCAACAGAGAATAAATCTGTTCAAAGAATTGAAACTGAGGGAGAGCTGGAGGGGAGATCCCATCAGTAACAGCAAAACCCCTTAGGAAACAATACAGACGAAACACAAACGATGACTGAACGATGTTGGCACCGAGCGCCACGATTGCAAGAAAACAAAAAGGGACAAAGGAAAAGCAGAAATAAAATGATACTAATCGAAAATTATGCACGTTGGTGGTAAACGGATAAGAAAGTGACATGATTTGCAAATAAAATATAATGCAGATCAAAACTCGGGTAGAATCTCCTGTGAAAAGTTAAACTGCAGGAAATGATTGAGCTCATCTCTGTTGATCAAACACGCACACATCCGTGCAAAACTTTTGGATGACTTTTGGGCATTTAATTGTAGATATTGATTATAGAGTGATAGAGTCAGACAGCGCTGAAATGTAAGCTTTCATCCAAATGGTCCCCGCCGACCAGGTGTCCCAAACTGAAGTAATATCATTTGCCTGCCTTTGGCCTGTGTTCCTCTAAACATTGAGCATTCATTTACTTGTCCAAATATGCTTTCTTTGCTTTAACTGCACCTGCCTCGAACACTAACTCTGGGAATTCATTCCATATACGCGCCACTCTCTGTGTGCAAAGCTGCCCCTCAGGAATGTTAAAAATCTTTTCCATTTCACCTTAAACCTTCGCCCTCCTGCTTTGAATGGAACTTTAAGAAGTTCCCTCGGATTTATCTGCCAACAGAATAAATAGGATAACAAGTTCCCTCGGGCTTATCCTTCAGTAGAAGACGTATAACATACGTCACAGAATCAATCACGATACCATTCACCACCACCGCCCCCCATATGATTCCTGTCCTCTTCAGAATCCTTTGCAATTGCTCCCATGGTACTTGTTTACTTCCCATAGCCCTTTATTTTCTGCCTGATTCTGCTGCTGGCGATTGCCCATTTGAAGCTTGCAGTTGAATCAGTTTCTCCCATCAGTTTTGAAAGTGTATTGCTCATCATTCGAATAAAGTAAGTAAAACAAAGGGTCATCTCATCACCTAATCAGCTTATTATTTCGATAAAAGAGAATAGGTTCAAATGGGCTATCAACAGATTGAATTGCCACAAAAAAAGAACAATTTCAGTGATTTACAATTTCTCCGAGAAACAGAGGCTGAATAAGTAATGGTGTTGAATATCATTCCACAGATTCCGATTACCTGCTGTCCAAGAGTCCGCCTCCGCAAACGCCTCTTGCTACTGACACTGTTACTTTAAACTCTGAATATTCAGGGTTGTGTCAGTACACAGTCTACTGGTATAGTCAGTCTCCAGGATAGGTTCCGAAATTCCTTCTTCAAACAGGCACTTCTGTTTCTGAGGGAAGAATTTCTGCTTTTATTGATCCTGAGGCGAAAATCGGTCTGTTAATAATCTCTCGAACACAACTGAGTGATTCTGCTGCTTATTACTGTGCATGGAGACGGCGCTCAGCACACACAGTGATATAGAGCGCGGAGAGAGTTTCACAAGAACCTGAACATGGTGAAGATTACAGGCACAGTGATACAGAACAGGGGAAGAGATGAATAAGAACATGAACATGGTGCGATTCCAGACATAGTGACACAGAGAGAGCTGTCCAAAAGTCTGAACTTGGTGAAGGTTATAGACGCATTTCACAGATAGAGCGGCATAAAATCATGTTTGCAGAGGTTTGTACAGCTGAACTCTGAGCCCGGGGTTGGGGTGAAGAGCGTGGGATGGTTTGTGGTCAAATTCTGCATATTCAATCGCATTTATTGTTCGGCAATGCACTGGTTATCGAGAAAAAGTCTGATTCGTTGGAAGAGTTCTGATTTTACCTTAAATTAGTGTCTTCTGTACCTTGCTGCATTTTACATGCTTTAACGGGAAATCAATCAGTAAAAGAGATGTCATATTACGTTTTACGTAAGGGGCGGTTATCCTGAGTGGATTCATCAATAACTTGCGTGTTCTAATTGGATAATAATTGGAAGAGGAAATGCAAACTGGACTATTGGAAAACAGCAAAGTTTTGAGAACTAATTGGTTTCTGCCTTCGTAGAGGGGGTACATAGATAGTCAAATAGCATTCCTCTGTGCTCTATGGCTGCATGATTTTAATTTTCACTTCTTTTTATGAAATAAAAATGCATGTAAATAAACATTTTGACATAAATGAGAAACTTACTTTCCAAAAACCATGTTTTCAAGCATGACCTCATTAGGTTCTGTCACTGCTCCCAGGAAGATCTAACCAAAAGCATAAATTCACTCAAATTGAATATTGACTTCCAAAGATCAATAATTTTGACAGATCAATACTTTTGGGAGTGTTCTATTAGTTATTTTTGACTTTACGTTTTGGCTATAAAGGTGCACGACTGTATTAATTTCAAATTAATTCAAATTTTCAGTCTGTTCCATTTTATATCAAAAGTTAGTTTGTTCTACTTGTGGTTTTGGACATCGTGGAAGCTTGTCCCAAAGTCTCTCAGTTGTCGTTTGGCTTCAGTTTATGCAGGTTGTGCTGTGGATTTACTGTTACTTACTGGGAGATGCCTCTTTTCAGTTCCCTCCAAAGCATTGTCTGATTCTCTCCCGTGTTCTCTGGGACGAGTTTCCTCTGAAATTTATAACATGCACAACCTTCGCAGCAGGGAAAGGAAACTTGCCCAACTTGACAGAGCCAGTGTTTTTACGTCACATTAGCCCCTCTCTGCTCTCCGATAATGCGTACTGCCATGTAGCCCTCTAGGACTTTCCCATTCTGTCGTGTTCTATTCTGCTCTAATGTGTCTTTTTTACGAGTACACTATTCTTAATATCGCTATCTGTTCTTTTAGTAAACTTTGGTATTCATGGCTGTTTGTCGTGGAGTCATGCACAAGAACGATTTTCCGAATTCATTTCACTTATCTCGTGCACCATTTAACATATTCCTGTTCAAGCCCTGGTTCCTGGTTCCATGTTTAGCGTAGAAAAGAAAGCCAACCTGTTCAAACTCGTTAGAAGGATATCAATTGCTGCTTGTCCCAATTTTGGCCTGAGAATACGTCATCGCTGATCATGCACGGACATAAAATTTAGAAACACAAGAGGAGATTCCAACTTCAAGCTTGTACTGCCATTTCCTATGATCGTAGTTGATCTTCCATGGCTCATGGAGTGGCCTGGATGAGTAAAACTCCAATTTGACTCAAGAAACTCGATATCATCTCGTAAAAATGTTGATGTGCAATGCCTCCAGAAGTGTTCAATCTCTGCATAACAGATACTCAGTAAGAGAAGTGTTACCATCTACACGATGCATTGCAGAAGCATAGAAAATTGGAACGTAAGTGAGCTTCTTTTGGTCTGTTCACAAATTTTGATTAGTATAGGAACAAACGTAAATATTTTGAATTATAGATGTGGCTCTCTCTTACTTAGTGAGTTGCCAGTCCTCATTCTTATTTTGCTAACGTCTGTCAACTCAATGTACTGTTATGGCTGTGCCTCCAGTGTACTTTACCAGGCACTAAGCATTATTTTACAAGTTCTATCTCCTTTGATGCCAGTGTTATAACGTTGATGCGCCCAGGCTTTTGTCGGACTCGATCTAACTTATTATACACATATGTATGATCTGTTCCACTTTAGGTTTCACCAGTCCACGGTTGTTGTCTTTGGACTAATCCGTGCTCCCTTGATAAACAGACTGACCGCACAATTAATAAATGCACGTGATCCTATTAATATTTGTGTAACAACTGACCATCGCTCAAACTGTCGATCAATTTATTTCCAATGAGACTGCACGCTGCATCAGATAGTACTATGACAGATGAGCCATTGTTCGCACTTAATTTCGCTGTATCGCTTAGGTCATATTTTGCTGATATTACTCTGCACCCTGTATCTGTTTACAATAAGTTGTACCGTGTCTCTACTTCTATCAAATCGGGTCCTATTTATTTGTTCTTTCTCCAAACTGTGTCAATGGCATGATACAATCAAATGTCGGTTACTGCATTCGGCTCTATCTGGGTCCATATTGCACCCTGAGGTGCTTTAATTGTCCCTGCAGCATTACATGCCACTTGTAATGTTACACTCTGTCTGTAACTGTGAACATTGCCATTGGCTGTATCTCATTTGCTACTCCACTGGAGTATGAGTCTTCCTGCATTGCATCAACCATGTCTGTGTTGTCGATGAATTTGGTATTTTAATTTTCAGCCATCTTCCAATCATTCATTAACCTGATACTACTCTTTGGTCGTTATATTAAACATTGACATTGGTCAACTGTTTCTGCACCAGAAGCTCTGACCACGAACTTCAGCACTTGAACTCCCTTCCCGCACTTGTGATTGATCTAATCAAATCCAGGAGTTTTCATATTTAACGTGACAAAACTTTGCGTTTAGTGATCCCTGCCATATTGACCTCCCATGTTTCATAACTGTGTTTTCCAAAAGTTCAACTGTAAATTTTTGGAAATATTTAAGCAGTTTTGAAGTCTTAGCCACTAAAATATGTATTTATGAACGCAAATGCTGAAGTAAATAGACTCTTAAAATAACATTCGAATTGGGAAATATCAGAAAAACAGAAACAGAAACTTTTGAGAGAGGGCTTGGCTCAGTGTCGACAGTTAGCGGACTCAATGATAAAATTACAACGTCATATTTTGCGAGTTGGATGAGCCAAACAATTTAAAACACCCAAATGTCCCAAATGTCCCAAAAGTGGAATACTATGATTCACCTGGTTGGAAGACCGAAGCAGGAAGGTAACGTCTTTCTTCAGCGAAATGTGAGCAAGGTTCATGTTATTATCATAATTGTCCATTGCAAGACTATCACAAAAAATAAGTGAGAGCACATTTGAAGTGTAGCTGAGAGAAACGTCTACCACGACAGCTACTCCAGTTGTGTCTGAACGAAGATGCACATGCTCATTGTTCCCTGAGATAGCAAGGTGTACAGCTGGATGAACACAGCAGGCCAAGCAGCATCAGAGGAGCAGGAAAGCTGATATTTCGGGTCTCAACCCTTCTTCAGAAATGGGGGAACGGACGGGGATTCTGAAATAAAGAGGGAGAGAAGCGGGATACAGATAGAAGATGGATAAAGGAGAAGATAAGTGGAGAGGAGACAGACACGTCAAAGACACGGGGTTGGAGCCTGTCAAGGTGAGTGTTGGTAGGGAGTTAGGGAGGGGTAGGTCAGTCCAGGGAGGACGGACAGGTCAAGGAGGCATGATGAGGCTCGCAGGTAGGAGATGGTGTTGGAGCTTGAGGTGGGAAGAGTGGATAGGTGGGAGGACAGGTTAGGGAGGCGAAATATGAGATACTGTTCCTGCAACCTTCGGGCGGCATCGTGGTGGCACTGCCAGAGGCCCAGGATGGACTTGTCGTCCAAGGGGTGGAAGGGATATTTGAAATGGTTTGTGACAGGGAGGTGCAGTTGTTTGTTGTGAACTGAGCATAGGTGTTCCACAAAGCGGTCCAAGCCTCCGCTTGATTTCCCCAATGTAGAGGAGGCAACGATATTCCCAATGTGGCCTCCTCTACATCGGGGAAAACAAGCAGAGTTTTGGGGACTGCTTTGTGGAACACCTTTGCTCGATTCGCAACAAACAACTGTACCTCCCAGTTGCGCGCCATTTCGACTCCGCCTCCCACTCCTTGGACAACAAGTCCATCCTGGGCCTCTTTCAGTGCCACAACGACGCCACCCGAAGGTTGCAGGAACAGTACATCATATTTCGCTTGGGAACCCTGCGCCCACCCCCCCAATGGTATCAATGTGAACTTCAATAGCTTCAAAATCTCCCCTCCCCTGACCGCATCTGAAAACAAGCCCAGCTCGTCCCCGCCTCCCTAACCTGTACTTCCTCCCACCTATCCACTCTTACCACCTCAAGCCCACCCCCCCCATCTCCGACCGACGAGCCTCATCCCGCCCCCCTCGACCTGTCCATCCTCCCTGGACCGACCTACCACCTCCCAAACTCCCCACCTAAAATCACCTTTACTGGCTCCAACCCCGTCTCTTTGACCGGTCTGTCTCCTCAGCAAATAGCTTCTACTTTATCCATTTTCTCTTCGCCTCCCCCTCTCTCCTTCTTTGTTTCAGAATCCCCTTCGCCTTCCCCATTTCTGAAGAAGGGTCTAGACCCGAAACGTCAGCTTTCCTGCTCCTCTGATGCTACGTGGCCTGCTGTGTTCATCCAGATCTACACCATGTTATCTCAGATTCTCCAGCATCAGCAGTTTCTACTATCTCTGTAACGGTCCATGTTCCCCTTTCTAGCATTTGCAAATCAATTCTCGCTGTAAATCCGGCCCCTGGTCAGTCACTGATGCTCCAGAAAATTCTTGTCATATTTGTCTATTTCTATAAATTTATTCCTTTCCCTTTCATGATTCGGCAGCGTTTTTCCAAAATGCAACGTTTTGATTTTAAGGGACTGCAACACGTCTCCAGTGCATATATTACTTTATTGGATACTACTTTTGTTATGCCAAATAATGGTGCGTTAACTACAATTTCATTGTAATGAAAGGCAAGCTGCTCTTGATTTTTTACGTGTTGTATTTACAGAAAATTTGTTGATTAGATGCTGAACTACCAATTGTGTTGAATGAATTTGCATGAACATTAAACTATAATATTGTCACAGATTAGGCTCCATTACAATTCAGTAAAATGCAAACGAGAGTTTTAATCCATTGTTGGATTAAAAGTTTATCATTGTTGTAAAATGCCTACTTTTCGTGGGTCTCATTGCAATATTTGAATATGATTTACTTTGTGACCGTATCTTATGAGATGGTTTGTCATGTAAACGTGCATTCAGTGATCACATGAGTGTACAGTGCGTTCCATGTTAGGATATAATAGCGTTCCTCATGGACGGCACCATTATTAATGTAGTCTTTGAAATTAATTAGAGTTTAGTCCAAAGACGCAAGACTTTTAATCTGCTGCGAAGTTTCACAATTTTGGATATTTGTATTTTAAATAAAAGCCAGAAAATGCACATTCGTCTAGAGCCAATTCACCGCAAGTATAAAACACCAGAAGAATTTAGAAAACCAATTTAGTCCGAAGAATATGAAATATTGTCAAAATGTTTGATCAAAGGAACGTCTGAAAGGAGGTGACAGAAGCGGAGCAGCTGAAGTGATAATTCCAACGATTAGGGCTTTCCTCATTAAATCTCGTTAGAAGTGCCAATGTGAGGGATACGAGGGAAACAGAACAGAAGCTAAAATGAGGTTTCAGACAGTTTTTTGATATTACTGGAATGGTTGTGGAGAGACGCTGGAGCTTTTGCAATTGAGAAACATGAGATTGTAAAGTTTGATACATCACTGGCGTGAAGCCAATTTTGGTCACCGTGTTATGGTTTGAAGGATGGCTGGTGCTTGGCATATGTTAGTTCTTGGGCACCACACTGTTCCATATATCCTGAATTGGCCAAGTTGCCACTGGCATTTACTTGGTGACCAGAGAATATCTATTCCCAGGTCTGATCGCAAGAACAGATGTGTTATAAAGTTGTGTTAAGCTGCATTGAATATCCAACACTTGTGAACAGATACAAAATAGGCGGAGACTAGAAGGGGCAATGTAATTTTGGGGGATTGTAAAAGTTTGCAGGAGATAGCAGCCAGTGTTTGGAGTGAGCTCACTAATATCTGTCTCTTAATATCTGTCTCACTAATATCTATCTAACTCACAATGAGCTTGTATTTGGTTCCTCATCCAACATGATGATGGTGCGGTCTCTCCCGTTGCATCACTTACTTCCTGGTGACGATCACAGTGAGTGATTTCCTTGTCATCACAAGCATCCTTGTCACCACAGTCATCGTCAACCGAATCAGCTGAATCATCATCAGGGAAAGTATGTTGCCCATCACGACTGTGTGTGCTCTCAACGTCTTGATGGTCTATTCCACCATTGATTCCGTTTCGGGCTGACAGTCGCCCTTGCCATTGACAGTTTGATGATCATCTGCCACCAGAGGCTGGAAACCAGAGACTGCAAGAAAACTGCATCACTGATCATTGTACAGATCTGTGCCCTGAGCTATATCAAGAACATCCCTTCACTAGTTTGCATTCCAGTCCATTTTCATTTTGGACGAGACACCCTGGTTTTGCAGTTTCAAAGCCAATTTCTACATCTGGCCAGCTTGTCAGGCTTATGGTTGTTTCTTTCACATCATTACTCCTTTTGTCTTGTTCTTCCTCTTCCTGCTGCGTAACTTCCTCACAATAAGACCCATCCAGTGGTGAACAGAACACTGAGGAAGCTCTGGGGCGCCGAGAAGTGACGATACCCAGAAATGGCCAACCACAAGAGGTCCATTGTCCTGCTGTTTTCCATCTCGCTGAGCTACCTCCTCCTCTGGTCCCTCCTTGTCGGACATTTTATTTACACGCGACTTAAAGCTGAATGTTACTTCGGTGGGCAGAATTTCAGTGACACTCAATACATCCTCCAAGAAACACGTAAACCATTTTGTTTGCTTCATTCCTGCAACAACGTCTTCATCTATGCGGTGTCTCTGTGTGTGTTTCGAGGGGAGCTGAAGACAGTTCTGATATACCCCGTCGCCACTCTCACCATTTTCTTGAAATGATATGAGGTTGGAAAATCCTTTCACATATGTTTTTTTTTTCCCACCAAAGTGACCCAGTGTTCACTTCTCCCATATACTTTCGATTCAGTAATCTGATAAAAAGGCGTTCCAGTCGTAAAGGGATATAAAACCCATTCTTCTGCTTTACTCATACTGAGGGAACGCAGAACTATTGGAAACGCTTGACTGCTGGACCAAAGGTGAACACGGGATTTCTGTCCACCTTCCCTGTTTTCAATCCCCACTTGTCTCGTCCTGCTAGCATTTGTTGATTCATTTCTTTCCCTCCTGATTATTTTCTTTCTATTTTTTCCCATCCATTCCTATTGCTTACTCATTCCCTTCCTTCCAGACTTGTTTCACTTTTGTCTCCATTCTTGACGTTCTTTCATTTTTCAGGGTTATCATTTCGATCCATCATACTCTCTATTTCACGAATTCTGCAACGGAACATGCTGCTAAAGAAGACCTACAGCACAGTCCAAGTATTTGAACTGTGTCATCGATAATGATGTGAGTTTTTTATTGTTGACTGTGTGCGTTTTACATTCCCTTCTCCTGTTGATTACCCTTGGATTAGAATTTTGTTTTATCTTCATAGATTTTTTTTCCAATTAAGCACCAACAAAAAAATTGATTTTCTGGAGAAACACAGCAGATCTGTCAACAACTGTGGAGAGAAAATTGAGCTCAGTGTCACTTCTTCAGGATTCTTCGTTGAACTCATAGTTTCTTCCACCATCAATTCGTTTTACTGGATTTTATTTTACAGTTTTGAGAAAGGGAGAATCCAAATTTTTGGTCAAAGTTGAGCTTTTATACGCTTTTTTACGAGCTAATTTACGCGTCTGGCCGTCACTGGTTGTCTGTTTCGCTCTCTTTTACACAAGTGAACATTTCTAATCGTGCAGGTGCCCCACTTGATTGCCCATTCTTGTATTTATTGATATTGACAAACACAATTTTAAGCCCTTATTTCGCCGAGATGAGGAAATAAGTCAAGAGAAGAAACCATACTGTCAGCATGGAGCAAGTTCAAAATACAACTTGAAAAGAAATATGAACTGTATTTCTTTCATATTTACCTGTTAGAATTCCTCCACAGTTAAACAAGATGCTGACTGGCTGCATTGCATTATCCACTGTGTAGCAAGGGAATCAGGTATTTGAAGATACCCATTAAAAAACCCTGCCTTCAATAAGTTGTCTTGCACCTGATGCTTCGATCTCACTCTTACATGTCGGCAGAAATTTTTTGAGGGCCTGACGAATAGAGTTGAGGCTCAGTTAAATGTCACATGCTGAGCTGGTCACACTCATTAAAATGGATTACCAAGTATTTTAGCACACTGTCTTCCATCCATGATAAGCAATTCTTCATATCGCCATTAGTCCTATTCCCAAGTCCCCCGATTTGTCTGCCCCTCTCCTTCATTTTGCTGCAGATTACCTTGTTACAAAGTTAATGTATGCACTCAAATTCCTCATGCACGACACGTCCATTAGTTCCATTCCACTCAAAAATCCCTGTGGCCCCACAAAATTTCCATTTCAAAATGTAGGTCTTCAGATAACATTTCATGCATCTTGGAACTCAAACTCGAACTTATCTGTCAGCATCTCTGACTTCATATATATGGGTTTCGCCGAAGTCAGATCCCTGCAGGGATGTGATGGCCTCGTGTATTGTCACTGATCTGTTCATCCAGGGGGACCGGTTCAAGTTCTGACATGGTGAAATTCAACTCAAGAAAAACGTGAGGATTAAGAATTAATGATTATCACGAATCGTTTGTCACGAAAGAGTCCTTTAGTTAAGGAAGCTGTAGTCTTTACCTGGTCTGCTCGAGCTGACATGCGATGCCAGACCCCCCAGCACTGTGACAACTTGAGGGGTAGTGGACCCATAACACCATGCTTGCGCAGTATTTTCTTTTCAGTAAAGTTCCTCCAGCTGTCCTGAATGAAACAGAATAATGAATTGCAGAATTCCCATTTTAGATTAAAAGATGGAGAAAATCTCACGCGGAGTTGAATCTGGAAAAATTCACCCTGTCTATAGGTCAGTGGAATAAATCCAAATGACAACTATCGTCATTCTATAGATGATGAATATTTCTAGAAGTGAGACAGTGAGACTCCGGTGTAAATGAAATAAGCAATTTGTCATCAATGTCCTGGAGATATCTTGCCTCTGAATGTTTTGTGTGAATAGGTCATAGGTCATAGTTAACAAAACATTGTTTTCCAAATTGTTCAAATCCGATTTTTGAGCACTCATCACTCCCTTCATGTTTTTTGTTCAAACCTGTTTTTTCTCAATATCTGTGCCATGGCGATTTGGTGACTCAGCTGTTACTCTCAGATGTTGATGCAGAAGGAGAAGCCTGTCTCCAAGCTGTATACATAATGAGTGACAATATTTTACGCGAGTGTTATCAACAGCCAGAATCAGTATATATAAATCACAGAAGTGGCTCAGGAAAAACAGTTCGAGCTCCAAACCTCGATTGGAATTTTGCTTCTCCACCTCAACTGCAGTTTCTGTCTTTTACAAATCTCTGAGGCGTGGAAGACAGCCCTTTCCGTCAGGAATTTGGACCTGACGTGGGGAGATCTCCAGTCTTTAGGCGTGTTTTGTGGAATCATGGGCGGATGTAGTTACAATGTTCAATCCGCTGGCAGCTGCTCAATGCAACAATATCCTGTATTCAAATTAACACAATTTCGAACAATCACAGGACTGTTCCTGAAGCAAGTCTGAAAATGATGTGCAGCATTCACTCAGCCTGATCGATCAATCAGAAAACCAGATGTGAGGAGAACGGCTCTCGTTTCCACCTTCTATTATTTGCTGCCATGTCTCAGGAAGTCCTCGAGTCGATTCCTGTGCCTCTCTAGGACTGGGAAATCTTCAGTGGGAAGCTGACTACACTTGAATGGCAATGTGATAAGCAGAGTTTCAATTGCTGTCCTGAGGCTAGAGAACAGGGTAAAGATGAGTGTTGCTGATATCCGCATTTGTTAATCGTCATGCGCAAAATCCAGATTTCTAACCCTGAAATGGAACGGTCCAGTAATATGGGAGCATTATTGAAGATCAGTGATCACTGAAGATCATCTGCCTATGGCTTTTGTTATAGGTATCACAGTCACTCCATTGTACAATCTGATGACTGTGTATAAGCAGTTTCTGATCGAGCAACAGGCTCAGATCAACTAAACGTCGTGAACAGGATGGCGTCAAAGTGTCCACAAAACCTTCAGTGGAGATGGGGTATTGCTGCATAAAATGGTTGGGAGCACGAAAACAGAAACAAGAATCAAATGTCATCGAAAGTGATCGAATAGATTGATGAAAATCTGTTAATGGCAAGTGATAAATAAAATCAATGAATATAAAATTGCGAGTGCTTCCCGCCTATCTCTGTTGAGTCTTGTTTTCTGCTGTGATTTTTCGGAAGGTTCCTGAGACTCACTGTGGAGGCTGAGAAATTCCTCGGCTAATCAGATTGAGGGGGCCCTCTAGTGGACACTAGCTGGGACTCTGAGGATTGGCTTTTGTGCAGTGTCCGCTGTTACGCTGGAGCAGAGTAAGAACTTCAAAAGAGACAAATAATCAAAACTTTCACAGACAAAAGACCTATAGTTACTTAAGGGAACGGGTTTATTTTCTTTGTGAAAAAATGTCTTTTAATTCTCTAGGCGTGTGTTCATCCTCAACTCTGTGTAACTTCAGTAAATATCTGAGTTTTCAGGAAACACTGAAAGTATCACGACAGGCTCCGGCAGCGTCATCATCGATTAACGGCAGTCTAGTTTTAAGCTCTCTACCTCCTGTACTGTTACATCAGGCGGAGTTTGCGACAGTGAGTCACTGTAACTAGTGCCTGAAAGTGCAAGCACCATGTCTCAGCAGTCATAGTGTAAATATAACGCCTGAAAGACACGCAAACTATTTAAAGCAAACTCACCAGTTAGCACCATCATTTATATCTGTAAATAATATAAACAGGACATGGTGCCTGGTTTACTGACAGGTGCCTCCCAGAGACTGAATTGGCTGCTCTGTCAGAACAAATGACAGCTGCACACCAATCAAAAAAAAACTGAAGACTTTAATATCGTCTGATTATTTCTTTGGTTTTCTCAGTGCCTCTTTGTCTGTATCTTTTTTACCTCCATCACTGTCCCTGATAAACGTCTCGCTGAAATATGCATCCTCTCTGCAGTAAAATGTTTGGCAATGAGCACTATACAAGTAATCCTGGGAGTGAATACACAGTTTGACAGATTAGACCAATTCAACCAGCAGGTAACGTGAATGCCATTGTGGAGTTTACACTTAGACTACCAGTTCAAAGTCCATCGATAAATGTTCTTTCTGTTTCTTTAAATCGGAAAAGGTAATAATTACTAAAGCCATAGGGAAAGGAAACCAAATATGGACTGGGTAAGTTAGGAAAGGGAACAGTCAGCAAGCACATAATTAAAGGCAAGGCAGTGAAAGTTTTCAGGGATTCTGTGACAGCTATTCAAGAAAAAACAACAATTTACATCAGGCTCAATAATTCCAAAATGGCAATGACTATTTCAGTTGGAAATATGACGGAGATCATTACTGCATGTAGAATTGAATCCGCTATCCTACAGTGAGAGAGAAGTGAGTGTGAGATAAACAGAGAAGTAGACAAAGAGAAAGACAGGTGGGGTAGACATAGAGAGAGAGAGAGAGAGCTTGTTTTTTCCTTTGTTTTTTCAAAGGCTCCACATTTGGAGCATACCAGCCACTGAGTATGATGCGAAATGAGGTCTTGTGACAATGTAGCATAATAATCTGTTGTTGAAGATTCCATCATTCAGAATCTCTCTGGATCAAGAGAATCTAAAGTTCTCCTCTCTGCTTCCCCATCACCATCATTGAGAGTTTTGTTCTCAGCAGGGCGTCCTGGTCCAGAAACCAGAGACTGATTTATTCGCCTCCTGTCTGTTTTCCTCGTCATGAACACAAAGAACTGCAATGACCTTTTTCCAGTTGGAGCTCTGATGTTCTTGATGTTTTGTGACGTTATTCTTCTAACCAGATGCCTTGTTTTACCAATCCCGTAATATCTCCTACTGTTTGAGTGACGTTTCTTTTATTGCAGCTGTCCAGTGTGAGGATCAAAGCAGACAGATATATCAGTTCGCATCTATAGAATGCGACCGTGTTGAACTGGACTGGCATCTCTCCCTTGGTACGACAGACACGGTAGCCTGGTACAGTCAAACAATGACAGGGCCTCTGACATTGATCGGTTCCATACACCAGGGCAACGAGTCTCTTGACCGCCACACGCTGTCCATTCACCAATCAAATACGTCCAACGTCATCTGTGCAGATGGCACCATGATCTCGATGACATAATGTACGACTGTGCAAAGCAGGCACAGTGAGACAAAATGTGAAACCCGTTGTGCAATATCTTGGCAGTGCCGTGTCTCTGCTGGCACATTTAACATTTTCTATCAGCTCAGTATTACAAACGACAGAGATATTGCAAAAACTCGCTTTCTATTCCTGAAGCGTCCATTGGGATGAAGCTACAAAACCTTTTTATTCTAGACAAAGTGTGGGAAGTATCTTACATTTAAAATAAAGTGATGGAAATAAAAATATCTTTGCTTTTAGCATACCATGACAGAGATATATGCAACATAAGTAATAGATAGATTGAATTATAGAAACGCGACAGTGTGGAAACAGGCCATTCAGCCCAACAAGTCCACGCCGCCCCTCCAAAGAGCATCCCACCCAAACCCATTTCCCCACCCCGACATTTCCCTTGTCTAATCCATCTAACCTAAACACGCCTGGGCGCCAAGGGCAATTTAGCATGGCAAATCCACGTAACCTGCACAACTTTGGACTGTGGGAGGAAACCAGAGAACCCATGCAGACAGGGGGAGAATGCGCAAACTCGACACAGAGAGTCACCCGAGGCCTAAATTGAGCCCACGTCCCTGGCGCTGTAAGTCAGTTCACCAATCACGCTCCTGAATACATCGTCTTCACATTTAAGGATAAAAACATTGAAGCAATGTTTAAAGTATCTGCGAATGGTGAGAAAGACTCCACCACTCTCACTATTAACACAGCCCAGCTGTCAGATGCTTCGATGTATTACAGTGCCGTGAAACACAACGAAACAAAAAGTATGAGGCTGTACAAGAACTTATTCGTTCCGAGGATTGAGGACACGACAAGACAGCAACTGTGGAATCGAATTCAAGGCAAGAAGAACATTTCAATATGTGACTAAAATGCGTCAAACATGTGCAATTTAAAGAATTATAATTTTTTACAGCAACGAGTCCTGTTTCCACAATTTTTTACATAATCAGCCCTGCCCAAAACAAAATATCCCGGTGCTTGACCAGAGCTGTAATTTTCTATGAAACTTTGATCAGAAAGTTATCCGAGAACTTATCCTGTAGCTGTCTCCTGTTTCGTATCCTGCATCTATTTTTCATGCGACAGCGCAGGGAAAGATGCATTTTGCTCTGAGTCAATGCCGTTGGAAACAAGCAATTGAAAAAGAATATTTATTTTGTTTCATTCCTCTATTGTACAAAATAGTTTCTGATCGTCCAGACATGGAGATTTTCCCAGCGCCAAATCAATGCTTAAAACAATTCAGCTATAAACACTTACGTAGCATTGTGTCTCTTTCACACTATTATTAAATTAACATGATGCCTGTGTAATGAAAAAATGATACCGTCTAGTTTGCAACAACTGTTAATACTCGGATTTTTGCATAAGCAGAAACAGGAATTAATGCGGCAAAACTTGAGACATCATTAATTTTTAAAGATAGACAGTTTTATGCAGCAGACCGTTGACTGGTGTCTGTGGAATTACCCAAGGAGCCCCAGACTTCGACAAAAATCGTCAGGTGAATACAGGTACAATTACAAAGTTGAAAAGACATTTAGGTACGCTCATGAGTAGGAAAGGTTTGGATGGATATGTTTCAAATGCAGGCAGGTGGGACAAGTTTAGTTTGAGAACATGATAGGTGTAGACATGGTGGACTGAGGGGGCTGCATCTATGCTGTATGACTCAAAGACTCTGTGAATAGAAAGTGAGATCGAACCTCGATAATAATCAAAAAGGACAAACATGTACAATTATGCCAAAGAGCAATATAACTTGAAGAACCACAGCAATATTTGCACAGTATGAGGTCAATGGAAGGTCAAGGAGATTGGGATGATTAAAACCATATTCCACTCCTTGAAGAATACAATCCGAGGCACAGACATATGTGCAATGTGCGAGGGAGTGGGGTGGAATATTCAGATTTGTTTAAATTAGGGTTTGTTGAAACACCGAAACAGACCAAAGCTAAATTGATGAAGAAGGAGACAGGGATTCGTGAAACAATTACCAGGCCTTACAAACACTCACACGACCATGCCGACAAATCAAGGATGCTGGCAAAAGTTAAATAATAATGGGGACGAGTACAACATTGATAGAATTAGTGCTGGCTGAAATTCACTTAGTGTAAGCAATTGGTACCACATCATCAGAGTCAGTTAAAATGCAAGCAAACGCAGAATATCCTAGATGAATCTCAGATACTATTCATTGCTTAATAATACTCAAGGCTAGGTGAAAAACCAACACAGGCAGAGTCCAGAGATTTCGTGCAATGAAATCAGGGCTTGTCCCAACATTAACAAGGGCCCACATTTCATTGCCAAGTTACATTACATTAATTTTGGAGAAAAGTGAATCCAAAATGATTGTTTTTTTTTCAGATTATTCCAGTCTAAATTATCAACCAGCCGAAAGTAGACAAATTGCTAACAATGTGAAATTTGCACTTATTTTTAGACAGACACGAAGAAATCGTTAATGATGCTTAATCTGGTGCACATGAGGTAGGTGCAGACAAGCTCCCTATAGTCAAAACTGGAGGAGGCCAGAAAGTCAGTGCTGAAGGCAAGTTTCAAATCATTACACCCAACTTTACCCAGGAGTGCGAAGTGGCCAATCTGCGATGGCCTTTTGCTGAGGTCCCAGAATTACATCAAGGCTGAATTACATCAACTTCAGCAAGATATCGTCAATCTTGTATTCAATTCATCTTGTAATGAAGACCGAATTTTCATTTGCTGACCTAATTGCATCCTTCACCAGAGTTCGAGCTTCTAGTGAGTCATGAAGAAGGAGCTCCCGATCCCTTTCAACACCTGCGCTTCCCAGAATTCACAACGTGAGAAACATTCTACCTCGTGTGTTAACTACTAATGTGGATAAAGTCGCAATTAATATGTTATGTACCATCTGTCAGGTTCATTCCCATATAAGTAGTTTGTCTCGGCCCCATTTCAGCCTCCCTGTGGCTTACGGGAATTACATTACCACCCAGTTTTATGTCATCAATAAAATTAGAAAACTTGTGATTGCTTCCCACATACAATCATGATGTCGAATGTCAAACTCTTTTGCCCAATGAAGATGTTTGTGGCCCTCCTACTATTAATAGTTGGCCGACCTCAAAATAGTCAATTTATTTCTGCTCAGAGATAAAAGGTACTGCAGATGCTGGAGAATCCGAGATAACAAGCATGGGGCTGGATGAACACAGCAGGTCAAGCAGCTTATTTCTGCTGTTTGATTTCCCCGTATTAATTAATGGCAATATAGTAACATCAATCTCGCATTCTCTAATTTTGTTTTCTGGATTCCTTGTGGGATGTTATGCAGAGCTTTCAAAAGTTTGAATCAACCTTTTTGGTATACATTTATTGGCTTTCCATATAACTGCCTCAAACAAATTCGAGTGAGTTTGGCAAAACTGTTTTCCCTTTCATAACTCCATATTGGCTCAGCACAATTATGTAGTTATTTTCGAATTGCCGACTTATCACTTGTATTTTTATATGATTTGACACTTTTCCCATTGCTGACACTGAACAGGTCTTAGACAATTACTACTTTGCCCGCCATTCTTAAATCATGGTGTCTTTCTAATCTACAGGAAAATGTAGGGAATTTCTCGAGCTTCCAACGATGACAATCATTGCACTGATGGTCTCTCCGACCACCTCGTTCAAGACTGTGGAATGCAGCCCATCTTGTGCAGGGATGTATCAACCTTTTGTACAAGAAATATTCTGTTCTCATATGCCAAAGAATTTACAAGCGCTGCCTCCTCCTCAGACATCATACCATATTGGTAAACCATTATTTCAAACTGTTCAATTGTAAATATAGACGAATGTTAACACAGCAGCACCGTAGAACGAAAATATTTAACTAATCTGACAGCTAAAGATTTGAAACACTTGGGATAGTCGCAGCTAACGTCTGAGATTTCATTCAAATTAGGCATAAGGCCTCAGCTCCAATTTTGCCATCGTCACTCAGTTTAGTAGCGACATCAAAACGCATGAAAGGGAGCTTCAGAATTTCTACATAGTGGTTCAGGTAAAAAGTGTATGTAATTGTGCTTCTTACCAGTGTTACATAGAAGACATGAAACCGTGATTTGCGCTGTTTGTTCACTGAACTGAAAGCCAGATACATGTACGAATTTAATTGTTCCTCTCGAGACCCTGATGTTGGATAAATGAGAGACGTTTAACTGTGACTCAGAGCTGACGTGAGGAATTTCGAGAATTCCATTAGTTCATTACAAGTGATGCATGGCCCAGCAAATGGCCCGTTCTATGCCATTTATTATCCAGCTCTTGCAGTTATTGGTGTCCCTGGTAAGTAACAGGTTCCAAATATTTGTTTTTCAGTGCAACAAAATCTTTCTGTTCCATTTTAGGAACACCTTTTGAATTTTTTCATATTCCCAGCTGAAGGGACCTCAGCACAGATCACGATATACATACAGGGAATGTTGAGTTGTACTTCACATTTTTAAGATGCAGCAAGATTATATCCCACTGAGAATTTACGTAACAATTGTTTGTCACATTATTGATTTGTGGATTGTAATGGATAGCATTGACTGAATATTGATCAGATATGCTGCTGAAGATTAAATTCTGTTGCAATGCTGGAAACTACAATCTAAAGTTTTTGGGGTTATATGGAATAATCAGCTATCATTGTGTTCGACAGTTTCATGCACAGATATCTAGAGTATTTCAAAGAAAATTATTGCAGATCTGTAATTACGCTAAAGCTTAAAACTGTATGTAATGATTACTCAAGCCAGCTCAATAATAGTTTGCAATTTCTCACAGCCAAATTGCTGGCGATCGTTGTACTATTACGAGGACGGTGTGGACTCTCTCGATGTACAATTTATTATTTGGTGGGGATAGCACTGAGCGATTTTCTGGTTATCATCACTGGGTGCATCCTAAATCGGATTGGTGGCATTTACTTCCGGCACAGTGCCCTGTCCACGACAAATGCCTGTGCATTCAGCACTGTGATGATCTATGCCAGCCGAGATGGTTCAATCTGGCTCACAGTGGCCTTCACCATTCACCGATTTGTCGCCATCTGCTCCCAGAGTCTGAAGACCAGATACTACACAGAGAAAACGGTCTTATTGTGGTTTGTGTCCTGAGCTGCGTCAAGAACCTACCTTCCTACTTCGTCTACTAGCCCTTGTACATCGTGGACGGGGTGTCCTGGTTCTGTGACTTCAGAGACACATACTATAATTCACTTGCATGGAAATCCTATGACTGGCTGAATCACATCTTGATGCTTGTTCTCCCATTCCTCCTTATTTTGCTGCTCAACGTCTTGACTGTCAAATACATCTTAGTGGCCAGCAGTGCTCGAGGGATGCTCCGGGGCAGGACGAGCCAAGCAGACCCAGAGATGGCCAACTGCAAGAGGTCCATTATCCTGCTCTTCACTATCTCGCTGAGCTTCCTCCTTCTATGGGTCACCTATGTCGGGCGATTCCTCGATGTGTGGGTTACTGGTGAGACATCCTTCAGTGGCTTGGATTTCACTGACCCACAATTCATTCTCCAAGAGACGACAAACATGCTGCAGATACTCAGTTCGTGCAACAACGTCTTCATTTATGCAATATCCCAGAACAAGTTCGAGACGAGCTGAAAAGGGTTCTGTTGTCTCCCTTCACAACTCTCAGTGGGTGCAAATGATTTTGTCATGTTGTTTTTCTTCCATCAGGATGGATCAGCTTGCAACGCTCTCTCTCTCTCTCAAAATTGAATAATATTTATGCGTTTATGCTTTTCCACTGGAGAAATGAACAGTACAATTTCTATTCTTGACACCCATTGCTGCTAAAACTAACGGAATGTAAAATTACAATAAGTTGTGTATTTCAGGATGAGATGCTAAACGGTCTGCGTTCGTGATCAGTATTATAAATTTCCAATGTTCAAGGACTTTTCATTTGATATTCAGTTCTTTCTGTCCTTCCCTCTGAGCAGCCATTCTTCTGTCACTTCCTGTTCCGTCTCCCTCATCCATGTCTCAGGACGATCGCATCTATTTATCGAAATCTCTCACGTTGTCCTTCACTTTGATACGGTCCTGATGAAAAGCCCATTATGTCATCAACAATGACCTTGGAAGTTTTTATTTTATGTCCGAATCGTGCAATCTATGCCACAGTTGGATAAAGCTCAGATTTAGTTTAAGTCTTTCATAGTACCAGCAGTTCCAGACACCTTCTTGCTGCCATCGACCCCCATCCCACACACAAACACACACACACACACACACACACACACACGCACACGCACACGCACACGCACACACACAGAGTTCGTGCTCCACCTTCCCTCTACCATAAAAAAAACAAGGTTATATATTGAGGTGATCAATATTATTCAAGGCAAACAGAAAGGATATTTTGCTTCTACATTACACTGTTAAATACATTTGCCAGTTTCTGGTTGTCATTTCTCTCCTCTCACTCTCGAAATGTTCCTGATGGGGTAAGTACACCTTCTAGTGGTTGGTTCGGATAAATTAGGTGCATCGATCTCCGGTCACAGAAATGTTTCAGTCTGCTGTTCATTCTTCAATGAAGGCTATATTATCCTGAGGGGAAATTATCCCTTCTCTATTGCAACTGCTGCACACATCTACATTGTTATTTATTTGTTTTCACTGACACTAAATCATTAAATTACATGTATAAATACTTAAAAATAACTTTAAAATGTGCCATGTATTCTTGGGAATTGAACGTCTCTGACAAGTCTGCTGCTTATTGTTTATACTCAAGTAGAGATTGGAGTCATGGAGGTTCCAATATTCGTAAAGTTTGAAAATGGGACGGTAAGGCTGACTTCAATTTCTCACAGATAGTCAACTGGGCCGACAGTTCTGGTGAAAAGTCAACGGACTTGATAAGTTAATTCTCTTTTGTCCTTGCAGCTTCTGCAGAACCTGTCGAGTTTCGCAAGCAATTTGTGTTTTGTTTTCAAACCTGCAGCATTTGTAGTTCCTTGTTTTATTGTTATGGTACAGTTGATAATTGGAAACACATTTAACAATCATTCTGACGGAAAATTGAACAATATGATTCTGAACAAAAAACGGACATCGACAAAATCCATTAGTTTTTGTTTGTAAAATTCTATGATTTGACGAAGTGCACGATTTTAATCATTTCTCTGTTGCATCTGGCGCACAGCACAGAACACTCCTAAAACTGAAAAACACAAACAAAAATGGTTTCAGCATCCAAAACGCATCCCACCATTTTGTCGATCAGGTCTTTTCAAACTGAAGGCAGTTATAACAGTGGCCAAATATGAAGACCATTAGAAAATAACTGTATTTGAACATTTTTAATGTATTTTTCACATTCAATTACGAGGACAGTACTGCCTAACTTTAACGAGAAGACATTACCGAGAGCCCCCTTCATTACCTTAACTCAGCGGGAAAAGAGTTTTCTCCGCTTCGATCGATGTTTTGGGGGGATTGATTGCAACCAAATTGTACACTCGGCGTGAGAATGTGAACTTGTATGCAGCGAGTTGTTAAGATCTGTAATACATGGCCAAGTTACTTTTAGGGAGGAAAAGTAAGAAAGGATTTCAGAAGGTGCCCGGTAAGTGTATATACATACAGGACGATAAAGGTGCTGGATCTGTGTAATGAGTAGTGGAAAGAAAATCATTCATTAGTAACGATGGGGGAGACAATGGCGTAGTGGTGTTATCGCTGGACTGTAAATCCAGAGGCCCAGGTAAAGGACTGGGAACCTGGCTTTAAATCCCACCATGGCAGATGGTGGAACTTGAATTCAGTCAAATATCTGGAATTAAGCATCTGATGATGATTCTGAATCCATTGCAGTTTGTCAGGGAAAAACACATCAGGATTACAGATGACCTTTAGGGAAGGAAACTGCCATCCTTATCTGGTCTGGCTTACATGTTACTCCAGAACAACAGAAACGTGTTTAACTTTTAACAGCCCGATGGGCAATCAGGGATGTGCAATAAATGCTGCCGAGCCAGCAATGCCCTCATGCCCTGAATGAACAAAGGGAAAAAAAATGTTTTGAATCAGTAGGTAGGATAGGAAGGTCCTATTGGTTTACAATAATCTTCTTCCATATACAAATTTCAACGAGTGTCTTTTGGTGTGGAGAAGAAAGCAGAAAATTTCCGAAGGTCAGTATTTTTCTGTAGATTTCCCCACTTTTGAAAGCGAACCATTGAAGTTAAGCAGTGAGAGCAATTACCTATGCTGATTCTTCAGTTTGTCAATTTTGCCATTCCATCTCAAGTCTCTGTTCACAAGGGCACAACTCGCAGGATGCGAACTAATACCCTGCATTCTCCTTATTGCAACAGGTAATGTGCCTTCCGCTGCACCAAGAGACTTCATGTTTGATGTCTACGTGTCTCCAGTCCATTTTACAAACTCAATGCCCATCTGGGCAGCTTTTCGTGCACTCTGCAGACAGTTTTCAAGTGAAGGGCTGATGTGAAGTATAGCCGGTACGATACCAACGTCTGCAAGGATACCACAGGCATTGCCCTTCGATGCAGGCATGACCAAAAACAGATCTTAATATATTTGGTCTATAATGATACAATGACGCAAACGGTAAAAACGAGCCATCCACCAGATGTGTCCGCACCATTATTCTAATGTTTCTCAAACAACCCACTCCCTCTACTTATTCCTACCATATTGGGGAAAGAAGGAAGAAGGGATGCACAGTGCTTTGCAAATCCCAAGATAAAGGGATTGCAATATCCAAATTGTGGCTGTTAATAAAGCAACAAAATCAGCTTTTCCCAATGAGGCCAATGCAAGGAAGTAACAGTGAGAGAGCTGAATAACAATAAGCTAGTTCAAATACAAATGACTTGTTCAGCCAATAACATGAGTGAGTGGGTCAGAGATGAACATAGGTTCAGAGGGATTTACAGCATGGAAACAGACCCTTCACTCCACATTGTCGAAGCAGACCAGATATCCAAAATTAATGTAGTGCCATTTAGCAGTATTTTGCACACATCCCTCTAAACCCTTCCTATTCATGTCTGCATCTAGATGACTTTTTAATGTAATTGTACCAGCCTCCACTGCTTCCTCTGGCAGCTCATTCATAATTTACCCACCATCTGTCTGAAAAATGTGCTCCTTGGGTGACTGTCAACTCTTTCCCACACACTTTAACCCCATTCCTTCTGATTATGACACCCATATCCTGGGAAAAGACTTTGGCTGTTCACCCTATCCATGCCCTAAATGATTTTATAAACGTCTGCAAGGTACCCTCTCAGCCTTTGATGTTCCAGAGAAAATAGTGCCAACCTGTTCAGCCTCTCCCTCTTGTTCAAATCCTCTAATCCCAGCAACATCTTTGTCAACTTTTCTGAACACTTCAACGATTAAAAAGATCTTTACTGCCGCAGAGAGATCAGAATTGAAAGCAATATTCGAAAAGTGGCCTCGACAATGTCCTGTACACCCACACCATGATCTCTCAACTACAACCCTCCTGACCTATTAAAGCAAGCATGCCAAATGCATTCTTCACGACCCTGTCAACTTGCAACTCCTCCTTCAAGTAACTTTGGATCCTGCATCCCAAGGTTCCTTTGTTCAGCATGAATCACCAGGACCCAAGCGCTTCAGGGCATAAGCCCAGACTTTTTGGCCTTAACAAAATGAAACATTTCACATTTATCAAAATTAAAGTGCACACTCCACGACTCGGCCTATTGGCCCATTTGAGTAAGGTTCCATTGTAATATGAGATAAACTTGCCCACTGCCCATTACATCACCAATTTTGATTTTATCTCAGACTTGCTAACCAATCCTCCTATATTCTCATTCAAACCATTTATATAAATGACAAAAAGTGGTGGACCCAGCATAGATCCTTGTAGCACAGTACTGGTCACAAGACTCCATTCCGAAAAGCAACCCTCCACCATTCCACCCTTCTCGCCAATTTTGTATCCAAAAGGGTGGTTCTTCCTGGTTAACCTTGTTAAACAATCAACCATAAGCAACCTTGTCCAGCGATTTACTGAAGGCCATATAAACAGTGTTCACCGCATTGCCTTCAACAATCATCTTCCTTGCTTCTTCAAAATACTGAATCAAGTTAGTCAGACACGATTTCCCAACATCAAAGCCATGTTGACTGTCCCCAATCAATGCTTTCCTTTCCAAATAAATTCTGTCCCTCAGACTCCCCCTCCAAACACTTGCGCACCACTGATGTTAGGCTCATCGGTCGATAGTACCCTGGCTTTTCCTTACCATCTTTCCTAATTAATGACACCAGGTTAGCCAACTCCCAGTCTTCCGGCATCTCACCCATGACTAATGATTACACAAATATCTCAGCAAAGGGCCCAGCAATCCCGTCTCCAGTTTCCTATAGAGTTCCAGTGTATACCTCATCCAGTCTCGAGGATTTCTCCACCTTTGTCTGTTTTACATGCTCTGTTGTAATACAGCCATACCTGCTGCAGCCGTTAACCATGTGCGTTTAGATTTTCTGAGTGATTGTTATGTGGTGATCTTTATAACTGCTCAGATTTCCAAAAAACTTCAACGTATGAAGTTTAAGTGAAGTGGCGAGAAAGTCTCTTGCATAGCTAACCACAGTGCAGCTGTGAAAAACATATTCATCACCACTGGGCAACGTCCAAAGGGCAGAATCGAAAATAAATAAGTTGTTGTCGTGTTTGGAATGGAAGATAGCTTGATACTGTCTTGTGACAGGAGCACGTGTAATATCACTATGTCCTCAACATCCGAGTTCAAATGGACACAACGATCTCTCTGGTGTTCCAGAGTCACAACAGTGTTCAGGAAATATATTGAAGAGAATGATGTACGAAGGAACAGCCGCAGAAAAAATGCAGCCTTATTTTAAAAATGAAAGAAAAGCACATTTTTTTAACTGCAACATTATTACGATGAATTGTCAGTTTTCCGAATCTGGTTCGATGCTGTGAGATAATTCCTTTTGTCACACTGAGGATGACTAGTCTGTGAAATAAACCTTTGGATGGAATCCAGGAGAAAGGTGGGAATATAAAAGGGGATCATTGATTTTTGCAATTGATGGCGTAGCATGACACTAATACAGTGAGAGGTTAAACACGAAAATTGCATTCTACGTGCTGTCAGTGGCACCACCACTGACTGTACAGTACTGGTCGACACACAATAGGAAAGGGTTCAAAAGAGATTTACCACGATGTTAAGTTGGTCGGAGTGTATCAGCTGTAAGGAGAGGCTGCATAGACCTGCATTACTTTTGAATTAGCGTCAAAAGTGAGAGACGACCTGATAGAAGTATATAACATTATGACAAGCATGATTAGGGAGATGGTCAGAAAAGTTTTCCCCGGCAGAAAATGTCAAATACTAAGGGGCTTAGGTCTAAGGTGAGAGGAGAAAAGTTCAAAGGAAATGTGCGAGTCACATTTTTTTCACACAGAGGCTGGTTGGTGCGAGCAGAGAAGGGGCTAGAAGCAGATACAATAGTAATGTTTAAGTGGTGTTTTGCTTTTACATGAATCGGCAAGGAATAAGAGATACAGACCATGGGTAAGTAGATAGGAATAGTTTAGAAAGGCAACAGAGACAGCAGAGACAAGGTGGGCCGAAAGGACTGTTACTGTGCTTCACTGTTATATAATCGACTGTCACTGCCGAAATATCTGCTTAATCAACAAGAAGTGATGACATTATTGGTGATGCTAGAAGTGAACGGTCAGAAACTGCAATGCATCACTGTACAATGGTGCACTGAGACAAATACTGAACACCCCGAGAAGCTACCTGAGAAGGTGCCTATCATAAACTTCCGCGATTGTTCACTTCTCAACATGTCACCTGTCATGTGTGATCAGATCAACAGCTTTCACAAGTTTTACATTGAAAGTGGCATTTTTACGGTGCAGAATGCACGATCTCCTGAGGGATGTGACGTCCCACGTGCATCCTGTTATGTGCATCTCTTATGTGCAGAAACAAATTTCACTGCATTCGATCACCCAAAGTCAGGAATGTCTCTTTTGTGACTCACTATCAAAACAGGACTCGGTTTGTCTCAAATGTCGCCAGAGAGATAAGTGGAACCCGCTGGTGGTTGCACAACTGAAATGTTCAGATCTGAATTGCTAGCAAAGAATGAACAAATTTACACAGAGAATGAAAAATGTTCATTTCTGTCCAGCCAAACAGCAAAAGACTCAAGTGACTGAGACTTTCACTGGCGGCCCTTTCATTAATCAGCCGCTATAAAATGCTTTTAATTGATTAGTGTTGTTCCGATATAAGTTGCATACCACTTCCTTCCTGATATTTTAGAGCAAGTCTGCAATATCCTGGACCTGTGTATTTTTCACTTCTCAATCTAGAACTTTAATGTGAAGGGAGACTCGCAATAAACCAGGGCGTGTTTCATATTATTCAGTTTGCTCCAGCGTTTCATTATTAGAATCCTGTGCAAGGTCATTGTCACTCAAAACCAGTTCGGTGTTTAACTGGAGGATTTTGCTGGATCAGAACCAGTTGCTGAATTTTTGGTAGTGCTTGATCGCTGTAAGAGTGATATTTTGGAACATCATGAAAGACACAACGTAAATTATTTGTTTTAAGTTGACGAAACTGGCGGCATTATTTCATTTCAATAACAGCTTTGTAATGATTAAAGTTGTGTGTCCGATTGAGAAGTCTGAAATATCACCATCAATTCGGGAACCACTTCAGATCCGTTCCTATCTCACTGTTTGTCTGACGGAGTGTGGTGCTCAGTGGTGCCCTGAGACATTTTGCGCAGCGTCAGCCCCGGTCAAAGTCTCTGTGGGGCTCAATGCACAGTAATACACAGCGGAGTCTGACAGTTCTGTTTTCAACAGTCTCAGCGAGATAGTGCAGATCACGTGATCAAAATCCGAGGAAAGTCGGTCCCGGAGAAAACTCGCTGGTGTCTCGCTATATTGGTTTTTGAGGAGCACAAAATGTATGGAGCTGCTGGTATGTTGACGATACCATAACAGGTCAGGATTGTTGCTGATTGTAGAGCAATTACAGAATAACTGGACATCATCCCCCTCATTTCATGAAATTGCAGCCGCTGTTTGTGAGACAGAATCACCACGACAAAGTCCTGTAAGAACCAGGATTTATAGAAAATTAAACAAAGCACTTCAATGTTCTTTTGCCCAGAAATAGTCCACTTACCTTGATCAATAACATAAGAAATAAATCAGGGAAGCTGAATTAGAATCCATTTCGCACGGGGAAGTAATTTCCCATTTCTTTCCTTGAAACTTGAATGGAAAACTGAAAACTGCTTTTCGATTTAAACTCTCCCTCTGTGGAATCATCTCGATGGCCTCAGTCCTGTCTGGATTTCCAGTTTAACTCTTCCACTGTCATTCAGTCAAGTACAGACGCTAATTTCTACCAAAATCTGCTCATTGTTGGGGACATGTTTTGATACAAGTGTTGTCCATTTGGGGAGAATATGTTGTTGCCTCCATGTTGCACGAACTGCTCGAATAAATGTAATTCCCGGTAAAGAACTGAGCACGGAAATAGATAATTTTTCAACCTACTGGTTACAAGAGATGCAGCTGTGAGCAGAAAACACACATCTCCAGATGACATGTTTGCAGAGAGATCACGGTGCAAGTGAGCAAAACTGGCCGAAGATCAGATGGTTTTCGGCAAGAGTTGCAAAGAGGTTGAGTCATTTCAGGATCTCGACTCATTGGTTCATTGTTTGCAAACACATCAGGTGACAGCCAATGAGTTTCACGATCCATTGCTTTTCAATCGAACAAAGCAGTTTCAAGGTCCTTTGACAACATCATGTGGAGCTGGGGGAACACAACAGGTCAGATAGCATCCGAGGAGCTCAGTTGTAAGAAAGGAACAAAGTTCTGAAGAAGCGTTGCTGGGCCCAAAATGTTAACTCAGCTTTCTCTTCACAGTTGCTGCCAGACCTGCTGAGTTTCTCCAGCTGTTTCTGTTTTTGTTTCAGATTTTCAGCAACCGCAGTTCTTTGTTATTTTTGTTCAGGGAACTGTAGCGTTTGGAGACAGGTGGATCTCATTGACCATGAGATCCTTGATTGGAGTTGTTAACTTCTGCCAGTCAGGGAGCCCTGGGCGATAGGTTAAAACAGGCGATGCTGAATCTCATTACTTCAGGGATTGACTCGAGCGGCCTGGCCACAGCCAGTGTAGTGTACACATGTAAACGAAGGGTGACTTGGTGACGGCATATCGACCTCTGTGCAGTTATTTCCGGAACAAAATAAATTTGTTCACGAGCAAGCAGGATTTTGGACAGACATTAAATCGAATGTCATCCTATAATAGTTATTATTTCTGTCAGCAAAACTAGAGAAGGGAGTTAGTTCATCTGGTTCGAGTGTCAGAACTGTGGTTCCCCACCTAAAAGGTGCTCGCGGACTTTGACATCTCCCTGCAGCTGATGCAGAGGGCCAGTGGGTCTGAGAGATTGTATACAATAATGAGAAAAGTAACCAAATAAATAAATAAAACAAGCAAATTTCCAATGAATGAAGCCATAGAATCGAATGTTGCTTTTGCTGCATTTACTCGTAAGATCCGTTGTAACCAGATTTGATTTACTTTACTTGTTGTCAATGTAAATGCAACTCCTGTATCTATATCAGATGCACTGCAATGTGTCAAATCGAGACCACACCGCCACATGGTCACTGACTATTAGAGATGGGTGCCAGCATTGTCTGCCCCGCCGATATAAGAACAATGGGCTTTTAAAAAATACACATTGTGGTTCGGTCTCCTTCATCTGAACGGGATTGGTGAAACAGCAGGAATGCACGATCCAAATCCTGATTGAATCTTTTTTACTATTACCAGATATACAGATGTCTCAAAAAATTAATGAGAAGACAAGCCGTGAGAATGACTCAAAGAGTCTACAAGATGACAAGTTTACATTTTCTGTGAGTGTGATGACACTGTTCTCTGGCGGGATCGCTAGGAAATTAGCGATGTCAGGAAATTAACAATTTATATTTGGGATAATACCAAATGATGAATTTTCTGGAAGCTTTCTTGAGATGAAGGCCCAGTGACTGAGTGCTTAACTCTCCTGACTCAAATCAGCAGAGACCCAGGTTCGATATCAGACTCAGGCGACAGTCTTTGGGGGGCTTGCACACTCTCAGTTTGGCTGCTTTGATATCCTGCGGGTGCTCTGGTTCCCTCCACAGTCCACTGGTTAAGTAAATTAGCGATCGGAGATGCAGCGTTAAAGGGATTGGGTGGCATATACTTTAGAGGCTCGCTGTAGACTGGATGGGCCCAATGCCCTGATTCCACACTGTCGGGATTCTATGATTGGATTGCGTAACTTTGATTTTTTTTATTATTATTTATTTATTTTTGGGTTGTGGGCGACACTGGCTGACCAGCATTTATTACCCATTCCTAGTTTCCTTTGAGAATTTCGTGATGGGTTGAATCATGCATTGGTGCAGTCAACCTGCAGTCGGCTTATCCACCATGCCCTAAAGAAGGAAATTCACGTGTTTTGACCCAGTGACAGTGAAAGAGCAGCGATCTATTTCCAAGTCAGAATCGTGTGAGTCTTGGCGAGGAACTCACAAATCGTTGGATTCACAGATATCTGCTGCCCGTTGTTCTTCCAGATGAAAATCGTCATGGGTTTGCAAAGTGCCATCTGGTGAATTTTTACAGAACATCTGTTAGATAGTACACACTGAGCGTTGGTAGTGGAGGCAGTCGATGCTTGTGGATGCAGTGCCAATCAAGTAGGCAGCTTTGTCCTGGATGGGGTCAAGCTTTTGAGTGCTGTTGGGGCTGCACTCATCCAGACATGTGGGGAGCACTCCATCACACTCTTGTCCTGTGCCTTGCAGATGAGGAGTCAGGAGATATTTTACTCGCCGCAGGATTCCAAGCCTCTGAACTGTTTTGTCGCCATGTGTTAATGTAGTGAGTCCAGTTTAGTTTCCAATCAATTAAACCGGTAGGATGTTGATAGTGGCGTATTCAGTGACAGTTACTACATGTTTTTAAGGCCGCCATATATCATTCATGTTTCCTTCAATTGTGGTTTCACCTGATCTTTAAACTCTGTGCATCATGTTCGCTTTTTTTTCACTTCCTTCCATTTCTTCTTCAACAATTTCTCCCTATTATATCCTCTGCAAGTATTATTGCTCTATGTCCTTTCGGTTTTCTCCATCAATGTACCTGCCTTGAAAAATATACTTTCTTCACCTCCATCCGCATATCCAATTGTCTTCATGGCTGAACATCTTTAACTTTTGCTGTTCCATACTTTCTGTCGTATTTTACTCTAATTCCCCTTATCTTGGATTATTGGAGTCTAGAATTAGTCACACAGATACATCAAAATCAGCACAGCAGAACTCGAACTTTGTGCAGGTTTGAGTACGGACTCTCCCGCAGTTTGTGATACTGTGCCCTCATTGGTATGGAGGTAGGTTGCGGTGTTATGAAGTCTGATATCTTTCATAGCCAAGGTACTGAGTTTGTAATCTCCACTGATTGAAGCGTTGACCCTCTCACTCTTATCAACTAGTCTGTTGGCCATCATCAGATGCTGGGGTGGCAGATTTGGAAGCTGCCCGTACCAATATCCGCTGTTAAATGTTTGCAATGGAGCAATTCATGAACGTAATTCCCAATTCACAAACAACCAACCGTGGAGGAAGTTGCATCAATTCGCCTTCTCCGACCACCCCCGTGGGCATCAGAGTTAAAAACAGTAGGACGACTCTGCAAATTCGGAACATTATCAGATTACAAGAACAGAGGCGAAAGTAATTGTCCACAAAGTTCTGTTGAGGACCGGGGATAAATACTGTCTGAGTAAACAGATCGAATAATGCCTGCTTCACACCTAACTCAGAGTCGCCTTCTTGTTGAAGTTGCAGAAGGACATGAGTTTTGACGTGTTTCTGCAACAAGCTTCAGACACTGACAATTGTTCAGACTGTCTGCAAGGTCACTCTTCGTTCAGCCCTCATCCTCAACGCATATCACAAATGGGCACTGACATCCAGTGGTGTAGACGGTTAATTGCGACTTTCAAATTCTCTCACAAATTACAGTTCACTGGATCGAAGTCAATGACAACAGACATGTCCTGCTTCTGGTATAACACTGTGATCAGGTGATATTCTGCATTTCAACTTCAATTGAAGCATTCAACGAGATCACAGGAATTTCTTGCTGCAACGCAACCAAAGGCTTATTCCATACTGTGATCACTCTCAGTGCAACGAGAGAAATGTCCCCAGTTTGAAACAGTCTCCTTCTTCAGAATAATTCGATGTGAATATTTATTTCTATACAACTAGATGAGACATCGCTCGTTTGCATTGTGGGAGTGGCTTTCTCATCGCTGGATGATAAGCAGAACCTGAAAGAATGTCAATTGAGCTGAGCTGCAATTGGTGAATCCTTACGCTGTTTTCAGCCAACCATCAATTCAGTGGCCGACAGACCAAACAGAGCTAAGGCCTCTGCTATTGTCCACACCCCAAGCCAGGGAGTTGGCAACATACTCAAGGATACTGTGAAGAAGGTAGAGGAAGTATCACTGATCAACCTCCTTCGTGAAGAGACTCCTCCTGGATTGTTGTGGGTTCCATTCAACAGATATTTTATGTCTGCAGGATCTGCCCAGTGAAGTGACCTTCAGGAGTATGAAGCAATGTGAGCATTCCTGAAGGTATTCAAGGAGAAAGGAAGTGAGGGTATCCTCTCATTCCTGTCTGTGATAGTATTGTTTGTTCTCCCTGCACGGAGGAGCCGAGTTATGACAATCCACTGATATGACTCCCATGGCCCGGCAGCAGATGTCCTGACCTTCCTGGGAATGTGCATGCAGCTGGAGTGAGGCAGCACCGATGCAGTGGAGCCTTTGAAATCTGGGCCAGAAAGCGGCAGCTCAAAGTGATCTAGGCCCGAAACATCAGCCTTCCTACTCCTCTGATGCTGCTTGGCCTGCTGTGTTCATCCAGCTCTACACCTTGTTATCTCAGATTCTCCAGCATCTGCAGTTCCTACTATCTCACGTCAAGGTGATCCTCAAGTTGGAAGCCAGTGGGGGAAAAAAAACAACCATCCAACCTCCAGTTTTGTGAACAGAGTGATCCGAGGCTATCTGAAATACATGGGACAACCTAGAGAGTGTGCCGAACCTGCTGGAAGGCAGGAAAAAGGTCAATGGATTGCAAAGAGATCGCCGCAGGAACTGCAAACATGAGGGCCACCTGACTCACGACTGCAAGGAGTCCAAGAGCTGCGACCTGTGTCGGGAAGCAGGCCGCCTATGCAAGGCCTGCACAATATGCGGGGGGTACGGGAGTGTGAGGGTGGGCCACATATGCACAAGTGGCTGGAAATAGCAAGATGATCCGTGGATCCCCAAAGGACAGTAAGATGCCACCTCCCCAGCAGCAAAACTGAAATGAGGGATACTCAGAAGGAGGATAGGCTAAAGAGGAGGAAAACGGAGTCAAAGCAGAGGAACTACAACAGAGCCACCTCCACGTGAACGGACAGAGTCAATGGAGAAGGAGGAAACGGAGGAGGTGGGAGAGTGGCTACGGGCAGGAAACAAGTGGGAAAGAGAAACATGTCAGGCCCCCAAAGCCCCACAGCAAACGAATGAGGCAGATGCACGATGGCTACACCAGCAGCTCCTCTAACGATGAAGACATGAAGAGGGATGGCCGTCAACGAAACAAAAACGAGACAGAGCACCATGGGGGTGAAGGTGATGAACTCCCCATGCGGAAAAGCCGTACTTCCCGAGGTGCCCGGTGAAGCCCAACTGCCAGCCAACAGGAACCATCGGGTACCCACGACACCACAGCTTCGGACAAGTGGGCACAGAGACTCTCGAACAGTCCCTCTGTCAGACTCAGAACTGTACCCTGATGGTTTCGTTCACCTTTTCCCCCGACGTCAAGGGTGCTGGGAAACAACCCTCCCAGGGAGGGACAGGTACAGCTACCTAAATGCGGTGAGTGTCCAGCACCACAGGAATGCAAGGAGTCCCTCCGTGATTGGCCAGGGCCTTCTGGTGGTGTGCTTCTGGCAGGTACCATGTGAGAATGGACACTGGGTAATTTTATAAACTACTAAAAATTTTAAATGCGCATCTTCCCAGTCATTCCTGTCATCTATCATAGAGGCCTTTATTAGTAGCTTGCAGGAGAGACCGGATCAGCCACTGTCTGTGTAAGAGCTGACCAAGGCCCACCAGTCCTTCAAAAAGTATAAAACTACTGGAAGTGTTGGCTTACCAGCCGAGTTATATTCGCCATGACAAGCTAGTGGTGAACAACAGTATGATTCTGGCAGGTACAATGTATAAATTCATGAGAAAATATATCATCACCCTCATCGACAAGCGAAAGGAGGAGAGCAAGGAAAGTAGAGAAAACACAGTGTGGAGCAGGAGGGAGTCAACAGGCTCGGAGGCATCAGAGGAGCAGGAAAGTTGACGTTTCGGTTCGAGACCCTTCTGATTCCGACACGTAAACTCAACTTACCTGCTCCTTTGATGCTGCCTGGCCAGCTGTGTTCCTCCAGCTCTACACTGTGTTATCTCTGACTTCAGCATCAGCAGTTCTTACTATCGCTGAGCAAGGAAATTAAAGGCGAACAGACAATGTTGTTACAAAATGCAGACTACAAAATCCTGTTTATGACTGCTTCCATGCAGGGCATGGAGATGGATGCCTGTATCATCAGTCTGGAACAGGAGATGGTCCTTGACGTGAAGTCACACACGTACATGTGGGGCTAGCTCTCCAAAATGGGCTTTGGGGAAGGAATCTGGAACTGGATCCGACTTTTCTACACCAACGATGTTAATGCAGTGGCAATCAATGGATGGGAATCAAAAAGCCTCCCAATCAGATCTGGTGTCAGGCACAGCTGCCCAATCTCTCCTGCTTTGTTTGCATGTTAATAGAGCCGTCTGCTGAGTCCATCAAGATGAATGCGAGGGACGAATATTCAAGGCAGCAGAGGCCTGCAGGTCAAATCCTCCCTGTACATCAATTACATCGCTGTTTTCTCCTCAGATACGCTGTCAGTGCACAGAATGATGAACATCTGCAAACAGTTTGAACTGGTCTCGGGAGCCAAGGTAAATTGAGATACAAACTGGACCGACAGATCCTTCATTCCCTGCACAATCAGGACAGATTAAACTAAAGATGCTGGGAATATGGTCCGGAGGGGTTGGGGCATGTGCAAAATCTTGGATGGAGCACATCGCTAAAGTGAAGCACAAACTGATCTCATGAGAGCACTGTTCCCTCTCCATTGTCGGAAAAAACCTCGTCATCAGGTGTAAGGTAATCTCTCTGTTGTTGGACATGGCGCAGATCTGGCCCATTCCCAAAAACTGCACTATTTCAGTCACGCCAGCCATTTTCCAATTCATCTGGAAGCCTGACCATATCTGCAGAAACTCTGTACAAAACTCTTGGTAAGTGAGTGAAGAACGTACCCAAAGTTTCCCTCACCATTTTTGTCATCTATGAATGCGGTTGCATCAAGCTGTACAAATACCCTCGATATTGAGGTTGGTTGGCTCGCCGAGCTGGTTTGTTATTCCGCAGACATTTCATTACCGTGCTTGGCAACATCCTCAGTGTAGCCTCTGATGAAGCTTCGATGTGTTTTCCCGCCTGGGTTTTAAACTCTGGGGTCCGTTGCGATGGATTGCCTGACTTCCGGGTTTCCTGCGCAGTGGAAAGTATCTGAAGTCGAGTTCAATGTGTTTATTAATAGCATGCTTCGTGGAGTGCCATGCTTCCAGGAATTCTCGTGCTTGTCTCTGCCTAGCCTGTCGCAGGATCTTGGTGTTGTCCCAGTCGAAGAGATGGTTCTCCTTATCCATGTGGATTGAGATGAGTGAGTATTGGTCGTGTCTTTTTGTAGCCAGTTGGTAGTCATGTACTCTTGTTGTCAGTTTCCTTCCTGTTTGTCCGATGTAGTGTTTCTCGCAGTCTCTGCAGGGGAGCTTGTAGATGACATTGGTCATGTCCATGGTGGGGAGTGGGTCTTTAGTTCTGGTGAGCACTTGTCGAAGGATTGATGTGGGCCTGTGTGCCACTCTGATGTCAAGCGGTCGTAGGAGTCTTGTGGGGTGAATTCTGGCGTGTTCCTGATGTAGGGTAGTGTGATGAGTGTGTTGGAGCGTGTAGAATCTTTCTGATGCTGTTCCTGTAGGCATCTCCTGACCCAGTTCTTTGGATATCCATTATCCTTGAAGACTTGGAAGATGTAGTGAGTCGACCTGCAGATCTACGCCAAAACCATCGGTATACAAACACCAAGTGTCCCTCCGTACTGAGGCTGTACCTGTCCCCACTGTCACAAAGGATGGCACTGGCCTCGCTGCCGCAGAAGGCTCCAAGTATTTGGAATTCTCCGTATCACCTCTCTTCAGAGAGAAATTTGCAAAGAAAAACACCTTTGACCACACGTCCATCAGGAAGTCGTCAGCACGGAGCATCCTCGAGACTCTGAAGGAAAAGGAGAGGATGGTTCCTATTATGTGGTTCGCAAGCTGTCAAAATCATTTGGCAGAGCGCCTAATCACAGAACATCGCTTGGCTGGGGGTGAGGAGGGCACTACCTGTGAGATCGTTTCCATATGCCCAGTCGGTCTGCACCACCGCATCCTGCCCTTCAAGTGGATGTCGGGTGTTTGAGACTGTCTCAAATCTCCTTCTGGAATGTGCCTTTGCAAAGGATGTCTGGAGGAAGATGCAGTCGTTTTTGTCGAAGTTTGGCCTGAGCAACTCCGTGACGAAGGACTCTGTATTCCACGGTCTCTTCCCCAGGACGCCCTCCAAGGAAAACTTCAACCGTACCTGGAGGACATCAAATCGGTGAAAGACTCTCCAGAGTCTTCCTGAAAATTGTTGGTCTTCCAGAGCAAGCAGTTGACCCTGACTAAGTTTTGCAGACTGGCACATTGCAAGGTCCAGGACTATGTGCCGAGGGATACGTTAAAGCTTGGGGCAGCAGCTGCCAAGGTACACTGGAAAACGAATACTGACTGACGTATTCCTAGTGAGGGTAAATGCGGGGTGGGGGCTGGGGGTTCGCTCAGTTCTCAGACACTCATAGTGCGTCAAATAGATGGAAATATTACCATTTTATAAGTAAGAGAGGTCTTTGGATTGTTGGATAGAGTCAAAGTCCAATATTTTGTTTTTTACTTGGGATGTAACTGTTCTGAACTGAACTGCTCTTCTGACAATGTATATATACAGAGATTTTTATAAATATATTTTTGAATAAAAAAGTAGATATTTATTTCTCTTCAAAACATTTCCACAATGGAAAGCAATATTGAAAGCTCATTACAGTAATTTATTCAGCTGTTATCTGTCTGAAATCATTCTCTTGCTCTGCCTTTCTCTCTGTCACACTCTCCCTATGTTTCTCTCTCTCTCACACACACACACACACACACACACACACACACATTCGCTCTCTCTCTGTCTCTCTCTCTCTCTCTCAGTAAAAGAGAGAGAGAGAGAATCTCCTTCGACGAGAGGTTATCGTGCATTCTTTACACTGGCCATTATAAGGAAGTGGAATCTGACAGGTTTGGAGTAGAAGTGGACGCATGGATAGTATGGAAACTGAAAGGGAGTAGGGAAATAGGAGCAGAGTCAGCCCATTTGATGATGGCGAATATATTTCCCGACACCATTCTCCTGCCCTCTCCCTGTAACAATTGATCACCTTACTAACCCAGAAACTATCTAAACAAAAAGAAAGTTGTTGGAAAAGCTCAGCCAGTCTGGCAGCATCTGAGAAGGAGAAAACAGAGTTAACGTTTCGGGGCCGGTGACCCTTCCTCAGAACTGATGATGTCAGTTTACATGCAGAAAATAGGGAGGTCTGTGGGGGAGGGAGTAAACGATTGAATAGAGCCCAAAGAGAGAGAAAAACAGATGGACAGGCAAAGTAACGATCAGGCTGGGAGGGTGAATAGTTGTTAGTGATGAACATCAGAGAGTGAGTAATGGCAGGTTGTGTGGTAACAAGGTCGAGTGTGTGGGGTTAGGGGCTGGGACATGGGAGAGTTTATGCCATAAATTAGTGAATGCAGCATTGAGTCCGGAGGGCTGCAGTGTCCCCAAGTGGAAAATGAGGTGGTGTTCCTTCAGCTTGCATTGGGCTTCACTGGAACACTGCAGCAAGCCAGAGACAGAAATGTTGGCCAGAGAGCAGGGTGGTGCATTGTAGTGGCAGGCGACAGGTTGTTCAGGGTCTTTTTTGCGGGCAGAACGTAGATGTTCTGCGAAGTAGTCGCCAAGTCTAAGCTTTGTTTCCCCAATGTAGAAGAGACCACATTGTGAGCAGATAATGCAGTAGACTAGATTCTGGGAAGTGCAGGTGAAGTGTTGCTTCATGGGGTGTTTGGGCACTTGGATACTGGGGAGGTAAATGAGCACGTGTTGCACCTTCGTCAGTTACAAGGAAAGGTGCTGTAGGGCTGTGGGTAGGTGTCGGAGATGAAGGAAGTGTTGACCAGTGACCCGGAGGGAACGTTCCCTACAGAAGGCGGGATTATCTGTCTGGTGATGGCATCTTGCTGGAGGTGGCAGAAATGGCATCTGATAATATTCTGGATGTGGATGCTGAAGGGATTGTAGGTAAGGATAAGTGGAACCCTACAGCTGTTGTGGGAGGGAAGAGAAGGGGTGAGGGCGGAAATGCGGGAGATGGGTCGGACATGGTTGAAGGCCCTATCGACAACAGAGCTGGGGAATCCTCGGTTGAGGAAGAAGGTGGATATTTCAGAGACTCCCTTGTCAAAGTTGGCCTCAACTGAACATATGCGATGGAGACAGAGAAACTGAGAGAATAGGATGGAGCGTTTACAGGAAGTGGGGTGTGAAGATGCACAGTTCAAGTAGTTGTGGGAGTCAGTGGATTTGTAATGGATATCAGTAGCTAGTCTATCCTCAGAAATGGAAGCAGAAATATCGAGGAACGCGAAATTCGTTAAGGTGGGGAAGCAGAGGGATACAGCTGAAGCCTTTGCTGAGTACAGAGCGCTCAGCATCAGAGAGCGGAAGGTAAGGAGGGATGGTGAATACCCGACAGGAGGGTGGGGTTTGGGGGAGGGGATAGAGTCAAAGAGAAGTTGAGGAGAGGAAGGTTCCAGAGGGCCATGGGTATTTTTGAATATTTGCATCCTGTGGGCCTTGATGCCGAGAAACTGTCTATTTCTGTTTTATGTACATTCAATAATTTGGCCTCCACAGCCTTCTGCAGTCCTGCTATCCACATATTCAAAACTCAGTTTGAAGAAATTCCTCCTCATCTCAGTTCTAAAGAGTTCTCCCTTCACATTGAGGCTGTGCCGTCTGATCACAGTATCTCCGAGCGTGGAAACATCTTCGCCGAAACCGCAATATTCAGGCCTCTCAGTATTCTGTAACCTTCAATCAGATCTTCTCTCTTCCTTCTAAACTTCTTTGAATACAGACACAGAGTTCTCAACCAGGTCTCATATGACAAGGCCTTCTTACCCGGGATCATTTTTGTAAACCTCCTCTGAACCCAATGCAAGGCCAACACATCTTTCCTTCGATATGGGGCTCAAAAATGTTCACAACATTCCCAAACCGATCTTACCAAAGCCTTATACAAACTCAGGAATACATGCTTGTTCTGGCATTCTAGCCCTCTCAAAATGATTGCTAACATTCCATTTTCATTCCTAACGGCTACCTCATAGAAACATACACTGTGGAAACAGATCCATCAGTCCAACACATCCTTGCCGATCAGACATCCTAATCTGATCGAGTTGCACTTATATACTTGCTAAGCTAAGTATTTGTGCTCGTACATCTGCGTGTGTGTGTGTGTGTGTGTATTTGCTTATGTACCTCTGTGCATTTAGTGTCTGTGTGCTTGTATATGCGTGTCTTTGAGTTTCTCTCTGCGTTTGCATGTACTTTGTGTGTTTGTAAATGTGTGTCCACGTCAGCTGGTCGATCTGTGCATTTCCGTTTCTGTGCATATATCTGTGGACGGTTGTCTTTTCTATATGCGTCTGTTAATGTGCATTTCTGGCTGCGGATTCATTTCTGTGCACGGTGGGAGAATTGTGGGTGAGGGTTGAATGAATCAGTACTAAAGCGTCTGTTGTTTTCTTCTGATTAAACGTATATGATGCCACCGCGTGCTGGAGGGTAGACGCTGCTGCACATGCGAATGATTTTTGAGAAGAACTTCTTTTTTTTCCCCCAAGGTCTCGTCTCGGGAATTTTCTCTTGGGCTACTTTCTGGATTTCAGTGGAGTGGAGCTAAAACTCAGGGCCACGAATTAAAAATAACGAGCCATCTTTTAAGGCAGAGATGAGAGGAATCGATTCTGAGGCAGCCAAATTCATGGCAAAACGTTTGGCTTTGCTGCCGAGAGAGGGAGATATAATCATAGAGATGCTAAAGTTACAGGGGATTCAATCGTAAGGGGAACACACAGGCGTTTCTGTGGCCGCAAACGAGAATCCAGGATTGTGTGTTGCCTCCCTGTTACTAGGGTCCTGGAAGTCTTGCAGCAGTTCCAACACATTTTGTAGGGAGAGGGCGAACAGTCAGTGATCGTCATACACGTTGATACTAATATAATGACAAAGATTACAAATGAAAGGACCAACTTCCAAAAAACAACAGAGAGAGAACGAGGAGATAAGTTGAAATGTACTGCCTCAAAGGTAGACATCTCAGGATTACTAAAAGTGCCACGAGCTAGTCAGAGTAAAACCAGCAGGATATATAGGATGAACATGTGGTTGAAAAGATGTTGGGAGGGTGAAGGTTTAAGATCCGTGGGGCAATGGAACCTGTTTTGGGGAAGATGAGACATGTCCAAACTGGATGGGTTACACCTCGGCAGGACCAGGACTGATGTCCGGAGGAGGAGGGAGTGGAACGAGACGTACGAAGGAGCGTCGCAGGGGAATAGGAACAGAGAATTAGGGCAGCAGATGCTGAAATTGAGGGAGAAGTAGAAACCAAGGCAGACATGATTAAGAATAAGAAAGGCAGGGAAACGCTGCTGAAAAGAGCAGGGCAGGTGGGTCGAAACGCATTTGTTTCATTGCAATTGAAACAGGAAAGGTATCTGAATGTGGAAATTTGGCTAGTACTTGGAACCTTGACATGATTGTGATAATGGAGAATTGGCTGAAAGAAGGACAGGATTGGCAACTGAATGTCCCAGGACTTACATGTTTTAGGTGTGGCAGAAAGAGAATTAAAAGGGGTTTTGGATCAGCATGACTGATGAAGGATTATTTCACAGCTGTACTGAGGGAGGATGCATCAGAGGACTCATGCATGGAGGCAATATGGTTAGAACGCAAGAATGCGAAATGTGAAATCACAATGCTGGTCCTCCTATCACCAGCGGGAGATAGAGGAGAGATATACAGACAGATTTTGAAAAGATGTCAAAACCACGGGGTTGTTCTCATGGATGATTTTAACATTCCCTCTTGACTGGGTTTCACTGTGTACGATGGAGTTCCATTGGGAAGAATTTGTAAGGACCATTCAGCAAAGTTTCTTGACACAGTTTCTTGATCACATTAACAGCAGTCCTCGGGTGAAGGTGTTCAATTGGGGGAAAGTGAGATATTTGTCAGGAGCTGGAGAATTCATGTTTAAGGCATCTGTTTGAGGGTATTAGATATTGGGCAGGAGCTGGAGAATTCAGGTTTAAGGCATATGTTTGAGGGTAAATCCCCATCGGACATTTGAGCGTATTTCAAATGGCATTTGATAAGAGTTCAGGAGCGGAACATTCCTGCAAGAATGAACGACAGGTATGACAAGTCATGTGAACCTTGGATGACCAGGGCTGTCATGACCATTGTCAAAACTTAAAAGGAAACATACGTAAGGTCCAGGAAGTTGTGAACTGACAATGCCTTGAAGTAGATAAGGTAAATGGGAAAGAACTTAAACAAGGAATTCGAGGGGCTAAAAGGTGTCATAAAAAGTTGTTGGTGAACAGGATTAAGGAGAATTCCAAGGCTTGTTATAAATATTTTAGAAGCAAGAGGGAAGCCATGGAAAGGGTTGGCTCACTTAAGGACCAAGGAGCAAGCCAGAACAAGTGCTGACGTTCTAAACTACTATTCTGTGCAAGTATTCACCAAAGAGAAAGAACTGGTGGAGGATGATCCAGGGAAGGGAGTGTATGAGATTCTTAGTCAAGTTGTTATTAGGAAGGAAGAGGTGTTGTGTGTCTGAAAAAAGTATGACACTGGGTAAGTCCCCGGGTCCTGAGGGAATCTATTCCAGCTTATTGAGGGTGGCAAATGAATAAATTTCTGGAGCATTGACAGAAAACATTGCATCCTTTTTGGCAACAAGTGAGATCCCTGAGGAATGGAGAATAGCCAATGTTGTCTCATTGTTCAATAAGGGTAGCAGGGGTAATATAGGAAATTACAGGCAAGGTCCATACGGAAGGAGAAGCAAATGGACTTATAAGTGATATATAGCATATTTTTGTGCAGGGAAGCTATTCCTCAGTGAGTGGATCTACTTTTCTGAGGAGGTGACGAAGACGATTGATGAGGGGAAAGTGTTTGATATTGTCTACATGGAATTCAGTAAAGCTTTTGACACGGTCACTCATGAAGGACTGGTACAAAAGGTAAAGGCACATGGGATCGTGATGAGCTGGCTGGATGGATACAGAACTGGCCAGAACATAGGAGACAGTGGGTAGCGGCAGAAGGAGGCTTTTCTGAATGGAGGGCTGTGACCAGCGCTGTCCCACATCGATTGCTGCTGAGACCTTTGCTCTTCTTGGTCGACATAAATGATTTGGAGGAAAACGTGGCTGGTCTAATTCGTAAGCTGGTGGACCATGCAAAGACTGGGGCAATTGCGGATAGTAAGGAGGATATCAGAGGATACAACAGGAAATAAAACAGTTGGCGACATGGGCAGGAAAAAGACAGAAGCAGTTTAAACCAGACAAATTTGAGGTGATGCGTTTTGGCAGTTCAAGTACGGGTGTAAATTATACAGTGAATGACAGAACCCTTAGGAGTATTGATGTGCAGAGGTATCTGGATGTGCAGGCCCACATATCACTGAAGATAACAGCGCAGGTAAATAGGGCAGTAAAAAAATAAAGTTTATGGAATGTGTGTCTCCATTGGAAGTGGTGTTGAATTTTATGATAGACAAGTGATGCGGCAGCTTCAGAGAACTTTAGGCCACACTCGGCATATTGTGTACATTCTCGTCACCACACTTGCAGAAGAATGGGATACTTTGGGGCGGATACAGAAATAGTTTACCAGGATGTTGCTTGCTATAGGGGAATTTACCTTGAAGAAACGGTGGATAGACAGGATTAGTTTTCACTGGAACACACAGAGGTTGAAGGGCGACCTGATAGAAGTTTATAAGATTTCCAATGGCATGGATAGAGTGGAAAGTATGAGGTTTTCTGTCAGGGTGAAGGGGCAATTACTTGGGGCCACGGGTTCTTGTTGCGACGGGCCCAATTTTAGAAAATATCTGAAAGGCACATTTTTCACACAGAGGGTGGGGAGTGCCGAGAATACGCTGCCAGGCTGATTGGTGGAAGCAAACACAATACCAGCTTTCAAATATCGCTTGCAGGAATATGGGAATAGGAAGGGAACAGAAGGATACTGATCCTGTAAGTGAAGACTGTTTTCAGATAGCGGAGTAAAATGTGTCAACACAGGCTTCTAGGGCCAACAGGCCTGTTCCTGTGCCATGTTCATTGTTCTTTGGAAAGTGGCTCCAATTCCAGTACATCTTTCCACAGATAAGAGACCCAAAACTTTTCACAGTGTTCCAGTTGTGGTCTGACTAGCAACTTTGACACATACTTGTTTCAACAATAGTCTGTGTTAATATGATGAATCTTTCTGGAGAAAGTTCCAAAGCTCTAACAAATAAGGTTTCAGCCAAGCCTGTATAAAACTCTTTCTTGGCATTCTTGCATAAACTGGAGTGATTTCCATCAAATATAAATTCCTCATATCTCCTTTCACTCATGGTAAATGCATCAGAAGGTAATGGTTTCTTAAAAGATTCCCCTTTTGGGAGAATATTGTCTGGAGAAAAACGGGGCACTTTTGCCAAAACTAACTTATTTCCAATAAAAACTGAGACAAATGCGGATGCAATAAATCAGAGAACAAAAACAGAAATTGCTGAAAAAACTCAGCAAGTTCTATGGAACGGTCACTCGAGCTGAATCATTAACTTATTTCTCTCCACGTATGATGTCAGACTTGTTGAGCTTTTCCAGCAATTTCTGTTTTTGTTTCTGATTTATTTATAGTCATAGAGCCCAGAAACAGACCCTGCAGTCCAACAAGTCCATGCTGAACACAATTCCAAGCTAAACGAATGACCCCTGCGTGCTCCGGGCCCATATCCATCCAAACCTTTCCTATTCATGTACTTGTCTGAGTGTCTTTTCAACGCATTAATTCCGACATCCACCACTTCCTCCGGAGGTTCATTCCACACACAAATCACACTGTGTAAATTTTTTGCCCATTGACTTTCTTTCAAATCCTTCTCTTCTTCATCTCGAACAATTTCCCTTTAAATGTCCCACCCTGTGCAGTGAAAACACAACAATTCTATTCAGTCAGTTACATATTCTACAACAGCTTTTTTGAATCTCCACTCCACGTTCCTGTCAATCAGACTCAATCATGATATTCGCACACGGTGAAGCAGTCTCCAATTGTTGGGCTGTAGGAATAGAGCAGGCGAGGCAGCATCTGAAGAGCAGGAAAGCTTCCGAAGAAGGGTGCAGGCCCGAAACGTCAGCATTCCTGCTTTTCTGATGCTGCCTGGCCCCCGTGTTCCTCGAGCTCCACGCCTTGTTATCTCAGACACCAGCATTGGCGGTTCCTATTGTCTCAAAGTGTTGGATTGGGCCTCCTGTATCGCATTTATTTGTCCCATGTATGGCAGGTTTCTGCCACAAGTCTCTCTACCCTTCACTGTGAGGGCAAGTGAAGAGTTCTTCCTCCAGTCCCAAGCTCAGCAAGCCTTCCGGCTTCTATGTACCTCAGCAACGATGAGTAAGCTGAAAACTTTAGGAATCTGCAAGCATTTTCTGCGAAGAAGTATCCACATAATTTTAAGAAAACAATGTAACTGGCACCAAGCCAACTGTTGGAGAAATTGAAATGCAAGCTAATTACCTTTTGTCTTCCAAACCTGCCTTTCATTCAGTGATTCGGATGAAATTTGACCCATCAGGCCACGAGCAACAAAGTGGACAGGGCAGAAAGAAACCCTTTAACCCTCCCATGTCACCCACTGACAGAATGATTATGGTTCAGTCCTGTACGTGATGAGCAGCGGCAATAACACCATAACGCACAGTTGTAATCATTTGTGAACTCCCTGGAGTCTCTGCAAGCTGGTCAATCGAGTGATTTCTTTACCACGCTGAGTTGAGGTCAACCGTCTCGCCCCAGTACGAATCTGTTCGTGTAACAGCAGGTTGGATCATTCAGTAAACTGCTTCCCACACTCGTAGTAGATGAATGGCCTCTCGCTGGTGTGAACTCGATGGTGTGTTTTCAGGTTAAATAATCGAGTGAATTTCAACCCACACTTAGAACAAATGAACAGCCTCTCCCCAGTGTGAATCCGTTGATGAGTGAGCAGAGTGGACAACTGAATAAATCCTTTCCCACTCTCACAGCAAGTGAACGGTCGCTCACCAGTGTGCATTTCCAGTGAATATAAATGACAAACTGTTGTTATCATTACGTCCCATTTTCTCACAGGCAAAGACAACTCCAAATCCACCTTATCTGCCAATTCCAACAGCTTTGCCTTGCTCACTTTTCGTAAAACTCCTGAAGTTATTTCTTACAACTCAGAACGTTCTTAGTGACTGAAAGAGCCATCACTGCACAAACCACGCCCTGTTTGAAACGCTCAAATTCAGTACCCGAAACAACACACACTGAGAACTACTGTTCGCCGCATTTGCGTCAACAAACCCAAACCCAAATTTGAAACATACAACAAGATATCAGAGAACCCCAAGTTTGTTACGAAGCAGACCAGACCCTATCAAAACATTTTACGAAGATAACCTGGACACTACTTTTCCTCATTTTAAAGGTAGATGTGAAGTGTGTATTCCAGACGTGAGGCAACCTGTCAATGCACTCAACGTTAAGCAAAACGCAATTTATTTAAACACTATAATTGAAATACAACAAAAAGAAAGAGGAATTTACATTAACCTGAGTATTGGAAAATTAGATGCAGTACCTATTAGTAACTAACTGCTCCAACAAAGTACCATCACAAAAACACAACACTTGGCAATAAGGTAAATTCAGACACAAATACAAATGTGGAGTTTCGCATTTCACGAGGGATCAACATGAAGAGAGATTTCAGAGAAAGTCACGGTTAGGAATCATTTACTGAAGCTTGCAGACCTTCTGGGACCCCAACAGTTTCTACTGCGGCAGCTAAAATAAACTAGAAAGCCTGATCAGAGCGAACTGGCGACTCCCTTTTCATTGTTCCATGTTTTTTCAAAAGAAAACCCGAACGCCTCTTAAATTAGTGACTCAAGCCAACTCCAGTAGACACATCGGTATCTCTGCCTTTACAACATGTCTTCAAAAATCCCAGCATAAAATAACCTTTAAAAAGTGACATCATCACACTTGATTAAGACAGCAGTAATAATACAGTGCATACAGAGCTCACTTCTTCTCAGCTCTGTTATAACAAGGTGTCTCTTGTGAACTACATTAGGAAAGCCTCTTCCACTCATTTAGTGGTCACGTCTGACTGAACAACAAACACCTAAAGACGACAGTTTTTACGGAACAAAATGTGTCAGAGCTTTATGGGAACTTAAGACCACATTAAATCACATGACCCAAAGCAAGGGCAAATTCATTGATCACGAGGAGTGTTTTCAAGGAGGAAAACAAAGTAAAACGTTTTCAAATATTTCGGTAAAAAATTCCTAGTTTTAGGGTCCAGGCAGGTGAATACACTGTCACCTATGATACAGTGTTGAAAATCAGCAGTGAAGGGTGTCTGGAAATGATGCTTTATGTCTGCACGTCCATAGTGCAAATTGCTGCAGATACTGGAGATCTGTAATCATGACATTGCAGTGTTGTAGAAATTTAGCAGGTCTGGTAGCATCTTTAACGAGTCCTGTTCGAATCAGAACAGTAAATCTTTCTGTCCCTGTCAATGCTTTCGGTGCTGCTGAGTTCCCCACACTTCATCATTTAATAATCATCTTGAAAGCTCCTTCTTTTTTGATTTGATACAAACTGAGGACTAGTCGAATCTTCCTGCGATGGACAGGGATTCGCTTAACAGAACTTAAACTCCTCTGGATCTCAGTGTTTCACACAGAACACGTTTTAGCAGAGGTTTCCGGAAAAGAAAAGAACACAACTAAATAACATGAAAAACTGAAATGTACAGACATGTAGATATTCACAGCTTGTCACATATCATGAGTTAGTGATAAAGTCTGAGATGAGACTACTTCAGAAAGAACGCTTCCCACCTCGAGCACTGAACCCTGTTACAGAGGGGGAGAGAAATGGTGTCTCACAAACGATTATTGGAACAGACGGATTATCCCTAGAAGAGTTTCAGACTGTATTCTCTACAGTTTTGAAAAACGGGCAATAATCTCATTGAAACGTGTAAAATCTCTCCAGGGTTAAATTTTAACAACAGGCAAAAACAGCTGATGCAGAAACTGTTTAAATGTCTGAGAAAGTTTGTTTGTCTTGTAAATTATATATGATCACAACAATATTCTCACTGGACTATATCATCTTGTAATCTGTCGCTCAGCTGCAAGACTGAGTGAAGCTGCTGGGTTTGAGTTCCAGTTTTCCTGATTTGACCGAGGTCGCACCAACCTGCTCATCATTAAATAAACACCAGTTACGGTGAATCAAAAAGAGGTCGGGGAACGGCAAAGTGTAACAGAGAGTACTGGTGGGGATGGTGGAGTGGGAGAGGTTGATTTTGGCATCCCACCTCTACATTCTTTACTCAACACATTTCGTCCAATGGAAACACGGACCGAACGTCCATCTCATTCATGCAGGGCCAACGATAACTGCAGCGATGACTGACAGAACATGTTCACACATTCAGCCCCAATTCCACCCCTGTGCATTGGGCCAATGTGAGAGAGGATCACATATCCAGATCACAGAGCTGTTGAAGTGACGTAAAACTCGAGGTTTCCTCTTTAAAACCGACCGGTTATTCAGACAAGGCAAGTCCACAGACCCTGAATCCATTGGCCCATCAATCAACTCACGGACACTGATAAATGCAAGTCAACTCCATCCTTCTACACCAATTCAGTGCAGAGTAGTCTGTTGTTTCCCATCACCAAAATCATCAACTCCAAGCACGGGAACGATGGATATTCTCCTTGTTTTGATCCTGTGTCTCTGTTTACCCAGTAAGTACTGATCACAGAAATCGAAATTGCGTGGCATTAAAACTACGTTGCTGCCCGAGCTCTTCCGAATCACAGACATGGACTGGGGTTTTAACACCGTTGTGAGGGTCTCTTCTAATTCTGACCAACCTCACTGTGTTTAATTTCCAGGTTATTTCAGTCAGTCGGTGACACAGAGCCCAGCAACGGTGACCAAGAAGGAATGCCAGTCCGTCAGCATCAGTTGTGTTTTTAGTAGTCCTCATTCCTATCATTATTTTACGAGTGGACGTTTCTTCAAAAAAACGCGGACAGCGAAGGAATGGGAGCGAATCAACAGCGGCGGGAGATTTGTTGTGTCCACGAATGAAGCACAAAAGACATTTTCGTTGGAAATTCTGGATCTCAGAATTGAAGACACTGCCACCTATTACTGTAAGGCTCTGTACGACAGACACAGTGATGGATCTCGGCTCCCTGTCGTTAAAAATCTATCACAGCAGATCATCTCAGAAACAAATTGAAAACCAAGTTAATCTTCCGGAAATTCCCACAGTTCTGCCTTGCAGTTCTGCCCTTCAGTACAATCTAAAATCAGATCAGATAATTGTCCATAGCATCTTGAGTTTCACAGGTTCCAGGTGTATTCATATGGCAAAGTCTTTCCCAGGATTAAAGCGGTTGATTGCAAATTAGGAAAGACTGATCATAGTTCAAGGATTCTCACACGAGACGGGATCTTGTTCGAACAAGTGGAAACCAGGAATACAGTTCAGCTGTTTTAGTAATGTCGCCACACCTCACTCAGTTCTTAGAAAATTTACACAGCCTTGTAACATTGTGTACGAGATGGGTGGATACACAGTGAGAAGGAGCGGACGAGATTCCTCTGTATTGGTCATAAATAAATTCTCCAGCCCCTCTGGTCAATTGAACGCCTGAAGTTCTCTTCGTTGTCGTATGGGTTAATTTATATTCACTCTCCAGCAACCAACACTTTTTTAACAGTTTCTTCTCCATTCGTGTGAAGTGAACATCTGCATGACGTGCTCTGCACTATTTTCCATAAGGTCAAGAGATGAGCTTGAATCAAACGAAATTTGGACACGGAGTGTCTTGGTTAATTCTCTAAATGTCTAAAATAGATGAATTGTTCAAACCCCGTAATGATGATTCCATCTCTCTTTGAGGTAGCAATGGTTCTTGTACAGGGGAGACTGAGAGGAGAATTACTGTGATATCATCGCCAAGTGGATGGATCCGGGTCGGTGCTGATTGTCACAGCTGGTAAGTAACTCCGCACTTCACCTTTCTATACACTGTCGTGGTGAATACTCAATTTATTACTGTGGCCTTTAATTGCAAAGAAATTAAAACAAACATTTTGGAAAGAAAGTCATCTGCATTGCAGTGTCCGAATTGTGAGAAGAATACGGGAAATGTGGCCCATTTTGCTCAGATGGAAGACGATGAAACCTGGCAACGAGTCGACTATTTCACTGCATCTGTGGCATTATTAGTCTAACGGGTCAAAAGTAACCTGTGACCGAAGGAGCACAGTCGATCGCTTAGGACAGAGGAGAGTCATCACAGAGGTCCAAACGGGGCAGAAATTGAAGTCCGTGTAAGGTCCCGGGGGGAAACATGATAAAAACATTTGCCTTACGGGAAAATTGGAAGCGTCACTCAGTGAACATCAAGCATTCGAGATCCGGCTGTCCGTCAAGAAGAATTTTGCTCATTGCAGAATCGTTGAGACGAATGTTCGCTATGACATTTTTTTCAATAGTTTTCATATATGCTTTCATGTAACCAATCATTTTACTAACATTCCAGCCTCAGACATGAGGCCTGTAAGTCCGTTTTTATTTTCAATATAGTTGTTGGAGACGTCGCTTTGCTATAATGCAGATGCTGAAGGGAATAAAAGCAAACTGAAGAAATGCTCATTTCGAACAAGCAAGGAGAAGTTCCACAAAAGGAATTTATGACAATTTCTGGGCCATCAATCAAAGTACAACCCCTCACCAGGGCGTTTCGTGAGCTCTATGGAGGGAAGGGCTGGAATGGGTTCTAGACTGGAATGGTGGGGAAAAGGTTCCTCTCCTCACTTGAGGACGAATCGGTTTGTTTTGGAGCAAGTGCAGCGAAGATTCATCACGCAGCCTCTCAAGATAACATTGTTCTCCTTTGTGAAGCGATTGTGATGTCTGAGCTGTGTTGCCCGGTGATTAGAAAAAGGAAAAGTGATCTAATTTCAACATATGCAATTGTTAGGGGATAGCTATTGAGTGAAATTTAATCAATGCTAAAATGTCGACAAAGAGGTCACAGTTTGAGGTTAAGAGATCAGCGAATAAATCTGAGAAGATGTGAAGGAAATCGGTCAAACCGTTGTCTTGATTCTATGGCATTCTGTAATTCAGAAAATCGCAGAGGTGCAAAACCTAACTCTTTTCAATGGTTCTCTCTCTTCTCTGAGAACCAGGGAAGCACCACGAGACTTCATGGAAATTTTATCTACCATGATCTAGCGAATGAGGTGAATGAGACGGAGACAAGAGCATTGAACCATTAATAAATCATGCTCAATTACAGAACAAATCAAGCCATGAATGTAGTGAAATATATAAAATGAGATAGCAGAATGTAGAACTTGTCTCATGAGTGATTGGAGCACATTGTATTGAGCCTTTCATGAAAGGGTTTGAAAATGCAGGGAGGAAAACGAAATACACCTGCACAAAATTCTGGATGGGCAATGTAAATTTGACTTCAGGCTGGGGCGGGAAAATCATTGGGGCCGATTGGCCTGGCTCTTATCTTCATATTTAAGTCAAAATGAAAACAGAAAAATCCCCAGTCAAAGTACCCAGCAGAGAATAAATCGATTCAAAGAATTGAAACAGAGAGAGCTGGGGAGGGGGGGGAGTTCCCATCAGTAGCAGCAGATTCGCCAAGAAACAGTACAGACTGAATGCAAACGATGACTGAACGATGTTGGCACTGATTGCCAAGATTGCAAGAAAAGAAAAAGGCACAAAGGAAAAGCAGAAATAACACGATACTCATGGAAAATTATGCACGTTGGTGGTAAACGGACAAGAAAATGACCTGATTTGTAAATAAGACATAACGTCGATCAAAACTCGGGTAGAATCTCCTGTGAAGAGTTAAACTGCAGGAAATGATTGAGCTAATCGCTGCTGATCAAACACGTGCATGTTGGTGCAGTACAGCAGAATGATTTTTGGACATTTAATTTTGGAAATTGATTAAAGAGTGATAGAGTCACACAGCACGGAAAAGTACCCTTTCATCCAAATGGTCAATGCTGACCAGATGTCCCAAACTAAAGTAATACCATTTTGCCTGCGTTTGGCCTGTGTCCCTCTGAACATTTCGCATTCGTTTACTTGTCCAAATATGCTTTCATTGTTTTAACTGTACCTGCCTCGAACACTAAGTCTGGGAATTCATTCCATGTACTCTCTGTGTGCAACGGTTGCCCCTCAAGACCGTTTTAAAACTTTTCCATTTCACCTTGAAACTTCGCCCTTCAACTTTGAAGGCAACTTTAAGAAGTTTCCTCGGATTCATCTATCAACAGAATAAATAGAAGCAGAAGTATAACATCCATCACAAAATCATACAGAGTGGCATTCAGCCCCCATGCGGTTACTGTCCTCTTCAGAGTCCTTTGCAATTGCTCTCATGGTATTTGTTTATTCCCCATAGCCCCGTATTTTCTGCCTGATTCTGCTGCCGTCGATTACACATTTGAAACATACTGCTGAATCAGTTTCAAGAACAAATTTTGGCAATTTATTGCTCATCATTAGAAGAAAGTAATTAAAAGAAAGTGTTATCCAATCGCCTCATCAGCTCTTTATTTCGGTAAAAGAGAATAGGCTTAAGTGGGCTATCAACAAATTGAATTGCCACATAAAAAAACAGAACAATTTAGGTGATTCACAATTTCTTCGCATAACAAAGGCAGAATAAATAATGGTGTTGAATATCATTCCACAGATTCCGGCTACCTAGTGTCCAAGAGTCCGCCTCTACAAACCTCTCTTGCTGGTGACACCGTTTCTTTTAACTGTGAATATTCAGGTTTGTGTCAGTACACGTTTTACTGGTACAGTCAGTCTCCAGGACAGGCTCCGAAATACCTCCTCCAAACAGACATTTCAGGAGAGCAGAGAAAAGAAAGTGTTGCCGGAGGAAGAATTGCTGCTTCCATTGATCCTGTGGCGAAAATCGGTCGGTTAATAATCTCTCGAACACAACTGAGTGATTCGGCTGTTTATTACTGTGCACGGAGTCGGGGCTCAGAACACACAGTGATACAGAGCGCGGAGAGAGTTTCGCAAGAACCTGAACATGGTGGGGATTACTAGCGCAAAGATACGGAGCTGGGGGAGAGCTATCCAAAAACCTGAACATGGTGGAATTACAGACACACAGTGGCACAGAGCAGCGAGAGAGCTGTACAAAAACCTGAACAAGGTGGAGATTACAGGCAGTGATACAGAGCACGGAAAGAGATGAATACGAACATGCACATGGTGTGATGACAGAAAGAGTGACACAGAGAGAGCTGCCCAAAAGCCTGAACTTGGTGAGGGTTGTTGACACAGAGCACAGACAGAGCGGCATAAAATTATGTTTGCAGAGATTGGGGTCAAGTGCTTGGCATGGTTTGTAGTGAAATTCTGCGTGTTAAATCGCAATTATTGTTCGGCAGTGCACTCGTTCTCGAGGAAAAGTCTGACTCATCGGAAGAATTCTGGTTTTCATGTAAATTAGTGTCTTATGTAACTTGCTGAATTTTACATACTTCAAAGGGAAATCAATCAGCAAAAGCTTCGTCCTATTCTGTTTTACATAATGGGTGGTTATTCTGAACGGATTCATCAATACCTTGTGTGTTCTCATTGGATAATCATTGGAACAAGAAATGCTAATTGGACTATTGGAAAACAACAAATGCTTGGGGACCAATTTGTACTCCACGTTCATAGACAGGGCACAGAGATAGTCAAATAGCATTCTTCTGTGCTCTATGACTGCATGATTTTAATTTTCACTTTCTTTTTTGAAATAAAGATGAATGTAAATAAACATTCTGACATCAATGAGACATTAATTTTCAAAAACCATATTTCCAAGCATGACCTAGTTAAGTTGTGTTACTGCTCCCAGGAAGATCTCACCAAAAGCATAAATTCTCTCAAATTGCCAAAGATCAATAATTTTGACAGATTAATACTTTCGGAAAAGATTTTTTTGTCTTTATTTTTGGCCATCAAGGTGCACGACTGTATTGATTTCCAATTAATGCAAATTTTCACAATCTGTTTCATTTTATTTCTGCAATTAGTTTGCCCTACTTGTGGTTTGTGCCATCGTGGGAGCTCGTTCCAAAGCCTCTCGGTTGTCGTTTGGTTTCAGTTTGTGCAGGTTCCGCTGTGGTTTTACGGTTGCTCACTGGAAACTGCCTCTCCAGCGTCTCTGACAATTTCAGTTCCTTCCAAATCATTGTTTGATTCTCTGCCGTGTTCTCTGGGACGATTTTCCTCTGAACTTTATATCATGCACAAACTTCAGATTTGGGATAGAAAACTTGCCTAACTTGACAGCGCCATTGTTTGAACGTCACAAGAGTCCCTCTCCGCTCTACTATAATGAGGAGAGCCATGCAACCCTGTCGTCCTTTCTCAATTTTGTCATTTCTGTGCTTTACCAATTTCATATATCAGTCGTTCTATTTTGTTCTAATGTGTTTTTTATGAGTGTACTTTTCTTCATATCGCTGGCTGTTCTTTATGTAAACTTTGATATTCACAGATTTTTGTCTTGGACTCACACACAATAAAGAGTTTCAGAATTCATTTCATTTAACACCTGCGCCATTTAAAAAAATTCTGTTCATTTAGCTCCTGGTCATTATTTTCCATGGAAAGGAAATCCAACCTGTTCAAACTCTTTAGAAAGCTATTAATTTTTGCTGGTCCCATTTCTGGCCATAAAATACGTCATCGTTGAGCATGTACGAATGTAAAAATTGTAAACACAGGTGGAGATTCCGACTTCGAGCTTGCACTGTTATTTCTTGTGATGGTGACTGATCTTCTCATTGTTGATGGAGTGTCCCCACTGGCCTGGATGAGTAAAACTGCAATTCGACTGACGAAAGCCATAAAAAAGCATCCAGCTTGATGTGCGATGCCTTCAGAAATGTTCATTCCATGCATTACAGATGCTCAGTGAGAGACATATGCACCGCCTACAAGATGCATTGCAGAAACGGAGAAAATTGGAAAATGAGTGAGCTTCTTTTGGTCTATGAACAAATTTTGATAAGTAAAGGATAAAGCGGAAATGATTATAATTGTAGATGTAGTTCTGTCTTAGATATTGAGTTGCCAGTCCTCATTATTATTTTGCTAATGCCTTTTAATTGTACATATTGAGATGGTTGTGCCTCCAAAATACTTTCCCACATACTAATTATCATTTTATAAGCTCTACTTCCTTTTATTCTAGTATTCGGAAGTTCAGGGGCCGACACTGTTGTCGCACTCTATCTAAGTTAATATTCATTTCAGTATGATCTGTTACTCTTAATGTTTCACTAGGCCATGGTTGTTGTCTTTGGACTCGTCCTTGCTACCTTGATAAACAGACTGAGCAAACAATTAATAAATGCACACGATCCTGTAAGTAGTTGCGTAACAACTGACTGACGCTCAAACTGTCCATCAATTTATTTCCATTGAGATTACATGTACATCAGCTGGTAATATCATAGCTAAGTCTTTGTTTTCACATTTAATTTAGCTGCATCATTTCTGTCATATTTTGCTGAGTTCACACCGCACCCTGTCTATGTTTACTACAAGCTCCACCATATCTCTGCTTCTCTTAAATCGGGTCCTATTTTATTTGTTGTTTCTACAGGCCGTTTCAATGGCACGATGCAATCAAATGATGTTTACTGCATTCGACTGTGTCTGGGTCCGTATTGCATCTTGAGGTGTCATCATTGTCCCTGAAAAATTATCTGCCTTTTTTAATGTTACAAAATGTCTGTACTTGTGATCACTACCATTGGCTGTATCTCATTTGCTACTCCATCAGAGTATAAACCTTCCTGCATTGCATCGACCGTGCCTGCGTTGTCGATGAACTTGGCATTTTAATTTTCAGCCATATTCCAATCATTCATTAAGCTGATGTTTTTTTCTCGTTGCATTAAACATTGACATTGCTCAACCGTTTCTCTACCACAAGCTCTGACAACAAACTTCGGCACTTGAACTCCCTTCCAAAACGTTGTGACTGATCTGACTAAATAAAGGATTTTTCAGATTTAATGTGACAAAACTTTGAGTTTGGTGATCCCTGCCACATTAATCTCCGATGTTTGTTAACTGTGCTTTCCAAGAGTTCGACTGTAAATTTGTGGAAATATTTAAGTAGCCTTGAAGTATTCAGCACTAAAACGAGTATGAATGAACGCTAGTGGTGAAGTAAATTGACACTTAAAATAACAGTCAAAATGGGAAATATCAGAAAAGCAGAAACAGGGAAGAAACATTTGAGAGAGGGCTCAGCTCAGTGTGTACGATCAGCGTATCCAATGATAAAGTCACATCGTCATGTTTTGCGAGTTAGATGAACCTAATATTTTAAAAAGATCCCATCCCAAAAATGAAATCCAATGATTCACCTCGTCGGAGGACAAGCAGAAGTCAGGTAATTTCTTTGTCATGCAAAATGTAAGCAAGGTGCATGTTATAACTGAATTGCCCATTGCAAGACTATTACTCAAAATAAGTGAGAGCACATTTGAATTTGTAACTGAAAAAAAAAATCTGCCACGGCAGCTACTCCAGTAGTTTCTGAACGAAGATGCACACACCAGTCATTGCTCCCTTCTTTGACATTTGCAAATCAATTTTGCCTGCAATTACTGCCCCAGTAAATCTCTGATGCTCAAGAAAATTGTTGTCTTATTTGTGTATTTCCATATATTTATTCTTTTCCCTTTCATGATTCAGCAGAAATTTTCCAAAATGCAACGTGTTGATTTTCAGGGACTTCAAAAGGTCTCCAATGCATATCTTACATTATTGGATCCAGTTTGTGTTATGGCAAATAATTGTGCAGTACTTACAATTACATTGCAATGAAAGGCAAGTTGTTCTGAGTTCTGCATGTTGTGTATTTATGGAAAAATTGCCTCTTAGATGCTGTACTACGAATTGTGATGAATGACTTTGCATGAATATCAAACTGTATTATTGTCACAGATTAGGTTTCATTCGAATTTAGTAAAATGCAACCGAGATTTTAAATCCATTGTAGGATTAACTGTTTATCATTGTGTAAAATGCCGATTTTGCACAGGTCTCATTGCAGTATCTGGATGCGATTTACTTTGTGGAAGTACCTTATGAGATGGTTTGTCAGATAAACATACATTCAATCATTGCATGAATCTACAGTGCGTTCCATTTTATGATATAATAGAGTCCCCAATGGACTGCACCATTATCAATGTGGCCTTTAAAATTAATTCGAGTTTCGTCCAAAAAACCATCCGTGAAGATTCAAGACTTCTAAACTGTTAATTTGCTTCTGTGCTGCGTTTCGCAATTTTGGATATTTGTATTTCTTTTTTAAAACCAGAAAAAGCACACTTCAACTCGAGCGACGTTACTGCACATGTAAAACATCAGAACAATTTAGAAAAACAATTTAGTCCCGAGGAATGTGAGATATTCTCAAAAGATTTAATCACAGCAACGTCTGAAAGGAGACGGCAGGAGCGGAGAAGCTGAAGGAATAATTCCAGCAATTAGGGCTTTACTCATTAAATTTACAAACGAGACAATTAAAAATCCCAATGTGACGGACACGAGGGAAATGGGATGGAAGTTAACATGAGATTTCAGACATTTGTTTGATGTTATAGCAATGGATGGGGCGAGACGCTGGAGCTTCTGCAAATTAGAAAGTTGACTTTTTAAAGTTTGATACATCACTGGTGAGGAACCAAGGTTGGTCACCGGTTATGGTTTGACGGATGGCCGGTGCTTGGCATGAGTTACTTCTTGAGCACCACACTATTACCTTTATCATGAATTGGCCAAGTAGCCATTGGCATTTACTTAGTGACCAGAGAATGACATTTTTTTCCGAGAGCTGATCGCATGGACAGATGTTTTATAAAGTTGTGTCATGCTGCATTGGATATGCAACACTTTTCAATGGATTCAAAATACGCAGAGACTGGAACTGGCAAGGTGATGGTTGGCGTCTGTATAATATTGCAAGAAGGAACAGCTGATGATTGGACTGAGTTCACTCATAACTGTCTCTTTTGATAACTCACAGTGAACTTGTTAACGATCCTAATCAAACTCGAAGAAGTTGCAGTCTCTCCTGTTGCATCACATACTACCTGATGGCGATCACAGTGAGTGCTTTCCTGGTCATAATAGGCATCTTTGTCACCACAGTCATCTTCAACCAAATCAGCTGTGACAACTTCCGGGAAAATGTCTTGCCCACCACTCCTGTGTGCACTCTCAGTGTCTTGCTGGTCAATTCCACCACTAATTCCTCCATCTAGCTGGCCTTCGCCCTTAACATCGATGGTTTGGTTGACGCCTGCTACCAGAAACTATAGACCAGACACTGCAACAAGAAAACTGCATCACTGATCATTGGACTGATCTTTGTCCTGAACTGTATCAAGAGCGTCCCTTTCGAATTTTCGTTCCAGCCCTCCTTCATTTTGGACGGTGTACCCTGGTTTTGCAGTTGCAAAGCCAACTTCTACATCTGGCCAGCTTGGAAAGCTTATGGTTGTTTCTTCCACATATTCACTCCTTTTCTCTCTTTCTTCCTCTTTCTGCAGCGTAACTTCCTTACAATAAGACCCATCCTAGTGGCGTACAGAACACGCAGGAGATTCTGGGGCGCCGAGAAGTGTCTAGACCGAGAAGGTGCCAACCACAAGAAGTCCATTGCCCTGCTGTTTGTCATCTCCCTAAGCTTCCTCCGCCTGTGGTCCCTCCTTGTCGGACATTTTATTTACAAGCGACTTCAAGTTCAGATTTACTTCGCTGGACAGAATTTCAGTGACTCGCAGTACATCCTCCAAGAGACACCCAAAACGTTTTGTTTACTTCATTCCTTCCACAACGACTTCATCGATGCATTGTTTCAGCATATGTTTCCAGAGGAGCTGAAGAAAGTTCTGATCTCCCCCTTCGCCACTCTGACCACTTTCTTGAAACAATGTGGGTATGGAAAATCCCTTCATATTGCTTTTTTTTTCGACCAAACTGACCTAGTGGTCACTTCTCCCACATACATCCGAGTCAGCAATCTGATAAACTGCTGCTCCAGTTATAAAGGGATATAAACTCCAGTCTCCTGCTTTACTAATACCTGAAGCATATGCTGATGGAATGCAGAACTATTGGAAATTCTTTACTGCTGGACCAGAGGCGGACTCATGATTTGTGTCCTCCCTCCCTGGTTCCACTTCCCACTTGTCTCGTCGGACTACTACTTGTTTATTTATTTATTTCCCTCCTGATTATGCTCTTTCTCCGGTTTCCCATCCTTTCCTTGCTTACTCATTTCCTTCCTTCCAGACTTGTTTCACTTTTGTCTCCCTTCTTGTCTTTCTTTCATTTTTCAGAGCTATCATTTCTATCCATCCCACTCTCTATATCACGACGCCTGCAATGCAACATGTTCCTCAATGAAATTAACAATCCTTTCCAAGTGTTTGAACTGTGTCTTCTTTAATGATGTGAGTTGTTGTTTGCTGACTCTGTGCGTTTTACACTCCCCTCTCCTGTTGATAAACCTTGGATTATTTAACTTTGAATCAAGACCATCAGCTCCAAACGCTGCATTAGAATTTTATTTGATCTTCATCGTTTTTTTTCAATTAAGCACGAATAAATTCTTTAAAAAATTGATATGCTGGAGATCGATCATCAGATCTGTTAACCAGACCAAACGCAATTTAAAGCTCTTATTTAGTCGAGATAAGAAAATAATTCAAGAGAAGAAATGACACTGTCGCCTTGGAGTTCGTTCAAAATACAACTTTGAAAGAAATGTGAGCTGTATTTCCTCCAGAGTTACTTGTTAGAAGTCCTCCACAGACAAGCCCGTTGCTGAGTAGATGCAATGCACAGTACACTGTGCAGCAAGGATTAAGATATTTGAAGATAGCCAATATAAAATACTCCCTTCAATAAAATGTCTGGCACGTGATGCTTCCATCTCACTCTTATGTGTTGATGGAACTTTTTTGAGGCTGTCAGAAAGAGAGTTCACTCTCAGTTAATTGGCACGTGTTGAGCTGGCCACAGTCATTAAACTGGATGACAAAGCATGTTAGCACACTGTCTTCCATTCAAGATAAGCAAACCTTCACATTGCCAGTAGTCCTTCTCTCAAGTCCCTCTATTTATCTGCCCTCTCCCTCCATTTGCAGTAGTTCACCTGGTTACAAAGTTAATGTAAGCACCCAAATAGTCCATGCAGAACACATCCATTCCATTCCACACTAAAAACCCAATGACCCCACAAACTCCCCATTTCAAAATGCAGATCCTCAGATAACATTTCTTGCATCACAGAACTCAACCTCAAACTTATCTGTCAGCCTCTCTAACATCACATATCTCGGTTTCACCAATCGCAGAACCCTCCAGCGAGGTGATGGCCTCGTGGTATTGTCACTGACCTATTAATCCTGAAGGCCCAGTTCCAGTCCTGCCGTGGCAGAATTCAAGTCAGCAAAAATGTTAGGATTAAGAATTAATGATTATCAAGAATCATTTGTCACTAAAAAGTCATTTCGGAAAGGAAGCTATAGTCTTCACCTGGTCTGGTTGAGCTGACATGTGATGCCAGACCCATAGCTCTGTGCTTGACAACTTTAGGAGTGGGGAACCCATAACCGCATGAATGCGCAGGATTTTCTGTTCAGTAAGGCTCCTCCAGCGCTCCTGAATGAAACAGAATGATAGTGTGTAAAATGTCCCATTTAGATTAAAAGATGGAGAAAATCTCGCATGGAGTTGAAATTGGAATAATTCACCTTGTCTGTAGGTCAGTGGACTAAATCCAACTGATAATTATTGTCAAAGTAGGAACGATGAATATCTCTAGAAGTGAGACAGTGCGACTTCGGTGTCAATGAAATGTGCAATTTGCTATCAATGTCCTGGTAGTGCCCTGCCTCTGAAAGTTTGACGTGAAGAGTAGTAATGTGTTACTCACATCTGGATATGAGTTTACCAACTCTTTTTGATACTTCTCAAGTTGCGAATATGATTTTTGACCAATAAACTAACGAGCATGAGGATCTAACAGGAAAAGTATTCGTCATCTCAGGTGACAGACTATGGCCCAACTGGAGATGTTTCTCCTCTCGAATAGGCAGATGACTACCTTTCCGTCTTACAGCAGACAATAACACATAACAATTAGGTAAAAACATACAAAGAATGAAAACAGATTATTCATTGTGAAGTTTAGAAGAAATGTCTTCATATACCACCCTCCCTCTTTACATATCAGGCAGTGACAGCTTGATGCCCAGCATTTACTTTGAGCATGATGCATTCCTGATAGGTCATAGTTAGCAAAACATCGTTTCCCAAATCGTTTAAATCCGATTTTTGAACAACCATCACTCCCTTCATTTTTTGTTCAAACCTGTTTTTTTCAAAATATCTGTGCCATGGCGATCCGATCACGCAGCTGTTCCCCTCAGATGTTGAAGCCGAAGGACAAGCGGTGTCTCCAAGCTACACCCATAATGAGAGATAATATTTTCCGCTAGTATTAGCAACAGCCAGAGTCAGTAAATGTAAAGCACATCTGTGGCGAAGGAAAAACAGATCGAGCTACAGACTTCGACTGGAATCAATAGTTTATCCATCTCTCACTGCAGTTTCTGTCTATTACAAATCTTTGAGACTTGGAAAACAGACCTCTCCGTGGGCAATTCGGACCTGAGATGGGTAGAGCTCCTGTCTTTAGGCGTGTTTTGTGGAATCATGGGCGGATGTAGTTACAATGTTCAATCCGCTGGCAGCTGCTCAAGCCAACACCATCCTGGATCCAAATTAACACAATTTCGAGCAATCACACGACTGCTTCCTGCAGCAAGTCTGAAAATGATGTACAACATTCACTCAGCCTGACTGATCCATCACAGAACCAAATGTGAGGAGAACGGCTCTCATTTCCACCTTCAATAATTTGCTGCCATGTCTCAGAAAGATCTCGTCTCAACACCAGTGCCTCTCTGGGACTGCGAAATCTTCAGAGGGGAGCTGACTACCCTTGAATGGCAATGTGATAAGTAGGGTTTCAATTGGTGTCCTGAGGCTAGAGAGAGGGCGAAAGGTGAGTTTTGCTGATATCCTCATTTGTTAATCATCATCCGCAAAATCCAGACTGTTACCTCTGAAATGGAAGGTTCCAGTAATACGGGATCATTATTGAAGATCAGTGACCACTGAAGATAATCTGCATATGGATTTTGTTTTCGGTATCACATTCACTCCCTTTCAAAATCTGCTCACTGCGTATAAGCAGTTTCTGATCAAGCAACAGCTCTGATCAACTAAACGTCGTGAACAGGATGGTGTCAAAGTGTCCATAAAACCTTCAACAGAAATGGGTGATTGCTGTATAATATGGTTGGGAGGCACAGAAACTGCAACAAGAATCAAGTGTCATCGAAAATGTTCAAATAGATTTATCAAAATCTGCTAATGGCAAATGATAACCAAAATCAACGAATATAAATTTGCGACTGCTTCTCGCCTATGTCTGTTGAGTCTTGTATTTTGCTGCGATTTTTAGGAAGGTTCCTGAGAGCCACGATGGAGGCTGAGCAATCCCTCGGCTGATCGGTTTGAGGGGACCCTCTAGTGGTCACTAGCCAGAACTCTCAAAGTGGGCTTTTGCACAGTATATGCGATGACACTGTCGCGGAGTAAGGGCTTCAAGACAGATAAATAAAAAAAGCTTTCGGAGAGAAAAGACCCACAGTTACTGAAAGGAATAGGTTTATTTTCTTTGTGAAGAACTGTCTTGTAATTCTGGAAGCGTGTTGTTCAACCTCAACACTGCTTATCTTCAGTAAAAATCTCCGAGTTTCCAGGCAACACTGAATGTATCAGGATAGGCTCTGGCAGCGTAATCAACGACTAATGGCAGTCTATTTTTAATCTTTCTCCCTCCCGTGCAGCTAAATCAGGCGGTGACTGCGATAGTGAGTCATTGAAACTCGTGACTGAGACGTGCATGCACCGTGTCTCAGCAGTCATAGTGTAAACATAAACCCTGAAAGACACGCCAGCTATTTAAATCAAACTCACCAGTTGACAATATCATTTCTAACCTGTAAATAATACATGCAGTACATGGCGCCTGGTTTGCTGAGAGGTGTCTCTTCGAGGCAGAATTGGCTGCTCTGTCTGAAAAAAATCACAGCTAAGCACCAATCAACAAAAGCTGAATACTTTAATATCCTCTGATTATTTCTTTGATTTTATCAGTGCCTCTTTGTCTTTCCCTTTTTTACCTCGATCTCTGAGTCTCTGATAGGTGAACGTCTCGCTGAAACATTCATCCCCTCTACAGAAAATGTTTGGGAATTAGCACTATACAAATAATTCTGGGAATGAACACAAAAATTTGACAGATTCAACCAACTCCACCAGCATGTGACGTGAATGTCATTGCGGAGTTTACACTTAGATTATGAATTAAAAGCCCATCGCTAAATGTTTCTTCTGTATCTTTAAATCGGATGAAGTAATAATAAGGAAAACCATTCGGAAAGGAAGCCAAATCTGGACTGGATAATTAAGGAAAGGGAACATTCAGCTGGCATATAATTCAAAGCAAAGCAGTGACAGTTTTCAGGGATACTGTGACAGCATTTCAGGAAAAAGCAAGAAATTACATCAGATTCAATTATTCCAAAATAGCAATGACTTTTTCCGTTGGAATTAGGACGGAGATCGTTTATTCATGTAGAATTGAATCGGCTATCATACAGTGAGAGCAAAGTGAGTGTGACAGAAAGAGAGAGGGAGACAAACAGAAAGAGAAGTTGGGGAGACATGGAGAGAGAGAGAGCACGCTTTTTCCCTTGTTGTTTCAAAGGCTCCACATTTGGAGCAAGCCAATCACTGAGTATGGTGCCAAATGACGTCCAGTGACAATGTCGCAAAATAAAACGTCGTTGAGGATTCCACCAGTCAGAATCTCTCCATACCTCGAGAATCGAAAGTTCTCCCCTCTGCATCCCAATCACCACCATTGAGAGTTTTGGTCTCAGCAGCGCGTCCTTGTCCAAAACCAGACCCAGATTGATTCGCCTCCTGTCTGTTTTCATCATCATGAACAGAAAGACCTGCAATGACCTTTTCCCAGTTGGAGCTCTGATGTTCTTGATGTTTCGTGACTTTATTTTTCTAACCAGCCGCCTTGTTTCACCAATCCCGTAATAACTCCTAATTTTAAGTGAGGTTTCTTTCATCACAGCTGTCCAGTGTGAGGATCAAAGCAGACAGGTAGAACACGGAGTGTCGACAGAAGGCGAACGGATTGAGCTGAACTGTCAGCTCCTCATTGGTGACGGTAGCCTGGCACGGACAAATACTGATGGGGCTCTGACATTTATCAGTTCTATGTACCAGGGAAATAAGTCTATCGACCGCTACACGCTGTCCTTTGACAGATCGAGAACGTCCAACATCACCTCTGGAGATGGCACCGTGATCGAAGACGCCAGAATGTACTACTGTGCAAAGCAAACGCAGTGAGGCAAAGTGTAAAACCCGTTGTACAATATCTATGTGGTGCCATGTCTCTGCTGGCACATTTAATTTTTTCCATAAGATCAGTATGACAAATGATAGGGATATTACAAAATCTTGCTTTCTGTTCCTGAGGCATCCATCGGGATGAAGCTACAAAATCTGTTCTACTATTACTTCAGACAAAGTGTGGGAAAGATCTTACATTTGAATTTAAATGTTGGAAACAAGAATGTCTTTGTCTTTAGCGTGTCGCGACAGAGAGATATGCTAGAGAATTAAGAGATGGATGGCTCGATAGATAGACAGACAGACAGATGGATAGATAGGCGGAGAGAGAGAAGTATAGATAGATCGACAGATAGATTGAACATAGAACATAGAACATAGAACATAGAACAATACAGCACAGAACAGGCCCTTCGGCCCTCGATGTTGCGCCGACCTGTGAACTAATCTAAGCTCACCTTCTACACTATCCTATCATCATCCATATGTTTATCCAAGGACTGTTTAAATGCCCTTAATGTGGCTGAGTCAACGACATTGGCAGGCAGGGCATTCGACGCCCTTACCACTCTCTGAGTAAAGAACATGCTTCTGACATCTGTCTTAAATCTATCACCCCTCAATTTGCAGCTATGTTCCCTCGTACTAGCCGACTATCAGAGACTACTATGTACACGAGATGGATAGATAGATGGATGGACGGATGTGAAGGTAGATAGAGAGAGAGACAGAGAGAGAGAGATCGATAGATGTGCTTATTTAAAAGATCTCTACTTAATTTTTATTAAAGAAACAAAGAGTAGATTTTGTTCACGTATTTTCATGCATTGAAGCTATTTCTTGTCACTCAGAAACATTTCCAATATCTATTTATGACGGAACTGATGGACAAGCCATTTAACTCCAACATACCACGACCATTGGCTCGATGGATTATGTGTTCTGGTACAGACAGGTCACCAATTACGTTCCCGACTACCTCGTCTCCAAATTCAAGGATGAAAGAATTGAATCAATGTTGAAAGTATCTGCGGATAGTGAGAAAGGTTACACAACTTTCACTGTTAACACATCCCAGCTTTCAGATGCTGCGTGATATTAGTGCTGAGAAACACAACGAAACAAAAAGTATTAGGCTGCACAAGAACTTATTCGTTCGAAGGATTGAGGAGACGGCAAGGAAGCGGACTGCGGAATCGAAAGCAAGGCAAGAAAAATCTTTCAACATGTAACTTAAATGCGTCAAACATGTGCAATTCAAAGAATGATAATTCGTTACCACAGCGAGTTTCGCCTTCACAATTTTGTACATAATCAGCCCTGACCAGAACAAAATATCTATGTACTTTACCAGAGCTGTAATTGTCTGTGAACCTTTGATCACAAAGTTATACTGTAATTTGTCCTGTAGCCGTTTCCTGATTCATATTCTGCATCTGTTTTTCATGCGACAGCGCAGGGAAAGATGCATTTTATTCTTAATCAATGCATTTGGAAACGAGCAATTGAAAAATTAGATATATTTTCTTTCATTCTTTTCGTGTACACAGTAGTCTCTGATAGTACAGCGTAGATGGAGATTTTCCCAGCGCCTACTGAGTGTCAAAAACAAATCAACGATAAACATTGATGTGGTCTGATGTCTGATGAAATGAACATAATGTCTGTGTAATGGCAAAAAATGATATGGTCTCATTTGCAAGAACTGTGGATCATCGGACTTTTGCACAAGCAGAACCAGAAATTAATGCAGCTATATTTGAGACATCATTCATTTTTAAAGATAGATAGGGTTCATGCAGAACACCGGGGGCTGGTGTCTATTGAATTAGCCATGGAAACCCAGACTTAGACAAAAATAATCAGGTGAATGCAGGTACAATTACAACGTTGAAAAAACATTTGTATACGTTCCTGAATAGGAAAGGTTTGGAGGGATATGTGTCAAATGCAGGCGGGTGGGGAAAGTTTAGTTTGAGAACATGATCGTTGCAGACATGTTTGACTGAGGTGGCTGTTTCCATGCTATATGTCTCAAAGACTGTATGAACTGAAAGTCAGATGGAACCTCGCATGATAATCAAGAAGGACAGGCGTGTAGAATTATACCAAAGAACACTATAACTTGAAGAACCATCGCAATATTTGCACAGTATGAGGTTAATGAGACGGTCAAGGAGTTAGGGATGAATAAAAACATCATCAGTTCCTTGAATTAGACAATCCGAGGCACAGATTCATGTGTAATGCATAAGGGAGTGGCGTGGATCATTCAGAATTGTTTTAAATAAGGCTTGTTGAAACACCAACACAGACCAAAGCTAAATAGATAATAAAGGAGACAGGGATTCGTAGAACACTTATTAGGCCTTATGAACATTGGCACAACCATGTCTACAAATCAAGTATGCAGGCAAAGGTTAAATAATAATGGGGACGTAGCAAAACACTGATCGAATTAGTGCTTTCTGAAATTGTCTTTTTTCAGGGAACTAATACAATATCGTCAAGGTCAGTTAAAACGCAAGCAAACGCAGAATATCCTCTGTAAATCTCGGAGACTCGTGATCGCTTAATAATACTCAGGGCGAAGTGAAAAACCAACACAGGCAGAGTCGAGAGTTTTCGTGCAATTACATCAGGGCTTGTCTCAATATTAACGAGGGCTCACATTCCATTGCCAAGTTACATTAGACCAATTTCGAAGAAAAGTGAATCCAAAAGGCTTGATTTAATTTTTCAGAATATTCCAGGCTAAACTATGAATTAGCCGAATGGAGACAAATTGCTGAAAATGTGAAATTTGCACTTATTTTTACACAGACACGAAAATATCATCTATCGTGCTTAACCTAGTGCGTCCTAGGTAGGTTCAGAAATGAACCTGATACTCAAAACTGGAGGAGGCCAGAAAATCAGGGCTGATGGCAAGTGGGAACTTGCCCCACTTTTAACCAGAAGTGCAAAGTATCCAATCTGCATGGGCCTTTTCCTGAGCTCCCAGCATTGCAACAAGGCTGTGTACAACTTCAGCAAGATATCAAAGGGCTAGGTTCTGGTGACTCATGATCGAAGATCCCCTGAACAACCTGCACTTCCCATATTTCACAAGATAAGAAATATTCTGCCTTCTGTGTTACCTAATAATGTGGATAAATTCACGATTGATATACTGTGTAACATCTTCCAGGTTCGTTCCCATATAGGTAATCGGTCCCGAGTCCATTGAAGACTAACTGTGGATTACAGGAATTACATTACCACCCAGTTTTATGACATCAAAGAAATTAGAAATATTATGCTTGATTCCCACATACAACCATCATATAGAATGTCAAACTCTGTTGCCCAATGAAGATATTTCTGGCACTCCCAAGATTAATAGTTGGCCGACCTCAAAAAATTCCATTTATTTCTGCTGTTTTATTTCTCTGTATTAATTAATGACATCATAGCAACATCAATCTCGTGTTCCCTAATGTTATTTCCTGACTTCCTTGTGGGATGTTATGCAGAGCTTTCAAAAGTTTGAATACACCATATCGGTACAGATTTGTCAGCTCTCCAATTAACAGCCTCAAACAAATTCGAGTGAAGTTGGCAAAAATTATTTCCCTTTTATAACTCCATATTCACTGCAATTATGCAATTATTTTAGAAGTACCTACTTTTCACTTGTTTTATTGTACGATATGGCATTTTCTGCATTGCTAACCCTGAACAGGTCTTAGTCAATTATTTCTCAGACCACCCTTCTTAAATAGTGGTGTATTTCTAATCACCAGGAAATTGTCTGGAATTTCTTGAGCTTTCAACGATGACAATCATTGCAATCATGGTCTCTCCAGCCACCTCATTCATGTCTCTGGAATACAGCCCATCTTGTCCAGGGATCTATCAACCTTTCGTGCAAAAAGTCCTCTGTTCTCAGTTGCCAAAGACTTTGCGCCTGCCAGCGTCCTCCTCAGGCATCGTCCCTCATTGGTAAAACGTTATTTCAAACTGTTCAGTTGTCAATATAGACGAATGTAAAGTTAGCACCACCGTGGAACGAAAATCATCAACTAATCTGACAGCTAAAGGTATGAAACAATTGGGATAGTGGCAGAGAGCATCTCAGATTTCCTTCAAGTCAGGCATCAGGCCAAAGGTCCACTTTTGCCATCGGTCTTTAGTTTGACAGAGTCATCAAAACACGTGGAAGGGGGCTTCAGAATTTTTACGTAGCTGTTCAGGTAAGAAGTGTGTGCAATTATGAATCTTTCCAGTGTTGCATCGAAGTCATGAAACCGTCAGTTATTCTGTTTGTTCACTGAACTGAAACCCAGGTAAATGTTACAACTTAATTGTTCCTCTCGAGACCCTGAATTTGGATAAATGCGAGATGTTTTAACTGTGACACAGAGCTGAGGGGAAGACTTTCGAGAACTACTTTCGTTTGCTACAAGTGATGCATGGCCCAGCAAAACGCCCGTTCTGTGTCATTTATTATCCAGCTCTTGTTGTTATTGATGTCCCTGGAAAGTAACATGTTCCAAATATTTGTTTTTAAGTGCAACAAAACCTTTCTGTTCCATTTCACGAACACCTTTTTAATTTTCTGATGTTCCCAGCTGATGGGACCTCAGACCAGGTCCCTCTATATATGCGTAAAATGTAAAGTTCAGGTGAATATGCGCCCATTTTTATGAAGCAGCAAGATTAAAGCCCACCTGTTACACTGGGAAATTGTGGAATGATTGTTTATTAGATTATTGATTTGTGAATTGCAATGTGCAGCATTGACTGAATATTAATCAGAAAAACTGCTCAATGTTAAGCCCCATTCCAATGCTGGAAACTACAATCTAATGTTTTTTGATGTTAAATGGGATAATCCGCTATCATTGTGTTCGACATTTTTAGGCACAGACTTCATGAGTATTTCGATGAAAATGATTGCAAATCTGTAATTATTTTAAAACTTAAAACTATATGTAGTGATTACTCAAGTCAGTTCAATAATAGTTTGAAATTTCTCACAGCCAACTTGATGGCCATCATTGTACTACTACGAGGACGGTGTCGACAATCTCGGTGTACAACTTGTTATTTGGTGGAGATAGCAGTGAGCGATTTTCTTGTCGTCATCACTGGGTGCATCCTGAAAAGGACTGGCGCTATTTACTTCCTGCACGGTGCCCTGTCCATGAAAGACGCCTGTGCATGCAGCACTGTGATGATCTGTGCCAGCCGAGATGGTTCAGCCTGGCTGATAGTGGCCTTCACCATCGACCGCTTTGTCGCCATTTGCTGCCAGAGTCTGAAGACCAGGTACTGCACTGAGAAAACGGCCTCATTGTTCAGCGGAGTGGTTTGCGTCCTGAGCTGCGTCAAGAACCTACCTTCCTACTTCGTCTACCAGCCCTTGTACAGTGGGTACGTGGTGCCCTGGTTCTGTGACATCAGAGACACACACTATAGCTCACTTGCATGGAAATTCTATGACTGGCTGAATCGCATCTTGACACCTATTCTCCCATTCCTCCATATTCTGCTGCTCAATGCCTTGACTGTCAGATACATCTTAGAGGCCAACAATGCCCGAAGGACGCTCAGGGGCACAGCGAGCCACGGAGACCCAGAGATGTCCAATCGCAAGAGGTCCATTGTCCTGCTCTTCACTATCTCGCTGAGCTTCCTACTTCTATGGGTCACCTATGTCGGGCGATTCCTCTATGTGCGGGTTACTGGTGAGACATACTTCAGTGGCTTGGATTTCACTGACCCACAGTTCATTCTCCAAGAGACGACCAACATGCTGCAGATACTCAGTTCCGGCAACAACGTCTTCATTTATGCAATATCCCTGAACAAGTTCCGAGACGAGCTGAAGAAGCTTCTGTTGTCTCCCTTGACAACTCTTAGTGGGTGCAAAGGATTTTGTCATGTTGTTTTGCTTCGGTCGGGCTGCACATTATGTAACGCTCTCTCTCATTGTCTCAAAATTGAATAATATTTGTGTTTATGCTTTTTCAGTGGAGAAATGAACAGTATAATTTCCAGCCGTGACGTCTGTTGTTGGTAAGATTAACGAAATATACAACTGCCAGAAGTTGTATATTTCAGGATTCGGTGCTCAACCACGGTCTGTGTTCGTGATCAGTATTTTAGATTTCCAAAATTCCAGGACATTTCACTTGATATTCAGCTCTTTCTGTCCTTCCCTCTTAGCAGCTATTCTCCTGCCACTTCCTTGTTCTGTCTCTCTCATTCATGTCTCAGGACCATTTCATCTATTTATCTGAATTTCTCACGTTGTTCTTCACTTTGATACGGTATGGATGAAAAGCCCATTATGTCCTCAACAATCATCTTGGCAATATCAGTAAAGGCAAACCGAAATTATATTTTGTTTGTACTTCAGACAATTAACTACATTTATCAGTTCCTTATTGTCATTTCTCTCCTCTCCCTCTCTGAATATTCCTAATGGGGTAAGTACACCGCCTAGTGGTGCCTTCAGATACATTGGGTGCGTCGACTTGCAGTCATTGAAATGTTACGTGTCTGCTGTTCATTCTTCCATGAATGCTCTATTATCATGAGGAGAAACTAGCCCTTCTCTATTGCAACTGCTGAACACATCTGCAGTGTTATTTATTTGTTTTCAACGACACTAATTGATTAAAACATATGTACAAATACTTGAAAATAAGTAAAAAGATTGTCATGTATTCTTGGGAATTGAACGTCTCTAACAAGTCTGGTGCTTATTGTTTATAATATACGACCAAGTTACTGGTCGGGAGGCAAAGAAAGAAAGGCTTTCAGAGTGTGCCCGGACAAGTTTATTTATATAGGAGGATAAAGGTGCTCGATCTGTGTAATGAGTAGTGGAAAGAAAATCATTCATTCGTAACGATGGGGGAGACGATGGCATCGTGGTGTTCTCGCTGGACTGTTAATCCAGAGGCCCAGGTAAAAGGCTGGGAAACTGACTTTGAATTCCACCATGGCAGGTGGTGGAACTTGAATTCAATCAAATATCTGGAATTAAGAATCTAATGAAGATCACGAATCCATTGTAGATTGTCAGGGAAAAACCAGTCTGGATCACAGATGTCTTTTTGGCAAGGAAACTGCCATCCTTACCCGGTCTGGCCTACAAGTGACTCCAGACCAACAGCAATGTGTTTAACGTTTAACTGCCCTCTGACCCTGTTCACAAAGGGCACAAACATCAGGATGTGACCTAATACCCTGCATTCCAGTTAGTGCAACAGGTACTGTGCCTTACAGTGCGCTGAGAGATTGCATGCTTGATTTCTACATGTCTCCAGTCCATTTTACAAACTCAGTGATCATCTGGACGGCTTTTATGGTACTACGTAGACAGTTTTCAAGTGAAGGGCTGGTGTGAAACATAGCCGGTAGGATTCCAACATCTGCAAGGATACTACAGTCATTGCCTTTCGATGCCGACACGACCACAAAACAGGTGCTGATAAATTTGGTCTAAAATGATACAATAATCTAACCAGTAAAAACGAGCAATGCACAAGATGTGTCTGTGCCATGATCCTAATGTTCCTCAATCAACCCACACCCTCTACTTATTCCTACCATATTGGGAATAAAAGGAAGAAGAGAAGCAGATCCTAAGATAAACAGATTGCAGTATCCAAATTGTGGCTGTTCATAAAGCAGCAAAACTCAACATTTCCCGATGAGGCCAATCCCAGGCAGGAGCAGTGAGAGCGCTAAATAACAGTAAGCTAGTTCAAACACAAGCAACTCGCTCAGCCAATGCCATTAATGAGTGTGTCAGAGATGAACATAGGGTCATAGAGATACAGTACATGGAAACAGACCCTTCAGCACAACTTGTCGATGCTGGCCAGATATCCTCAATTAATCGAATCCCATTTACCAGTGTATGACACATATCCCTTTAAACCCTTCCTATTCACGTATGCATGCAGATGCCTTTTTAATGCAATTGTACCAGCCTCCACTGATTCCTCTGGCAGCTCATTCCATAATTTACCCACCGTCTGTGTGAAAAATGTGCTCCTTAGGTGCCTTTTAACTCTTTCATCCTCACATAAACCTATTATCTCTGGATGTGACACCCCTATTCTGGGAAAAAAGACTTTAGCTATTCACACTATCCATGCCCCGCATGATGTTATAAACCTCTATAAGGTACCCTCTCAGCCTCCGATGCTCCAGGGAAATAGCCTCAACCTATTTAGTCTCTACCGCTTGATCAAACCCACCAACCCCAGTAACATTTTTGTAAACTTTTCTGAACCTTTAAAAGATTAACAGCACCTTTCCTGTCGCAGAGAGATCAGAATTGAATGCAATATTTTAAAAGTGGCCCTAGCCAATGTCCTGTACATCCACACCATGATCGCTCAACTCCAAAACTCCTGACCTATTAAGGCAAGCGTGCTTCATGCCTTGTTCACTACTCTGTCAATTTGCGAATTCTCCTTCAAATAACTATGGATCCTCCATCACAAGGTTCCTTTGTTCAGAATGAACCCCCATGACCCACCCAGCTCAGTGCATAAGCCCAGCTTTATTTGCCTTACCAACATGCAACATTTCACATTTATCAAAATTAAACTGCACATGCCACTCCTCAGCCTATTGGCCCATTTGAGTCATGTTCCATTGTACTCTAAGATAACCTTGTCCACTGCCCATTACACCACCAATTTTGATTTCATAACATAACGTGTTAACCAATCCTCCTATACTCACATCTAAAACATTTGTATAAATGACAAAAAGCAGTGGACCCAGCACCGATCCTTGTCGCACAGTACTGGTCACAGGCCTCCATTCCGAAAAGCAACCATCCAACATTCCTACTGAGATGTTATTGGGAGAACATCCCAATTGACTTCTATATTCTCTATAATTAACTGCTCTTTATCTGCTTACACAGAGGTATGCAGTCGCTGCCTTAAAACTTCCCGCCCAACTAGAATTAGGTATAAACTTTGTAAATCTTTATCTTCCTGCACAGGGCTATGTGGAAACTGTCTCAAATAAGATTAGGTGAGAAGTGTTTGTAAAGGTGTCAGACTTCTGAAATCCTGTAAAGTATTTAACTTCTGTTTCTGCTGAAGGGGCCAGGGCACTGACTGTTGTTCAAGCCAGACAATTCGGCGGCTTGAAATTACATTCTGTCACTTCGGCAACTTGCAATCGCCTACTGTTGTTAGCAGTCACTTTGCGAATGATCAATACTGTATCCTGCTCTCTTTATGTTTTCGATGTAGTCATTGTTTGTGTATCATGTCATTGTCCGATGTAGTGATTGTTTCATGTATCATGCCATTGTGATATGTAAAATTGCTTTATGTATGATGTACTCGATAAGGTATTAAATGCAATGACTGTCCGCTGCTCGGAGATCATCGCATACGAGACTCTGCACTCTGTGCCGGTTTGAGTACAATGATCCTCCACGGCTTTTACTCGCTTTGTAATAAAGGATTTGTGTCTTTCTAAACAGGTCAGTGTCTTGTTATTGCATCAAGTCCGTGACGGTCTCCAAAAACGAACCTAACATTTGGCGCTGCGAGTAGGGTTCCATCATGTACAGCAGTCTTACGTGGAGGACTGAATAAGTGATCGTTCGAGTATCACTGGAGTGAGATGGACGGGCCCGCAAGGTACGATTCACCTTGGTCTCTCTCACTAACTTGCCACCCGTGTGACCGCTCGTCCCTGCGTGGCTCTGTACTGACGGAACCCTGAGATGACTCACGGTCTTGAACACTGCTCAATCCTAAAGCCTGGATGTTCGAGTGCCCAAGTTAGTAAAGAAAAATCCGGGAGGTTAGAGTCCCCCGGTGGCCGGGCTTAGAGTCCCCAGGTTGGTATAAATTGACGAAGTAAGTCCGGGAGGTTAGAGTCCCCCAGTGACAGGGGTTCGAGTTCCCAAAATGGTACCGATTGGCAAACTAAATCCGGGAGGTTAGAGTCCCCTGGTGACTGGGGTTCGAGTCTCCAGGTAAGTGTCGGGAATTCGGAGAACTACAGTGTCCGTCTCAAACACTCTGCCTTAGACCGGTTGTTAAGAGGGGAAATACCCCACGCGAAGGACAGGACCCTGAAGTGGGTGTAGAGACCAAGGACACTGGAATAGTATAAAGAAATAAGCAGGATGTAAACGCTTTTAAATGGGACAAACATTAGATAAGTCGGGTGACAGAACCCCTTTGTATCGGTTAGGTTGGGATTATCCTGAAAATGAAGTACGGTTCAGACGTCTGTCAGCATGCCTAAACAAGAAAGTTGGGAAATAAGAATTAGCCATTAGGGGGAACGTGAGATGTAGATATATGTATAAAAGCCGAGGAGGCACTATAGACACGTAATGCAGGAAGCAAATAGAAATGGTTAATGTCATCCTGGAGAAAAAGAGCTGAAGAGATGGCTGAGAATTCAAAACTGGCCAGTTGTGTGGATCATGCACTTGGGAGAAGGATTAGTACTTGTGATAATGATGGGAAACCAAAAACGTGGGACGTTTTAAAGCTGCAGTGTGAGGATCACGAAATGAATGAACAGGAAAGGGTTAAACAAGAAAGGCTGGAAAGGGAAAGACAAGACAGAGAACACGGATTAGAGCGACAGGCTGAGTTGACGGAAAATAAAAAAATCGGAGGTACCTCCTGACATATCTGGCTTGCCGATGTTGCTCCAAAATAATGATACAGATGAGCAAGACGACAAGGACTGGGAAAGGCACCCCGCTGCCCCATCGGGACCACTGCCCCCTCCACAACTCTACCAGTCCTTGGCCAATCTACATCTGCAGGCACCCCAACACTGCCATCAGTCCCAGCAATCGCCAGTAGCCCTATCACCGCCACAGTATGCTGACCAAAACAAATCTCCTGCTATAGAATCTCCAAGCCCTTCAGTAATCAGCCCACATGAATCTCCTGACAAACCCGCCGCTTGTACAGATCCTATTTCCTGTCGTACTAGGTCTAAAACTAAACAGACAAACAGGAAACAGAATACAGAACAGACCGCTAGTTGACAAAAGGAGGGAGGTCAGGATTCTTTTAAAACTCACAGGGGAAGCCTGAAAAAATGCAAGTCCTGCGTGCAGTTCTCTCGACCTTCTAGTGCCTGTTTAGTGCTCCCAAGCGATTCGACAAGTAGTGAAGAGTATGATAGTCCCGATTCGCAAGCGGAGGATCGTGAATCTGAGGACAGGGTTTGTGAGGGACCCTCGGATGACCGTTCCCTAAAGAAGGACCCCACTAAGAGAAATCGGAAATTTCCTAATCGCATGATCCCTCACCGAACCCACCACAGGGGGGTCAAAATACCATGCTGATCTACACCCCTTGGAAGCCGCAAGAGATGTGTTTAATTATGTCAAGGGTCCCTGATTGAAAGACTAATCCTGACGACTTCGTAGACTACATCCTGGGCACAATTCAAATGTACCAAGCCACCTTCCAAGAACTCTTTAGCCTGTGCTGTATGGTTCTTACCCCTAGTGAATGTACTAGGTGGAAAAACCACCTAGGAAACACAGCTCCCCAGGATTCGAATGCTTTTACAGGCCTCGTGGCTGAACGTCTTCGGCTACAAATCATTAAAGATGCACTCAAGCGAACCTTACAGCAGCCGGTAGATGTGACCAAAGTTCTCGAGTGCAAACCCAAACCCTGGGAGGATGGCCCTGATTTCTGGGACCGTTTCTGCTCCACCTATGCCACCTATGCTGGTGATACTGCCTATCTTGCAGGGAACCCCTCACCACAGTTTAATGCTCTTTTGCTGCACTGTTTACCTGAGTCTGTGGCGACAGCTATGCGCACTAATAACATGGATTGGCCAGATAATACCGGTCCCCAGATGAGAAGAGCCTTGACTTATTACTGGAACACTGTTGAGGAATCCAAACCGACCAGGGTTAAGTATGACATGGTGCAGTATCCCCCATGCCAACCCAGGCCCAAAAACCCAGCACCTCTAGTCTCAGACTTTGAATTAGCAAGATCATATCAAATGGAACCCCAGTACTGTGTTCCTAGCCGGGCCGACAATTACGGTAACCGTTATGCGGCCCATCCACAGAGTCCTACTGCTCCTCAATATGGAGCGCTATACGCACCCGCTCCCCCGTTCCTTAGGCCTCATGCCCCTCTTGCCGCGAGGCGGAACACCCCGCTCTGCCCCGGGATGTTTTAACTGTGGCAGTCGGGATAACTGGAAGAAAGATTGTCCTCAGAATCAACCTCAAGGGAGACCTCAAGGAAGAAGGCAATCTTCTTCCACTAATAATCCTTTTTCAGCCTGTACTTTTGTCCCATCATTTGCCCATTTTAACTAGAGATCCGGAGGATGAACCAATTGTTAATCGAACTGTACAAGGTGCAGCAATTCCCTTTATGATTGACACTGGGGCTATGGCATCTACACAGGATGCTTCATGTATACAGCGATATGGGTTTAGGCTCTCGCCCGCTTCAGTAAGCCTTTGCGGGCTTACTGGGCAGGAAGACGCCTACTCTTTAACAGAACCGTTGACAGTCCGATTTGGCCCTCAAGCCTGCGTTATTCAATTTGCCCAGACCCTCAATTTGTGAATTAATTTAGCGAGGAGAGATTTGTTGTGCCTTCTTCAAATTGAAATTCTCCGTCTCAACGAGGGCATTAGCATAAAAAGTAACCCGATTAAGCGACAGTTTTGTGTTCATCGATCGCCACAATGGTGGACAATTGACTTATCCCCTCGAGATTTCACCCCTCCTCTACAGATCTCTTGCCCTCATGTTACCATGTACTATGAACTTCCAGGCGCTTCCCGTGAATTGGCCTGCTATCTAGGCCCCCTATCTAGGATCAAGTTTATCTGTTACTATTATAGGGTATATTGAAGGAAAGGAAGGATCAGCATTTCTGGTGGAGGTGCCACCCGACCTATGGCACCAAACGGATCTGGTGTCCCCTCACCTCACACTGACTGTGAACACCGAGTATAAGGCTAAGTCCTTGAGATTTCCAGCGCACCGCTTGATCCAACAGTCAGACCCGGAAGTGAAGGGTTCTTCACAGCAGTTGGCTAATGGTCTCATTGCATATTATTACGATCCTGTTATTGTCTTTGGGCCATTACATCATCACCACCCTCATCATAGCCCCTCTGAGGAGCCTTCTCAAGACCTGTGGTCTGCTTCCACACATGAGACTCCGGTCACCCCCATAAAAATACAGGTCATCGCGGAAGCACCCTGAACCTCAATACCTCAGTACCCCCTCAAACCTGAGGCAGTAGAAGGAATAACCTCGCTGATAGATTCGTTGCTCCAACAAGGTATATTAATCCCTTGCCAATCGCCTTGCAATACTCCTATTCTACCCATCCCTAAACCTGGTCGCCAGGAATGGAGACTGGTCCAGGACCTCAGACAAATAAATAAGGTAGTCCGACCCTTACATCCAATTGTCCCTAATCCTGCCACTATTCTTAGTAACATCCCCTCGGATGCGTGCGTCTTCACCGTTGTGGACTTACAGTATGCATTTTTTGCTATTCCCTTGGATAAGGAGTCTCAGTATCTGTTTGCCTTTACCTTTAAGGGCCAGCAGGATACTTGAACTCGTCTCCCCCAAGGGTTCGTTCACTCGCCCACCCTATCTTCCCAGGCCTTACAACGCCAGCTCCAAGATCTCCAACTCTTGGATAGCTCCACCGTTATCCAAGACGTTGACGATTAGCTTTTAGCAAGTCCATCAGAATCCATTAATGTTGCAGACACTAATCGGCTTTTAAACGCTCTCCACTCTTGGGGATATGTCGTGACGGCCGCGAAGGTTAATCATAACCAACGACAGGTACAGTTACTGGGAATTCTACTCAGCACCTCAGAACGAACGCTCACGCCTGAGCGCATTGCCCCTAATCTAATGCGCCCCTCACCCACCACCCCTAAACAAATGAGGGCCTTTTTAGGTTTAGTGAATTATTATCGATCATGGCTCCCTAATGTAACTTTGCTGACCAAAATCCTAACCTCTTTGGCTTCTTGTAAAGCCCCAAAAACCTTCACCCTCTCTAACGAACAAAAGTCAGCCTTTGCAGACTTAAAAGCAGCCCTTTATGCCTCCCGGCTTTGGGAAGACCTTCAAATGACAGGTCTTTCCAACTATATGTTAATGTTCTGGATGGGTGCTCTGCTGGGTTATTGACACAGACTCACGGCGATCGCAAACGACCGGTTGCCTACTACTCTACCCGCCTGGACTCTGTAGCTGAGGGATTACCCCCTTGTTCCCAGATCCTTCCTGCGATTTATTCTTTTGTCACTGCGACCTCTAATGTTACTCTCCACCATCCTCTTACCTTCTATACCACACATGCCATTGTAGCCCTCCTCACCTCCCACCAGACTCAACACCTTACACAGGCACGTTTAAGCTCCTTCGAATTCACACTCCTTAACAATCCCCTCTTGAAATTCTCTTTCTGCTGCACTATTAATCCAACCATATTTTTGAGCACCCTCTCAGATGAGTTTTTAGAACACCACATGACAGCTTACTAAGGAACCTACTTCAAACCTCTCCCCGACCGGAACTTACTGACGTTCTGCTCCCTTCTCCGGACCTTATCCTGTTTGTTGACGGCAGTTCCTCTATGTCCCCCTTGGGTAACCGCCTCTCTGGATACGCGATTGTCGATGCTGCCTCCACATTAGAATCGGCGGCTTTTGAGCCCCCGGTGTCTACTCAGAATGCAGAAATTTTTGCGCTTACCCGTGCATGCATTCTAGCCTCAGGGAAGTCAGCGAATATTTACACCGACTCTCAGTATGCCTTTGGAATGGTCCACGACTTTGGCCAGTTATGGCCTCAGCGTGGGTTTTTAACGTCCTCAGGTGCACCCATCCAGAATTTCCTGTTTGTTAAAAACCTTGTCCAGGCAATCCTCCTCCCGAAACAATCGGTTATTATCAAATGTGCTGCCCATGTCTCCGATGATTCTGTAGTTACTCAGGACAATGCTCGGGCTGATCAGGCTGCCAAAGAGGCTGCTGCAGATCAAACTTTTATTGTGCCCTCTATGAACAAATAGGCGGTAAATCGCACGCCTCCTTCGGACAGGACGGGCATGCCAGATATAGTCACTGTTCAGCACTTACAGGAGGACGCCCCCGCACCTGAAAAGGATATTTGCAAGGCGCATGGATGTTCAAATTCTGCGTCGTCAGGCACCTTGGTTACCCCAATCGGCCAAGTATGTATACCTGATGCTTCTACGAAGACATTACGAGCAAGGTGGACAATGGAGACCCAGTGGATGTGGTGTACCTGGATTTCCGAAAGGCCTTCGACAAGGTGCTGCACAAGAGGCTGCTGCATAAGATAATGATATGTGGCGTTAGGGGAAAAGTATTCCCATGGATAGAGGATTAGTTGACTAATAGGAAGCAAAGAGTGGGGATAAATGCGTGCTATTCTGGCTGGCAATCAGTGACTGGTGGTGTGCCTCAGGGACCAATGTTGGGACCACAATTATTTACAATTTATATTGATGATTTGGAGTTGGGCACCACGTGTAGGGTGTCAAATTTTGCAGATGACACTAAGATGAGTGGCAGAGCAAGGTGTGCAGAGGACTGTGAAACTTTGTAGAGGAACATAGATACATTGAGTGAATAGGCAAAGGTCTGGCAGATGGAATACAACGTAAATAAATGTGAAGTCATACATTTTGGTATGAGTAATAGTAAAAAGGATGATTACATGAATGGTAAAAAGTTGCAGCATGCTGCTATGCAAAGGGACTTGGGTGTCCTTGTACATGAATCACAGAAGATTGGTCTGCAGGTACAACAAGTAATTAGGAAGGCAAATGGAATTTTGTCCTTCATTGCTAAAGGGATTGAGTTTAAAAGCAGAGAGGTTATGTTGCAGCTGTACAAGGTGCTGTTGAGGCCACACCTGGAGTACTGTGTGCATTTTTGGTCTCCTTATTTGAGAAAGGATGTACTGGCGCTGGAGGGGGTATAGAGGAGGCTCACTAGGTTGATTCCAGAGTTTAGGAAGTTGGCGTATGATGAGAGACTGAGTAGATTGGGATTATATTCATTGGAATTCAGAAGATTGAGGGGGGAATCTTATAGAAACATGTAAAATTATGAAGGGAATAGATAAGATAGAAGTAGAGAGGATGTTTCCACTGGCAGGTGAAGCTAGGACAAGAGGGCATAGCCTCAAGATTAGCGGGAGCAGATTTAGGACTGAATTGAGAAGGAACTTCTTCACCCAGAGGATTGTTAATCTATGGAATTCCTTGCCAAGTGAAGTAGTTGGCGCTACTTCAGTAAATGTTTTTTAAAGCTCAGGTAGATATTTTTTGAACATAAAGGAATTAAGGGATACGGTGAGAGCGTGGGTAAGTGGATCTGAGTCCACGAGAAGATCAGCCATGATCTTGTTGAATGGCGGAGCAGGCTCGAAGGGCTGGAAGGCCTACTCCTCCTCCTAGTTCTTATGTTCTTATGTTCTTTGTTATGCTTGTTGACTGTCTGCATTCTGACACCCTCCTTGGCAAGGAGAGAAAGAGTGGTATTATGCTCCGTACCTGGAGACACCCCAGACTGGCTGAGGCAGCCCAGTCTCGTATTGCATCATGCCTAACATGCCAGCAAAACAATGATGGTCAGTGGGTGAGATGCTCACCAGGAAAGACACCCTTGCCAGGTGGACCGTTTGAATGCATTCAGCTAGATTTTATTGAATTACCGCGCGTAAACTGTTATAAATATTTTCTTGTCATTGTAGATGTCTTCAGTAGGTGGAGAGAGGCTTTTCCAACGACAAATAACAAAGCCTCAACAGTAGTAAAATTATTATTAACTGAAATAATACCGAGGTTTGGAGTGCTGCGACAAATTAGTTCGGACAATGGCCCTCACTTTATAGGAAAAATTAATCAGGAACTGTATGATGCGTTATGTATCCAACAGCAATTCCACTGTGCATAACACCCCTGGGCGGCAGGGATAGTAGAAACAGCTAACCGAACACTCAAAGCGAAATTGACCAAGTTGACATGAGAGACCGACCTTAAATGGTTAAAGGTTTTGCCTCTAACTTTGTACCACATGCAAATAACACTCCATTCTGCTACCGGACTCTCGGCAGCAGTAATAGTCTATGGCCGACACAGCAGAACACCCTGGGATGCCATTATTAGCTCACCCACCCAAATTGACTTGAATGTGATAGGAGAAGAAATGCAAAGGTACTTCCGGCACCTAACATCATCTCTAAAATTTCTCCATTCACAGGTGAAGTGTGCCTTCGGACCACCTCCACAGACACCAGGCCAAGAGCTTAAGGATCAGAATCGCTCTTCGCGACCACAGATCGGAGATTTCGTACTTGTCCGGGACTGGGATCGTCCCAAGCTTGCACCAAGGTGGAAAGTACCCTTTCAAGTTCTTCTTCAAACTCCAACAGCTCTTAAACGATGGATTCCCTCATCAGCTTGAAATTAACCATTGGACTGAGTATTATTCTGACCGTGCATGGCCAGCAGGGCAACCTGTTTTATCGAACACACATACAGCTGCATGGGAATCGGAGAGCGTGTTACCCGCTAGCATGGTCTGTCGAGGCATTATTTGTGGCAACACCAGGCTGGAACCCTAGCCAGCTCTATGAAGGAAATTATTCTGGTAAAACTTGCCAGAGGGAGAGGGGAACTTGTACGAGAGGTGTGCAGGGTAGGTGTGTGGAATAGGTAGATAATGGCCCCTCGGATTGGACAGACTCGAAACCTAGGCATGGGAAGGACGGGACTAACTGTACAAATCCCAATAGTAATCCGTTTTGCTTTAATGGAACTGAGACTTGTGTGCATGCTGTAGTCACTAACCATCCCCATAATGTTTCCTGGCCCCACCAGTGCAATAAAAGAACTTGCACAACAAAGGAGGACTGTTGAACTGCCCCTGTTTAGATTTAAAGCCAATAACTGTGCCCGCTGGCATACAATGGCCTTGTGGGGATTGTAATGGCACTCATGTAGAAACGGACTACGGGAAGTTTCCGTTTAACTCCGCAGACTTCCATCCATGTAAGGATCGGTCCTCCTGGAACAGCTACGAAGGAATATATGAGCCTGTTACCTGTTACCGGGCTAAGAATGGATTCGATTTGCTTCTTAACGGGACCCTCACGACTGCCAATCCAATTTTGCCGGTGCTGTTTGCTGTTGGCACCAATGGGTCTCTCACGGTCCCTTGTCCCCAACGAGCATGGACTCAAATGCAAATTGTCACACGCTTCCTGAGCCGGGAGTTTTGCGCTGCATGGCAGGATCCGATAGCCTTGGGCTCTTCCTTGGGATATGGCTTCAGGAGAACTGTCAGCTTGGGAGGATCCCGAGGAGTAGTGGCCGCTAAAAAACCGAAATTACCTTATATGTGGACTCACTGCCCTGGGAAACAGCACAATGAAGGCAGTCAACCAAGAATGAGCCAAACTCCGGCTCTATGCTCAGCAAACCCGGTATGCAGTGGACTATCAACTGGCTCAGCAAGGAGCAGTATGTACTAATAGAGAGGACAAATGCATTACCCATGTTACTGACGAGTGCTATAATATTACCGAGGCTATTCAAGCCATACAGGGGCAGTTGGAAGAGAACAGAGAAGGACCCCGACCTGGAGTGGGCTTGTTAGGGTGGCTTATGGGCGGTTCTTGGGGCTCATACCTTCTACTTGGCTTAATTATTCTAATAGTTATCATAGCTGTTTGCTGTATATTTATGGTATGTCTGAACCCTAGCTGCAGACTTGTGTTTGAGAGACTAGCAGCTCCCTTCTCGGCCCCGATATAGATTATCATGAAATGATAAACGGAGGGAATGAGATGCTATTGGGATAACATCCCATTGATTTCTATATTCTCTATAAATTAATGGTCTTTATCTGTTTACACAGAGGTATGCAGGCATTTCCTTAAAACTTCATGCCCGACTAGAACTAGGTGTAAAACTTTGTAAATCCTTATCTTCCTACACATAGATAGAAAGACACTGCCTGAAGCTTCCTGTCTGAATAGAATTAGGTATCAACTTTGTAAATCTTTACCTTTCTGCGCAGGGGTATGTGGAAACTGCCTCAAATATGATTAGGTGGGCAGCGTTTGTAAAGGTGTGAGACTTCTGAAATCCTGTAAAGAATGTAACTTCTGTTTCTGCTGAAGGGGCCAGGGCACTGAGTTTTGTTCGAGCCGGACACTTCGGCGGCTTGAAATTACATTCTGTCACTTTGGCAACTTGAAATCGCCTCCTGCCATTAGCAGTCATTTCGCGAATGATCGATACTGTATCCTGCTTTCTTTATGTTTTCGATGTGGTAATTGTTTGTGTATCATGTCATTGTCCGATGTAGTGATTGTTTCATGTAACATGCCATTGTGAGATGTAAAATTGCTTTATGTATTATGCACGTGATAAGGTATAAAAAGTGGGGACTGTCCGCTGCTCGGGTAGAATCGCTTACGAGATGCTGCACTCTGTGTCGGGTTGAGTACAGTGATCCTCCACAGCTTGTACTTTCTTTGTAATAAAGGATTTGTGTTTTTCCAAACAGGTCAGTGTCTTCTTATTGCATCAAGTCCGTGAGGGTCTCCAAAAACGAACCTAACACCACCATTGTGGCAACATGCCATTCGAGAAACGATATCGGCAAGTATTAGACCCAGTGAGATTGCAGTCTCGTCTGTCTGTCAAAGTCCCAGCAGCCTATGTATCATTCTACACTACATCGATTTTTATATGATCTACCAGTGCATTTGACGCCACAGCTCAAAGCCATGATTCAGTCACCACTTCATCTGTTTTATTTACGCCAGGCCAATTGTCAACATTTACTTCATCAGAAAATCTAACCCACTGCTCGAACATTTGAAGGCATTGGTGAGGTTTGAAGTTTAGTGGAACAGAATTTTATATTTTCCACATGGCACCGATGTTGCATGTGATGGTCTCATCGCAGATCCCACATAATGGCGCAGTGATTTCAAACAGCTCGTCTTTAAACCAATTGAAGTATCTAGCTAATATTGAAACAACGAGCACTAAAACACTTACCAACACACGAAACATAATAGTTAACCTGACACTGAGGACGAAAAAAATTGTAAACTCGCAGAGATGAGAAAAGATTATTTTAGCCAAGAGATATGAACTCTACTCACCAAAAACATCAAAGGGTCCACTTGATGAAAAGTCAAAAACTTGGTTTATTGGTTGTGCTGGTGATCGGTGTGTTGGAGAGGTGACGGGGTGTGCTGGGGTGGGGTTTCAGAGGTGACAGCAAATTTCTGTACCAGAATTTTCAGATAGCACCTCACACAAAAGTATAATACAATTATCCACCGTGTCCACGTTACAAATGCAAAACAGGAAATCCTGAAATAATCTGTTTGTTCATTGAACTACAACTGCGGTAGATGTTGTAACTCAATTCTCCATCTTGAGACACTCACCCAGGATAAATGAAGTCTCAATATGGCCCAAGAGTGAAGGAGTACAACATCGTAAGTTCCCTTAGATTTTGAAAGAGGATGTACGAAACAGCCATTTCTTCCTTCATTGCAATTTTCGATCTTATTCTCCCTGCTGTCGATATCCCTGACAAGTCATTGTTCCCAGCGCCTTTTTTAACTTTCCCAGGATATAAGACGCTTTCTTTTCGGGATTGTATTGATAGTTTTTAGGTATTCAGCTGTCTCTGGTTATAGCGGAAATCCAACTCAAGTTTCCATGTGAATATTATAAGATATTACACTTCGTAACAGTAAATTACAGAACATTGTTTCGTAAATCATTTTGTAGCGTTGTAAGGTAATCTTCGGTTTATTATGCTATGCAATTATAACTTTTAGTATTAATTTATGGATTAATACATGTGGTATTGCTGTACTTTTGTGGTTGTATTGTTAAAGTTTGAGTTCTCATTTAATGCAGTAAAATACCACTTGTTTCATCTAGTGTTGGGTGGAATTACAGTTTATGATCCTTTGTTATAGCATATTTCTTGCACTGATCTTATGATACTACTGAAGAATTAATTATTACAGTCCAACGGGTCTCTTGAATTTATTGTAGCACAAAAGGCATATTCAGCCATTACAGGAATGTATGTTATGATCGTTACAATATAGTTTGTCTCCACTGCATATTCCCCGTTATTAACGTGGCATTGGGAATTAATTGCAGAACAGTTTCAAAGATTCGAATGGATATATAAAACACTTAATCTGTATTGCATTTTCTTTTCTGTTCATATGTTCTTTACAGTTGATATAATTGTATTTCTTATTCATTGGTGAGATATATTGGCGTCTAACGTGCAGAAGAATAAGGGGTGATATGATTGAAGTGTAAAAGATCCCGAATATCCTCGACAAGTTGCACTTGTTAACTATAATTGCACTTCTATATGAACACATGACTATAGAACACCCTTTTCAAATTCTGGGTCGCCCTTTGAGGACAAAGTGGAGGTTTTTTTCTCCCTCTCAGATATTAGTGTGAATTTGGAAAGTCTGCCTTGGCAATATGTGAAGTCGGGCTATTGAATATTTTGAAGGCAGAGGCAGATAGATTCTCACCAGACAAGGAAATCGAAGGTTATTGGAGAAAGATAGACATGAGGACTTTCCTAACTCATATTCCCATAAGTCTCAGAGAATGTTGCAGTTTATTGCGTATTTCTAGATTTCACTTAAAACAGAAAGGTTTTCCACCAAATGTAGGTATGTCAGAAATAAAAGAATGACTAGAGTAATATTAGGGCCTGTCAAGGACGGTAGTGTGAAGTTGTGCGTGGAGTCCGAAGAGATAGGAGAGGCGCTAAATGAATATTTTTCGTCAGTATTCACACATGAAAAAGACAATGTTGTCGAGGAGAATGCTGAGCTGCAGGCTATTAGACGAGACGGGATTGAGGTTCATAAGGAGGAGGTGTTAGCAATTATGGAAAGTGTGAAAATAGATAAGTGACCTGCGCCGGATGGGATTTATCCTAGGATTCTCTGGGAAGCTAGGGATGAGATTGCAGGGACTTTGGCTTTGATTTTTATGTCATCATTGTCGACAGGAGAAGTGCCAGAAGACTGGAGGATAGCAAATGTTGTCCCCTTGTTCAAGGAGGGGAGTAGAGACAACCCTGATAATTATAGACCAGTGAGCCTTACTTCGGTTGTGGGTAATGTGTTGGAAAGGATTATAACAGGTAGGATTTATAATCATCTAGAAAGGAATAATTTGATTAGGGATAGTCAGCACGGTTTTGTGAACGGTAGGTCGTGCCACACAAACCTTCTTGAGTTCTTTCAGAAGGTGACCAAACAGGTGGATGAGGGTAAGGCGTTTGATGTGGTGTATATGGATTTCAGTAAAGCGTTTGATAAGGCTCCCCATGGTAGGCTTTGCAGACAATATGGAGGCATGGGTTTGAGTGTGCTTTAGCGGTTTGGATCAGAAATTGGCTAGAAGTAAGAAGACAGACGGTGATGGTTGATGGGAAATATTCATCCTGGAGTTCAGCTGCAAGTGGTGTACCGCAAGAATCTGTTTTGGGGCCACTGCTGTTTGTCATTTTTATAAATTACCTGGATGAGGGCACAGAAGGATGGGTTAGTAAATTTGCGGATGATACTAAAGTCAGTGGAGTTGTGGATAGTGCAGAAGGATGTTGCAGGTTACAGAGGGACATAGATAAGCTGCAGAACTGGGCTGAGAGGTGGCAAATGGAGTTTAATGCAGAAAAGTGTGAGGTAATTCACTTTGGTAGAAGTAACAGGAATACAGAGTACAGGGCTAATGGTAATATTCTTGGTAATATGGATGAGCAGAGAGATCTCGGGGTCCTTGTGCACAGACCCCTGAAAGTTGCCACCCAGGTTGATAGGGTTGTTAAGAAGGCGTACGCTGTGTTAGGTTTTCTTGGTAGAGGGATTGAGTTTCGGAGCCATGAGGCCATGTTGCAGATGTACAAAACTCTGGTGGGGCCGCACTTGGGGTGTCGCGTACACTTCTGGTCGCCATATTATAGGAATGATGTGGAAGAATTGGAAATGGTGCAGAGGAGATTGACCAGGACGTTGCCTCGTATGGAGGGAAGGTCTTATTGTTATGTTCGCTTCTGGAGATCCTCACGGACTTGTTGCAATAACAAGACACTGACCTATTTAGATAAACATAAATCCTTTACTACAAAGCAAGTACAAGCTGTGGAGGATCACTGTACTCAACCCGGCACAGAGTGCAGAGTCTCGTAAGCGATTCTCCCCGAGCAGCGGACAATCCCCACTTTTTATACCTTATCAAGTGCATAGTACATAAATCAATTTTACATCTCACGATGGCATGTTACATGAAACAATCACTACATTGGACAATGACATGATAACACAAACAATTACTACATCGAAAACATAAAGGGAGCAGGATACAGTATCGATCGTTCGCGAAATGACTGCTAATAGCAGGAGGCGATTTCAAGTTGCCGAAGTGACAGAATGTAATTTCAAGCTTCCGAAGTGTCTGGCTCGAACAAAACTCAGTGTTCTGGCCCCTGTAGCAGAAACAGAAGTTACATTCTTTACAGGATTTCAGAAGTCTCACACCTTTACAAACGCTGCCACCTAATCTTATTTGAGACAGTTTCCACATACCCCTGTGCAGGAAAATAAAGATTTACAAAGTTTATACCTAATTCTATTCAGGCAGGAAGCTTAAGGCAGTGTCTTTCTACCTATGTGTAGGAAGATAAGTATTTGCAAAGTTTTACACCTAATTCTAGTCGGGCGTGAAGTTTTAAGGCAGTGCCTGCATACCTCTGTGTAAGCAGATAAAGAGCATTAATTTATAGAGAATAAAGAAATCAATGGGATGTTATCCCAATGACTTCTCATTATGAGGAGAGGCTGAGGGAAGGCTGTTTTCATTAGCGAGAAGAAGGTTAAGAGGTGACTTAATAGAGACATACAAGATGATCAGAGGATTCGATGGGTAGACAGTGAGAGCATTTTCCCTCCGATGGTGATGGCTAGCACGAGGGGACATAGCTTTAAATTGAGGGTTGATAGATATAGGACAGATGTCAGGGGTAGGTTCTTTACTCAGACAGTAGTAAGGGCGTGGAATGCCCTGCCTGCAACAGTAGCAGGATCGCCAACTTTAAGGACATTTAAGGACATTTATCATTGGATAAACATATGGATAATAATGGAATAGTGTAGGTTAGATGGGCTTCAGATTTGTTTCACAGGGGCACAACATCGAGGGCCGAAGGGTCTGTACTGCGCTGTAATGCTCTATGTCCGATGTTCTATGTTCCGCCTTTAGTCACGGCAGTTCATATAGTGGAGATGTTTCACAGCAGCAGTAACAAGAAATTTGATAAGTTACGACAGCAGAAGATATTTAACTCAAATTTTGATCAAAGCTTTAGGGTAACAGGAACATCCTAAAGAGAGAAGAAAACTCTAAGCCACAAAGGTACGAAATTGCAGAGATCAGATCTGATGGGCACAATCACCACTGAGGGAGAAGTTAATATCAGGGATTTTAAAATGGAGAAATTACACATTCGCAAAAATCCATGATTACTGCGAAATGATCAAGGACAGGAATTTCTGGAGTATCAAAGTATTTGGAAATTCAGTGGAAATGATTATTAAAACTGAGAGCTTGACAGGTGATGAATAAATTCAGGTCAGCAAAACAGAGGATTTGTCGCTGAATGGTTTTTGATATGAACATAGAACTGACCACAAATTGTTCATGTTATACGTGTGTGCAGTAGATGGACCCGAATTAACTCACTTGCCAGAGAGTTGAGTCTGTGTCCGAGACTGATTGCAGTGACTCCCTGACAATTGTTGAATCCAACATTGGATGCTGAAAAATTACCTTAGCTTTGGAAGAGGCAGCTTAAGAGTGGTAAAGGGAGAAATTGGATTAGTTTCAGTCAAATTTGGATAAGGAAATATGTGGTGATTAATGTCTAGTCAATAATGTTCTTATTTTTTTTTTCCAAAACAACTTGTTGGCCATTTTGATCTTATCCCTGGGACTGACCCCGTCAGCGCATTACCTATTATTTTGAGGTGATAGCGGCGAGTGACTTCCTCATCAACATCACTGTCGTCATTTTCAACTGAATTCGTGGCGTCTACTTTCGTGAAAATGTCATGTCCACTTCTCCGACCAGGCTCAATAATGTCCTCGTCTTTTCAACCCCGGATTGCTCTGCCTGGCTGATGGTCGCATTCACCATTGACCGTTCAGTTACCATCTACTGCCAGAGCCGGAACACCAGATACTGCAAAAAGAAAACTGCTTTCTGGCCACAGGAATTGTTTGTCTACTGAGCTGCATTAAGAACCTTCCTTTCTACTTTACCTACCGGTCCTTCTACATGCTGGAAGGCGTGCTTTGTTTCCGTGGCCTTTCAAGACAGCCTTCTACACCTCACCCACGTGGCAGGCTTACCACCGGCTGGACTGTATCTTTACCTCATTCTCCCGCTCCTACTCATTCTGCTTTTCAACGCCAAGACCGTCAGACACATCATTGCAGGCAGCCAAGCCTGCATAGGGTTCTGGGTTGATGATAACCGCAAAGATCCGGAGGTATCGAATCGGAAAATGTCAATTCTCCTGTTCTTCACCATCTCTCTTGGCTTCATCATGCTGTGAGCCACTCATGTTTGGCATTTCCTTTTGTATGAGGCTGAGCTTCGGTTGTCTGGATTTCAACGATCCACAGTACATCCTTTCGGAGGTGTCGAACATGTTCCTAGTACTCAGCTCCTGCAACATCGTCTTCAGCTAAGCAATGACCAAAAAAAAGTTCCAACAGGAGATGAAGAACCCACTGCTGTGCCCAGCCGTCACTGTCATTGTTTCCTTCAAAAGGTGAGAAATTAATAATATATTTTCACCCTCCATCCAACTTTCATTGCTCTCTACCCCTTTTCATTGTTTGTCATCTATCCAGGTATCTCACGGTGAAGAAATTTATCTCAGTCACCTGAACCATAAACTTGAGGCGTCAAGTCACACTCCAAAGATGCATGCTGTATATTTCAGGTTCTTACCCGACAGCCCAATCCTGGTCGTCAGTACTGAAGGAGTGTGGCATTATGAGAGATATACTTTCTTTGATTTAGACTGAATGATTTCGAAGGTTCCTCATGCAAGAACAACATGAGAAGTTCGTTTTCAAGGTCTGGATCGGTATTACTTTTCCAGAACTCTTTCACACACTGCAGAAATAGTTTTTTTTTAAACCTTTTGTCGAAATAGAATATTGATTGAAATGGAAATTCCTTTGTTTTAAAATAAATTAAACTTGTTATCGAATCTGCTGTCGTACTGGAAGCCGGAATTGACCAGTAAAATTCAAACTGGAGTTCAATAAATACATCATAAGGCCAACTTTTGGGTAAAATGTCAAGGTGTGTATCTATCTAACCAATTCTTTCAAATATCAGACTTTGGCATGGTGACTGGTAAAACTCTGCCTCTGTTCTATGGCAGTGAACAACACGTTCTACCACTTCAGCACAACCCAAGGTATGACTCAGTGCAAGTGGTATTTTCTGAAGGACAGGTAACATTGTGTAAAATGTAAAATTCTGTCATGAATTTGCGCAATTGCAGGTCCCCATTTCATGAGCATCACCGAAAAATACCCACCCCCGAGCACCAAACCATCCACAACCTCATCACCTCAGGTGACCTCCCACCCACCGCCTCCAACCTCATCGTTCCCCAACCCCGCACTGCCAGCTTCTATCTCCTTCCCAAAATCCACAAACCTGAATGCCCTGGTCGACCCATTATCTCCGCCTGCTTCTGCCCCACCGAACTCATCTCCACCTACCTAGACTCCATTTTCACCCCCTTGGTCCAGGAACTCCCTACCTACGTCCGTGACACCACCCACGCCCTCCACCTCCTCCAGAACTTCCAATTCCCCAGTCCCCAACACTTCATTTTTACCATGGACGTCCAGTCCCTATATGCCTGTATTCCCCATGCAGATGGCCTAAAGGCCCTCCGCTTCTTCCTGTCCCGCAGAACTGATCAATCCCCCTCCACCGACACCCTCATCCACTTAGCCAAACTCGTCTTCACTCTCAACAATTTCTCTTTCAATTCCTCCCACTTCCTACAGACAAAGGGGGTGGCCATGGGTACCCGCATGGGCCCAAACTATGTCTGCCTCTTTGTAGGTTACGTGGAACAATCCCTCTTCCGTACCGACACTGGCCCTAAACCCCACCTCTTCCTCCGTTACATTGATGACTGCATCGGCGCCGCCTCGTGCTCCCACGAGGAGCTCGAACAGTTCATCCACTTCACCAACACCTTCCACCCAAACCTGAAGTTCACCTGGACCATCTCCAACACTTCTCTCTCCCTCCTGGACCTCTCTGTCTCCATCTCGGGTAACCACCTAGAAACCGATGTCCATTTCAAGCCCACTGACTCCCACAGCTACCTGGAATACACCTTTGCCCACCCACCTTCCTGCAAAAATGCCATCCCCTATTCTCAATTCCTTTGCCTCCGCCGCATCTGCTCCCAGGATGAGACATTCCACTCCTGTACATCTCAGATGTCCTCATTCTTCAAGGACCGCAACTTCCCCCAACAGTGGTCGAGAACGCCCTCGACCATGTTTCCCGCATTTCCCGTAACTCATCCCTCACGCCCCGTACCCGCAATAATAACCAAAAAAGAATCCCACTCATCCTCACGTACCATCCCACCAACCTCCGGATCCAACGCATCATCCTCCGACACTTCCGCCATCTGCAATCTGATCCCACCACCAAAGACATTTTTCCCTCCCCACCCTTATCTGCCTTCCGGAGTGACCACTCCCTCCGCGACTCCCTTGTCCGCTCCACACTCCCCTCCAGCCCCACCACACCCAGCACTTTCCCCTGCAACCGCAGGAAGTGCTATACCTGCCCCCACACCTCCTCCCTCACTCCAAACCCAGGCCCCAAGAAGACTTTCACATCAGGCAGATGTTCACCTGCACATCTGCCAATGTGGTATACTGCATCCGCTGTACCCGTTGTGGCTTCCTCGACATCGGGGAAACCAAGCGGAGGCTTGGGGACCGCTTTGCAGAACACCTGCGCTCAGTTCGCAACAAACAACTGCACCTCCCAGTCGCGAACCATTTCAACTCCCCCTCCCATTCCTCAGACGACATGTCCATCCCGGGGCTCCTGCAATGCCATAGTGATGCCACCCGAAGGCTGCAGGAACAGCAAATCATATTCAGCCTGGGAACCCTGCAGCCCAATGGTATCAATGTGGATTTCACAAGCTTCAAAATCTCCCCTCCCCCAACCACATCCCAAAACCAGCCCAGTTCATCTCCACCTCCTTAACCTGTTTTTCCTCTCACCTATCCCCTCCTCCCACCTCAAGCTCCACCCCCATCCCCTATCTACTAACATCATCCCGCCCCCTTGACCTGTCCGTCTTCCTTGGACTGACCTATCTCCTCCCTCCACCCCCACCTACACTCACCTTTACTGGCTCCATCCCCGCCTCTTCGACTTGTCTGCCTCCTCTCCACCTATCCTCTCCTCTATCCGCCTCCCCCCTCTCCCTATTTATTTCAGAACCCTCTTCCCCTCCCCCATTTCTGATGAAGGGTCTCGGCCCGAAACGTCAAGCTTTCCTGCTCCTATGATGCTGCTTGGCCTGCTGTGTTCATTCAGCCCCATACCTTGTTATCTTGTTATTGTTTCGTGAGGTGTGTAGGTGGGTAAAATGTGAGTAAACATTACAACATAAGGGTATGTTCAGATGTAATTGACATGCCAGGAAATGATATAAATGTGTCACGGTGGAACTTTGACTCAATTATCTATTCAATCTCACAGGAAAATTTGTTTGGTACACCGCTTGAATTTCACCTTGTGCAATTTAGGATAGGTCGAAGACGTAATGATCATGCCACTGGGTTGAAAATATTCTGGGAAGGGAGGTTTAAGTGGCAGGCGGTCAAATTTGAATTCCGCAAATAACAAAATTTAGCCGAATTGTAACCGCTTAAGCACTTTTTCTTGTTATTAAAGAAAAACATCTGGTTCACTTGTGTCCTTTAGGGAAGGAAATCTTTGCACTTTAATGGCCAGGCCTTCCAATGACTCCAAAACCAAAACAATGTTTTTGACTTTTGATTGTTATCAGGGCATCCAGGGCGTTGGCCACATCGCAAGAACGAATTTGAAAAGCAAAGTAATTCAAAAATAGAATAAAGAGAACGAAAATGGAATGAAAAAGTAACATCTGTAAATGGCCCTTAAAAGTGCTATCTGTTATCTGGTAGTCTCATTTGGTATAATCTTTGCTTTAGCTAAGCGTGCTGTTTTCATTTGGTCTTTTCAAATTGAGAATCCGGATACACAGCAATATGTTTACTCAATATTACCTAATCAATCGACTAGCTGAAGAAGCCAAGTGGCATTGGATTGTTCAAAAGAAATGTCAGTGAGCCACACAGCCCTTTTGGCCCTGCAACGTCCTTCTCACTGAAGTTTGAGGGCTTGTGCCATAATTTTTAAAGCTGACCTGCAAGCAGCAGTCTGATATTATCAAGCGCACCAAGTCATACATTACATACAATACTGAGTTACCAAAAGGGTGATCAATGACATATCGAATCTCACGAGTATGGGAAACGCAGTACCATAATGGTGAGTTGTCTCGAGTAAGTGGCAGGAACAAAATCCACAGCAATGGAGACCCGCAGACATACATAAGCAAACAGATATATTAAGTAATAGATGTTAAACAGAACCCTTTTCTTTACCTGTAGACGGTTTAACGTTGGATCATTTAGATTAAATCGTCTCTCCTAAGTCTACACCCAAAAACTATAATTTTACCGTTGAAAGTATTGCACTTCACCTTTCGTGTGTCTGTACATTTCACCAGACTGTCTGTATCCTCGTAAGGTATACTCCAAGTCTCTTCCATCTTTACAATATCGCCAATTTTAGTGTCACCAGCAAGTTTTGAAATTATGGTCCTTGAATCAAACTCTTGTTCATTATTCATATAGAAAACGTTTTATTTCTTTCTTCATGCAGGCAATGGTCCCAGACATTACTCGTTAAATTGCTCCATCATCATTCTCACTATACGTAGAGCAGGTTCATAAACCTGTATATGTATTTATATTTCTCTGTGCATCTGATTTTGCTCTTAACTCTGTGTGATCATGTCACTGAGTGTGTCAAAATGTCAGTGTGGGTGAAAGCATATCTGTGTCTGTGCAAGCGTGTGTGAGAGAAACAGCATGTTTGTGTGTGTATATGAACGTATCTGTGTTTATGCAAATGAGGTTTTCAAAATGTGTGAGAATTTTTGCGTGTTTGTGTGCCTGTGTTTATAAGAGTGTATCTGTACATCTGTGAGCATATTTGTTGCTTTGTTTGTGTTTGTGAGCAGACCACTATGTGTGAAAGAGCACATGTGTGCTTCTTTGTCAGCATGCGTGTGTATGAGAGAACATATTTGCGTTTTCATTTGTGCGCATGTGAGCATACCTGTGTGTTTATGTAAGCATGTGTGTGTTTGTGTGTCTGTGTGAGTGTGTGTGCATATTTGTGTGCTTGTGCGTATGCGCGTGCACATGCACACATGTCCATGTGTGCCTGTGAGGGAGACAGAGAGAGAGTGTGTGTGTGTGTGTGTGTAATTATGCGTTCTCGATGATGGGAGTCAACATTCAGGGATCACAGTCTAAGGATATACCTTGGCCGCTTACAACTGAAATGAGTAGGAGATTCTTCACCCACAGGACGGACAACCTGTGGAATTCATTGTAACAGAAAGTGTTTGAGGTCAAAACACAGAATATTTTCAGGAAGGAGGTAGACAAAGTTCAGAGATCTAAGAGGATCAAAGATATGGGGGGAGCGCAGGAATAGTATGTGGAGTTGAATGATCAGCCATGAACATATTAAATGGTTGAGTAGGCTCTATGGACCGAACAGTCTACTGATATTCCTCTTTCCTGTATTTCCATGTTTCTAATTAGCCTGTTCAGTAATTTCATAACGCTGAGCCTTCTAGCCAAGAGATAGGGATACTACCATTGCACAACAAGGGTCATTCATACCAACCCAAACTCTCTCCACCCGCACCTACTGAAGAAACGCCTTTCACGGGCTCCCACTCTCCTCTATGAGGGAACACAGGAGATCTAGGTCTGGGGTAGCTCATCCTCTCCCCAAAACACTGTCAATGCCCTATGAAGAAGCTGTAATCACACAAATATCGAATGTCTCTGGGTCATGCGGGAATATATTCAGCCTGTCTGAACGAGTCTGATCTGCCCCTTCATCCATGTCCCAGGGGAAATAGATAGATAAATAGATACGGAGAGAGAGAGAGAGAGATGGTCATGTAGAAGGTCCACAACGAGGATGAAAGAAAACAAGAGGCTAGGCATTGAGCCACTCCAATTACGCACTCACTGCTGATTCTTCCAGTTTTATATTTCAGTATGATTGGTATTTAAATGTTGCTGGAAATTCAATAATCTGAAACTTTGACTCTGCACTGTTGCTTCCGGGCTGCTTTTTCTCGATAATCCATCATCTTGCTGCCCTCTAGTGTCAGGCACTGCTAAATCTTTTCCAAGTAAGTTCAGGCAATGTGGGCGGCTCAGGAAGCCCAAATTACGTCTGCAGGCAACAAACATGATTGGATGCGTAAGGTGATGTGCCTCCCAGCGCGGGCTCAAATGCTACGGACTGTATTACTGATGTTTTCTGACTTGAACAGGTTCCCTGCAGAAATAGCTGTCTATAATCATCATGAAAGCTCCCCAAGAACCTGAATTCATTTATTTCCGGTGAATAGTCACCATAAAGGAAATCTGAAGTCTGACGAGAACAATAATGAGCCATAAGGGCGAAATCCTTGCTTTCTGGGGATTGGTCTCTCATGAAGCCTCTGTTACTCTCGGGGAATCTGCCTCTGTGTTTCCATCGGTGGATTAAAATGATGTTCAACTCCCGAGGTGACTTTGAACACAATTCAATAATATCAAACTTCAGTCCCATTTGTGTGTCGTTGGTGATTAAAACGCCAGGGAGAAAAATATAAAATTGAAAAGATGCACGAGAACATTTTATACCTTTCTGCGTGTCTCATGCAAAGACAATGACATTTCTGTGATACAGCCTCTAGGAAATTTCCAGGGATATCCCGCAACAACGCCTGACGCTGAGCCACACATTAGGGAAAGTGAGCAACAGCTCGGAGAAACAGTTCAGGCTTTTAGGACCATCTTCAAGGACGAAAGTTTCATTCCACCATAACCTCAACACATTGAAAAACTACTTGGATGGGTACATGAAATGTCAGAGCACAAAGGGTTATGGGCCAAGTGCTGGAAACTCTAATTAGAATGAATGGACGTTTGAGGACCAGCACTGATATCATGGAGAGAAGGGATTCTCTCCGTTCTGTAAAATCTCGGTAACTCGATAGGTTTGGAGGAACAACCTATCTCCAGTGAAAATAATTTGAGTAAAATGAAGTTAAAAGCTACATCATTAAGAAAAATTGTATGTTTCCCTGCATTTTCCTTGGTTCGGGTGAATGGTTAGGATTCGACAATTTCACTGCTGCAACACGGGTTGGATTCCCAGTCAGGGAAGGAGGGATTTTTGCTCTTGTACGAACGATTAAAATGACCAGGAATTATTTACCATGATAACAGCAAAAACAGAACAGCTCGGCCAGAATTGAAAGCATCACGCAGGGTCAGGACCAAATCTCATATTGGCCTGCATCGGAGTACTTATGTACTCCTAAATACTGGCTGCAGGACTACAATAACCGTACTCCTTATTGAAACACATAAGATTCTTAGGAGGGGTTGATGGGTTGAATGCCTAAAACTAATGTTTCGTTTTCTAAACACGAGAAATGCTAGCCATTAATAAATGTTAACCATTAACAAATCCACATAAACTTCCCTTCCCGACAAGTACCCAGACAACAACAATGAAGAGCCGAATCCCAGCCAGTTCAGCTCGCAGGGCAGTTTGCAACTAGGATTATACACACGATTTGTGCTACTTCCTCATGTCAGCTCACCAAAATCAGAATTTTTTTTTCCAATGAGAAACGGCTTTAGGTAGAACACAAGCGACTTTTTCAGATAATCAGAGCCGTTGCACTAAGCTGGGGAATGAAAAAAATAGAGTTGAAGTAGTCGCACAAGCTGCTCGTGCACAATTTTCATTCACTAAAACTCACCGACCCAATGACTGCATCTATTGGGAATAGACATGAAAAAACAACAAAATCCCAGTGTCCAGTTTTTTGATTCTTTGAAAACTTTTTGGGAAGAGGAATCAAAGGAGAATGAAAAGCGAAGTCTCTGACTGAGCAGAGGCAGTCAAGGAAATTTCCCCTTCTTTAAGAGGCTGATGTTCTTGGGTATATTAACTGATCTGAGATATTAAAAGATTATCGTTTCTGCACATCAGGAATTCAAATCTCATCTTGGCTTCAGTGAGAAAACACAGTTTAGAAGTATGCAAAAATAGGGAAAACAAACAGAGTTTTATCATGTTGTTTCTCTTCGATCAGAATTGCAGCATAAATGTAACGCTCTGTCTTACTAATTGGAATCATAATGTTATAGTTTTTACTTTTTACACACAGCCATGTTATGCGTTCTCTCCAGCTCAGACAGACCCGTGTTGCTGATACTGAATGCATGAGAGGTTGGATAAGAAGAACCATGATTTGTGCCTCCGATTGTGTCAGTGTTCTTGTTGACATTTATTCATACATCAATTTCTTCCCTTTCTTCTACCCTCCGACCTTCCCTTCTTTCTGTTTTCACTCCTTTCTCTACAATCTCAGGGCTGCCATTATTGTCTTTCCTGATTTTGCCGCCAAACTGCACTTCATTGCTCTTGCTTCTATCCTTTTTTTCTCCCGAAACCTAACTCAAAAAGGGAGATGTTCGGAATGAGGCAGATTTGATGGCTCCGAAGCAATAGAGAAGTTCTCAGAGACAGCGTGGATGAAGAGATGGTCTGTCAGCCTGTGAAGCTTGGAGCGGAGCTGTCGCTTCCACATGGAGTAGGTCCTGATGGCGGTGTGGTGTGGGTTAGAAAACCCGGAGTGCGACATTCTCTCAGCGGCATGGTTTGATCTCGGAAGCCTGAAGCGGGACACGTTCTCGGCACGATGGCATAGATTGGGAAACCCGGAGCAGGACACTCTCTGTGGCATTGGCATCAGCTGGGAAGCACAAGGTGGGGCTCTGGCAGCAGCAGTGCAGAAGGAAATGTTGCACTCTCTTTAAGATTATTTTTAATTCTGTGAATGGCGCTGATGTCTGAGCAACTGTGCTCACTTTTCACTGTATTCTTTATTGGATGCATGTGACAATAAAGGATATTCAGTTCAAGTTTAACAAGATCCAAAAAGATTTCAAAAATACTTGTCCAAGTATTTGAACTCCGTTCGACTCCATAAAGGGTCTTTTCGGTTTCCCTTATATTGTTTTCTATTATGCAGTTCTACTGTCCTTGGTCCTGTCCCAGTTATCACCGCATTGGACTACCAATCTTTTCCATTGAATTGCTCTGTGTTCATGTTGAACTGCTCTAAGTCATACTCAGTTATGACTTGACATGATCGTATCTCACTTCATGTCACATGAAATCCAACTTCAGTTTCATTGACTGGATTATGCCGATGCTCCTTTTGGTAAACATGTGACTCACCACAAGTCTGAGTTCATGTAGCACTTGATCCTGTCTTAATTATCACTGCACTGATGCATGCCTATCATAATTTTACACTCGAACTGTCACTGACGACATTGCATTTGGCGTTGCCACAGTTTGCAGACACAATTGCACTCATTTCATCATAGTACAATGATGATATTCAATTGCCAGAGGTACTGGCTTCCGTTGAGACATAGTGTCTTATTCTAATACTGAGAGGGACAATGGTAGTAGATACATGGTAAAACTGCCACCCTCAAAGCCCCCTCCATTCTGAGTTGGAAATGTATCGCTGTCCCATGTTAGATCAGAATGAATTGAAAGAGTTTTGTTCTGAATCCATTGCTCATTTTTGGCTCTATTAAAGCACGAAATACTAAAACTCTTTCCAATAAAAATAATGCACTAACTAGTCTGACATGAAATTTCATGTCATATTTGTGAAATATAACTACAAATTTTCCCTTTGGAGACTCTATTTCAAAATCCATGGTGGACGTTTTGAATGTGTCGCAGACATAATATCTATAGATTAAGGAACTTCTTTAGCTTCTGAAAGACGATGCATGAGCCATTCTTTGCCGTTTGTCATTCAATTCTCGCTGGGACTTCTACTCCTGGTAAGTCTTGGATCCCCAATAAGTTATCATTTATTTTATAGATCAGCAGAAACATCATATTTTACCTTTTGAGCCAGGCTGTTTTGTCGTGTAATTTTCAGTACTGTTTGAATATTAAGGGCCAGCACTTGGCTGCATTATGTGTAAATGCATTATATATACCATCGTATGGCAAAATATAAAATAGACATTGCAATTTCATTGTGAAACAATGCAAGATATTAAGTAATTTATTCGGGTCCATGTTTATCGAAATGCCATTTATTAAATGGTTGAAATATAAATTGGAACACATGGCTTTGCACAAATATTAAATTCGACTATCGTTAACAAAGTAAAATTCCAGTGTAATAAAATACAGTATCGAAAGTGTATTATTAGAACACAATTTTTATATTAGATGAATTGCAACATAAATATACATTCAGTGCTCACAGTAATTTTCACTGTAACACTGGAAGAATGCAATGATTGCAAACTAGTACAAATTGCAGTCCCATTATTGATGTCATCTTAGATATTGTCTGTGCAGTTATACGAAATTGAGATTTTAATTTATTATGGGTCTTATTGTCATCATTAAAAGTTGTTTGACCACGTTTGAATTTAATAAAAAAAAGTTGTACTAAAGCGTAAACTTTTCTAATGGCGACAATGTAACCATTATTGATTGTCATACATATTCATTTTGTTCACTAATGTCCTTCAGGCAACAAATGTTGTTGTGCCTACCTGCTCTGGTCAACATTTGAATTCAGAGAAGCAGAAGTCTGATTGGTGACTAACTGCCATTTGAAAAAGCCTAGAAATCCATTTATTAGGTAGGCGGTAAGGGATAAGGTAGTAAATGCTGCACAGCCTGAGAAGTCCACACGACATGAAAAAGAAGTTAGATTGTAAAGTGTAACATGAAAAACTAAAGACAAACATAACTAATGAGGGGTGGCATTGAGGAAGGCTTCCACAGGAAGCTGAAGGTATAATCGCCACTGATAGGTTGATTAATTGGAAGAATTGAGGAGGGTGCAGAATTGCACGTAAATTGAGACTTTTGGGGTGGAAGGAGAGAGACTATGGAGGTAATTGAAAATGTAAAGGGTGAGATTATAAAAATCCGGTTTTGCCGGACAGGAAACAAATGTATCGCTGATGTTGATGTTATTAATAAGGACTTGGAAAAGAAATAAATACATTTTACGTCAAATTAAGATTGATAGATTGACACAGGTTGATTTCAGTGGACAGAGAATAGAGTTTGTATTGGGACTGACTGGACTGATTGCTGTATTTACAAATGTATAACTCAGCGCTGAATGTTGACGGAAAACCAACAGTTTTGGAATAAATGGAATCAGGGTAGTAAAAGGATGGACGGGGATGCGGAGCGAAGGTGGGGTAATTCATTAGTGTTTGAAATTTATTCATTAACATATCTATCGCCACTGTCTTTACTGCCAAGTTTGTTGGCGATCGTGGTCCTGTGACAAAGATAATCTGGACTCTCCCTTTGCAAAACATTTTAGCTAGTGGAAATCGCTACGGCTAACTTCCTTGTCTTCACGGATGGCTGTGTCCTTAACCAAATTGGTAGCATCTACTTCAGAAACAATGCCTGTCCACTGTCCAGAAACAGTGTGCTCGTCCATGCTTTCGGTTTTTATTTCAATTATGGCACAAGACCATGTACATGTCAGGTCGCATGAGTCCCTTTCAGCATCACTGTGTTCCACTGGGTATGATTCAGAGCTTGAGTCACGTATGTATGTGCACACTTGCTAGTCAGGAAATGGAGATTTCATTCTTTTCTCTGAATTATCAGAACGAAAAGAAATTCCTGGTTACAAAAAAGCCACAAACGCTGAATCTGACAGAATCAGTTCTGTGAGAGTTTGGTAATACCGAGAGGGACAATGGCAGTAGATATTTGGTAAAACTGCCACCCTCAAGTCCCCCTCCATTCTCAGTTGGAAATGTATCGCTTTTCCTTCAGTGTTGCTGGATCTAAATACTGGAAATCACCCCCTAACGGCATCATGGTTGTACATACGTACCAAAGAGTTCAAGTGTTCAAGAAAGTAGCTCATCACCTCCATCTCTGTGGTAATTAGGGATGGACAATAACTCCTGTCCATGTAAGACACGCCTATATCCCAAGAATCAGTTTATAAACGATGCCATTTCTGATTAGAGACCTGCAATTGGTAAGGAAGACAATTGAAAAGCAATGAAAGCTGCGAGGCATGAAGCAGGAAGTGAGTGTGTAACTGATGATGCAAGGCTCAGTGTAGTTGCTAATGTGTCAGATTTTACTGTCCACTACTTACACTGGCCCACGTGTCACTCATGATCAATTATTCACAATGACCCTCTTCCTCTTGTGAGGTTCCCTCTGTGTGTACTAATGCAATTAATAGACTCCAAGAGGGTGAAGCCAAAGCCTTTATCCAGTTAGTTCAGCAGATGAAAATATCTGTTTTAAACCGATGCAAAAGGAGATTCTCCAATTCTCTGCGTTTTCAAGTGAACAATGCTCACCTGTGAATTCTCTGTTTTTGCAAAAGCGAAAGGCGATTGACATTCTCAATGAGCAACGTCAACCAAAAATACACCGAGTTGCTGTGATCGAGCAGTTAAGGAAATGGACAGAGGGATGGGCAGAAATACAATGCTACAGCTTACTTGGTTAAATACTCGTGTATAGTAATCAAGAGGTCCTCACTAATCTTCTCACAAATTACATTTGTTGATCTAAACTGGTGATTTGGGAGGATACAAATATTGGCTGAACGTGCTTCCTGTAGCCTTTAACATCCCTACAGTGTGGGAACAGGTCATTCAGCCCAACATGCCCACGCTGTCCCTCTGAAAAGAATCCCTTTCCCCAAGTCTAACCCACCAAACCTAAACATTCCTTGAACAATACAGACAACTTTGCACGGCCAATCCACCTACACTGCTCATTTTTGGACTGTAGGAGGAAACCGGAGCACCTGGAAGAAACCCACACAGACAGTCAGCCAAGGCTGGAATTGAACTCAGGCCCCTGGCGCCGTGAGACAGCAGTGCTAACCACTGCGCCACGCTGCCACCGTGCCCACTACCCCCTTTTCTTTATTAACACAGCTGAGATAACTTGTAGCACAATCAGCCAACTACCTGTCGCCTTTAGAATCCCTACAGTGTGGAAACGGGCCACTCAGCCTATGTTTGAACTAAACCTGTAATTATTCGACTGCTCCCATTCCTGTAGCCTGGGTTAGTCCTCCATCTGTGGCTTTTGTTTCTTGTTACTTTATGAACTGTAACACTCACTTGAACCCGGAGTTTTTTTCCTCTGTTCCACAATGACTTTTTCTTCTCCCCGTTTCTTGTTGCTACTCCTTCATTCCCAGTTTGTTGAGTATAACGAGGAGAGACAGGATAAACTGCAGAGTGATCGGGGAACGTTGTGGTAAAGGCACAGAGAAGACGAGCCGATCATCCTCTTTCTTTGCTGTGAATGTTCATTAATTTTACACCACCAGTAAATATGTCATTGTAAATTCTGTAATTGTGTTGGAACTGTCTTGATGATGGATTAGAAATTATACCAAACTAGACCTACACAAGACTCTGGTCAGGGTCTTGCTCCCACACACTACCACCACACACCAGGCCTTGATATCACGGAATCAACTGTTGCACACCACCCATTGTTAGCCAGTAATTGCCCCTATTAGTAGCTATTCACTCTCCCTGGTTGATAGTTATCTATTCCTTTGTCTGTCCAGCTGTTGTTCTCTTTCTTTGGGCGCTATTTCCACCTTTCATTTACTCTTTATCCTCTTCAGCATACAGAAACTTTTTTTTTCGTAGCTACCAACAGTTCTGGGGAAGGGACAACCGACCCAAAACATTAACTCCGATTTGTCTCCACAGATGCTGCCAGAGCTCGGAGCTTTTCCAGAAATTTCTGTTTTGGTTTCTGGTAAGAGGGAGGCGGCCATACAAAGACAATGAAAAGAGACGAGTCGACGTTGGAAGGAATAATTTCCCATCCGACTTGCACCATAACTATCCCAGAGAAAGTAAAAGACAACCATTTAAGCACAGCCCTTCGCCACCTCAGTGCAATGTAAGGAGCATTTAGAGCTGATTAATTTTTAAAGTTATAGAGTTGACTGTTGTAATTTAATGAGATAAATATGCTAATTCGGCAAGTAAGCCTGAAATTTTACCCCAACATTTCAAGTTGCAGCTGTATAACTAACCTAGTTCTGAAGAAGCTTCACAAAATGTGGGCACAAAACGTTCACTCTGTTTCTCTGTCCACAGACACTGCTTGGCCTGCTGAGTTTCCCCGGAAAATTCTGTTTTCTTTTGCAGATTTTCGAAATCCATCGTTATTTGCTTTACATCAATATGAAAATTATTTGGAATGATGAGAATTTTTTGATGGTTCCACTGCTGATTCCTTGCTTCTTAAAATCAGTCTTTAAAATGCTGTCAGCATGAGAAAGTCGCAGAATCTCCCATTCCCTGACTGGGAATCGAACCTGGGTCACAAGCACCTAATCTCAACCCATGAGACCACCGCAGAAGTCATAATTAGCAGTTGTGCCTTTTTATCATGGCACTGTTTTTGATGTTTCATTCGTGTTCATTGTCACACATACGCTTCTCCCGGTGATGGAGTTCTTACAGCATGAAAAGGGACACTTCGGTCTACTGTATCATTGCTTATCATAAAATATCATCTATTCGAATACTTATTTCCAGCACTTGGTCTGTACCCTTGCGTGGTCTGACGTTTCACGTCCTGATCTCAATGTAAAAACTGAAAGAGATGGAGATGCTATAAATCAGGAGCGAAAACAGAAGTTGCTGGTAAAGCTCAGCAAGTCTGGCAATATCTGTGAAGAAAAATCGGAGTTAAAGTTTTGTGTCCAGTGTGTTCTGAGGAAGGGTCTCTGGACCCGAACATTAGCTCTGACTTTTGTTCACATATGCTGTCAGACCTGCTGAGCGTTTCACTCTGTCTTCTGTCCTCAACGCTACCAAACCGTCTGAATTTTTCCAACAGTTTCAAGTTTTGTTTCCGATTCCCATTTCCACGTGTTGAAGCGGCCTATGACCAAGTTGACAACATGGCCGCTTGGGGTCTTTTTTAGTGAACACACTTCGGCCGAAAATGTCTGACAGGTACATACAACAGATGTTCACAGCTAGACTTGTGGTCTCCATATATATATATATATATATATACACACATAGAGAGAGAGGATAAGATGAGATTCTCCATCGAAGAAACATTAGGGAATTGAATCTGGTTTCTGTAAATAGGCAGTTCTAAACACATAATAGAGGCAATTTTTTTGTATGGCAGAGCTTAGTCACAGACACAAGTTCCTTCTTTAGTAAGAAGTAGAAAGAAAAGTCTGATCCTGTAGTATTCTGAACTGGTTAGGCCAGTGTAGAATTAGAAAGTCAAACAGGAAAGTGCTGTGAAAGGTCTGGCTGCATCCCTTGAGCAAAATGTTTGTCGCCAATAAAGAGTCCCAATGCATTATTAGGAAACATAAAATAATAAAAGATGTAAACACGACTTCGAAAATAAAAACCATTGGCACAGGATAGGGCAGGAGAAAGTTATAGAAAGAGAGGTCACGACTGCAGAACGATAAACAAATGAAATTTAAGTGCACATGTAGATAGTCTAATAATTTCTTACGTCCCGAGATCAAGGAAAAAGAGACAAGGACAGGTTACAAAATAAAGAAATAAGATGTGGTTGTCCCCTAGTTGTTTTTGGAGTCTACACAGGTTTCATTTAATGGCTTAGTAAAGTTGTAAAGTGGTTGAATTTCACTCTTATCAGTGGTATTCGGACGCATGTTTTTATGTTAAAAAGATAATTAGTAAAGGAACGTGTTTAGTTTTGAAACAGTGAATAGTTAGTTGAAAATGAAACTTTAGTTTTGAATCCACTCATAGCATGTAAATAAAAAGTGTCGTAAACCTCAGTTACAGGTCAGAAGGACCGTTAATTGATCTCTTAGGTTGAAGTAAGAGAGGGATTGTTCTCAATTTGTCAGCTGCCTCACAGTAACTTTACATTAGAGTTGATTTTAAATGCTCGGTAATAATTGGTTAAAAAAAACTTTCTTAAGCTGCCATACTGAAATTCGTATCTAATTTGGAAGAGTTCCAAGATTTTTAAAAAAGAAAAGGCCACAATTTAGGCAATTGGTAAATAATGCAGTGAAGCTGGAAAACGTCACGGAAGAAGTAAAGCTGTCAGAAGCATCCCAGTCACAGATGATGGAAGTGTCTGGATTTTGTTAACAATGATATCACTAATACATATAATTATTGTAACACGAAGGTTATGAAAAGTCGTATTCTGCTGCGGAATTGAAAGCGTTATTGATTTTTTTCAACCTGAGCTGTTATTACGACTGCACCTGGGCACAGGTAAAAACCAGATTCGTGATTGTCTCTGGCCTCTTCCATATTTGTGGTAATGCAGCTCTGAATATAGATCTATTAGGCTAAGGAACAAGGGATTTAAGACCCCTCTTTGCTATTTCTCCCTACAGCAGTATTTCCATGAGCAGAGAGATAAATATTCAGGGCTGAATCGAGGAAAAAAATGTCCTTGTATTTTAATAGCGCTTTTATCACCACCTGAATCCAAAACCCCTCAGAGCCAATAGAGTACTTTCCAAGCAGATTCGGATTAAGCACCCACAAATAGCAATATGTCTCTCTCCACAAACTTGCTCCGACATACAGAGTTTTCCCAGAATTTTCTGTTTGGGAATTAGAGTGAGAGATGCCTGGTCAATTCACCACTGTCCTGGGGAATTGACATTGATTTCAGAGTGAAGTGGTTAGAACGTTTGTCTTAACCATGACTTTTCCCAGTTTTGTCCCACATGGTTCTCTGTGTTTAAATTGTTCTGGGAAATTAAAACCTACCAGTAAATTCCCTGTCGTCGTGTGGAGGCCCCCAAGAAAACTCTTGGGACAACGTTTCAAGTTCCAAAGTAAGACCACAGCGAACTTTGCTGCAGCACAGTCGTAACCAAGAGAGACAATTCAGATACTTCACGTGCAGAAAGGGATGCACTCAGTTTTCCTAAGCATTAACACTCCAAGTTTAAAAGCTCAAAGGATTTGATCCACAATTCACATATTCTAATGAGATTTGCTGTTCTGTGCATGGGACAAAAACTCATTTCTTCGCCCCACCTGAGAGTTCAGTGTGTTCACGGTTAACTGTAGATGATTTGTTCTGCCATTATACTCAGGACAGTCTGGGACGACGGGATGTAATCACAAACTAAGGGTTTTCCTTTAAGGCTGAACTGTACAGAAAGTTTATTTATCTCTTCTTCTTCTTCTTCTTCTTCTTCTTCTTCTTCTCCTCTCTCTCTCTCTCTCTATCTATCTATCTCTGTTTCTCTCTCTTTCTCTCTCTCTTCAGCATCGTGCATCTGTCGGGATATTTACCACAGTGAGCTGTAAAAGCTGAATAGATAACCATATTCAAGATGATTAATATGCAATAACGGAAACAATGTAGTGGGGAATAGAGAGAAAAGTTGAGTTGAAGATATCTCTGAAGATGTGTCTGAGTGGGTGGGTTTGTGTAAAAGAGAGAGAGAGAGATACGGAGAGAAAGCAAATGGTTTCAGATAGATCCCAGTAGAAAGATGTACTGTGATGAGCTGTCAAGTTTGGTCTTCTTGTGGAAATGTTGCACATACGTAAATAGTTATTCATGTCACATCTGAAGAAGTACACAGTTCCAAAGTACGAATCGATATTTCAGGATTAATGTGGGAACAGTACTCTTTTTAAGGAGAGTGGTTACAGTGTGGCATAAAGCTTTGGTTACAAAACGGACAGATAGTATCCTGAAATAATTGGATGATGGAAATGAAGTAGAAATGCAAAGCCTCACCTGTTCATACTTTTGTACCAGGAAGGACAACATTGAGCAGTAACCTGTGAACTGCAACCTGCGATGAGAATATTGCACCTTGCAATTACTTGTACACACCACTAGAGTGTAGTGTGAATCTGCGGTAAATATTGAAAGTGAGAGCCAGAGTAGGAATGACCTTCTAGACAGATTAAAACAGTTGTCAGTGTGAAACGCTTATTATGAAAACACACACCGGGCCATAGCTTCTTCTCTAACTTCAACAAGTAGTTAGAAGTGAACAGAGTGATGTTCTAGATGTTCATTCTTATAAATTGATTATTTACATCCAGTTTCTCAACTGATCTCGGCCAGCAATTGTTTTCGCTGACTTTCTTGCAATCTGATAATGTTCCGAATTTGCGGAGTTCTCTTGCTGTTCTCCACTCTCATCTCCGTAGACGTGACTGGAGAAGTCAAAGTGATGCAACTTCCTCCGTGGATGGTTGTTAGTGAAATGGGAATGGTGTCCATGAACTGCTCCACTACTGCTACTACATTTACCACAGTGCGTTGGTACAGACAGCTCCCAAATCAGCCACCCGAGCATCTAGTGATGGCCAGAAGAGAAGCCGAGCAGCCTACGAGGGTAACCGCTTCAATCAGTGGAGACTACAAAACCAGTACACTGACTGTGAGAGAGACCAGGATTAATGACACTGCAATCTACATTTGTGCCAGTGAGGGCACAGTGTCACCAATAAATGGAGAGTCCACACAAAAACCTGCAGACTGGCAGTTATGTTATGTTAATTTTGACATAACAGTGTTACTAATTCAGGACTTTAAAACCTGTTTTGTGGGGAATGAGGGTAAAATACAACAGAAAGTATAGAGCATCAAAATTTAAAGATGGTCAGAAGTGAATAAAATTGGAGATGCGAATGGAGATGAAGGAACGGTATATTTGCAAACGAGCAACATTTAAGAAAGAAACAGAAAGCTGAGAAATGCACTAATACTACATTCACAGAGCAGAATGATGAAAGACTATTGAAGGAGAAATGCATGAAAGTGAAAACCTACGATTGTGATGCATAGAAATTAAAGCTCTGTTTAAATCATAAATAAATGAAACATGAAGAAAATATGAAGACTTTTCCTCAACATTGTTCATATTTCCATCATAGTTAAACAATTTAATCGTCTCAATAATGATTCCTGAAAACTCATTTACTGATATTGTCTCACCCATAAATAATTATTTGTGGTGCACATTGCCTGGAGATTCCACCAGAGAATGCTATAGTCATCGTAAATTAAACAGTCTATATCATCTTCTTGTATATTCTTTGAGTCATCCTCACTACTTGCCTTGCCACTTATTTTTCTGTCATTTGTAAACTTGGCCATAGTACGTTCTCTTCGGTCAGGATTTGGATGTCTTGTTCATGTGTGTCTGCTCTCTCACCATTCCCGTTCAGACTTTGACGGAAACTTTATCACAATGTCTTTTATTTTCTTTTAAAAAAAAACTGTTGCCCTCTTGGTGGCACGGTGGCTCAGTGGTTAGCATTGCTGCCTCCCAGAGCTAGGGACCCGGCTTCAATTCCAACCTCAGGTGTCTGTCTGTGTGGAGTTTGCACATTCTCTGCGTGGGTTTCCTCCAGGTGCTCCGGTTTCCTCCCACAGTCCAAAGATGTGCAGGTTAGGTGGATTGGCCATGCTAAATTGCCCGTAGGGTTCAGCAGGGTATAGGTTAGGTGGCTTGTTGGGGGTGTGGGTCTGGGTGGGTTGCTCTGAGGTTCGGTGTAGATTTGTTGGGCCGACGGGCCTGTTTCCACACTGTAGGGATTCTATAATTATTGGCGCCGCTGGCATCCGTCTGTGATATTATGGTGGTGAGCCATCTTCTTGGCACGCTGCAGTGCATCTGATAATGAGACAGGAGTTACATTTACAATGTCGCAAAAAAAATTCATTTCTACACTTTCAATCATTGAAAACTTGCTAGAGTATTTATTTATGTAGAGATAGTAGGAACTGCAGATTCTGGAGAAACTGAGACAACAAGGTGAAGAGCTGGTTGAATGCAGCAGGCCAAGCAGCATCAGAGGAGCAGGAAAGCTGACGTTTCGGGTCTAGACCCTTCTTCAGAAAATTTTCCGAATCTTTTCATAACTCTGAACGAAAACATTTCCAGCTTCTGTCAGCTCTTCTCACATTCACCGTGATCTCTTTGTAAGCATGTCGCCGAGAGTTCTGTTTTTATCCTTTACAGCAGCAGGTTTTCCAATGGGCAAGTTCGCACCTCCTGGAATTCTGTCCTTCGGCTGTTTGCGGGGATTCCATTTAAATGAGCAGTTCAATTAATGTAGAGGGGAAAATGCACTCTCCCCGAATTGAAATAATCATCTGGACCCAGACTTGGTCCGACACCTAGCACTATGTGGGCAAAGTTAGCGAACATTCACGAGGGGCGATAAATTGAGGAGTGATAGATATAGGACAGATGTCAGAGGTTGGTTCTTTACTCAGAGAGTAGTGAGGGCATGGAATGCCTTGCCTGCAACAGTTGTAGACTCGACAACTTTAAGGGCATTTAAATGGTCTTTGGATGAACATATGGATGATAATGGAATACCGTAGGTTAGATGGGCTTCAGATGGGTTTCACGGGTCGGCGCAACATCGAGGGCCGTAGGGCCTGTACTGCGCTGTAATGTTCTATGTTCTATGAGTGAAAACAGTGGATTAGTTAAGCTGGGAATAAAAGCAGGAAGGAGGACATTGTGATGATTTAACGGAGAGGCAAGTTTTAAAACCACCGGACTGTGCAGATTTTCCTTCAAATCGCAGGAGATGAAGAGGGAAATGACCTCTTTAGAAGGCGTGGCCTGTATATTAAAGAACTCTTTATTTAATCTATCAAAGCCTTTTCCCTTCACAGCCGTTGAGTTACATCAGATGCATCCACGTTTAGTTTCATTGCCATACTTAACAGGCCATTGTTCTCGGTGACGAGCCAATTGTGGGCGATAAGCATACGTGTTTTATGCAATTTACTGTTATTGCTGACTCTTACAGGACAGTTTCGAGGAGATTCCGTCTCACAGACAACAGCTAATATCAAAGTGAATGAGAGAGACGATATCCAATAGTGATGTCATTACACCACAGAAGACAATCATCCTTATTTGTTCTGGTACCGTCAGAACCCCAGAGGATCCGTGGAGTATCTGCTACAGAGAAGCATATATGTTGGGAACACATAGAGATTTCCAGGAGACCGGCTGTATTCGGTGTTTGGTCATGTGAATCGTACTATCCTGGTGATTGTACTTAAGACAGAACTGATAGACTCCGCATTGTATTCCTGCACTCTGAGACCCACTGCGAGTCAGAACTGGGCGGACTCTGTACAGAAACTATCAGAGCGACACTGAATGTGACAGTCGTCAGGCGAACAATATATCAGGGCGAGATCTGAAATGGTTCCCGAATTCGCAGTGATATCCAACACTTTTCACTTGAATGCATAGCTTTATCATTATGAATATAGTATTGAAATAAACGAATACAGTCAGGCTAGCGAATGAAAACCAAATTATTTGTTTCACATCTTTCATGATGTCCCAAACTATTACATTACTATTTCATAGGGCTGCAAAATTTGGAGTCTGCAAATTGGGGAGCGATGCACAATTGGGCGGGGGCAGAAAAGGGAACCAAAGGAAAAAATTACAGAGCGGAAACAAGTGCAGAGTAGAGCAAAATGGCAGGGAGGAAATGGGCAGGGGAAAGAACAGATGGAGGATGCACAGAGAGGCAGAAGAGAGCAGAAGGGGAAAAGGGCAACGGGGACCAAAATGGCCAGGAGGGAAAAATGGAAGAGGGGTGAAAGGTAGAGAGGTCAAAAGGTCCGATGGGAAAAAAGGAGCAGGGAAGGAAGGGCAGGGTGGAAAGGGCAGAGTGGAAAAGGACAGGAGGGAGAAGGGACGGGTGAAAGGGCAGAGGTGAAAACAGATAGAATAAAGACAGGAAACGGGCAGAAAAGACAGGGAGAAATAAAGACAGATGGAAAGAAAAAAGAGAGACAAAGAGGCAGATGGGTGTAAAGAGAGACAGGTACGCAGAGAGAGAGGGACAAAAAGAGAGAGGGACAGGGAGAGAAACGATATGCAAAAGGGGCTAAAGCAGAGGCAGCCAGTGATAGACACAAGCACAGAAAGAAGGAGAGCAAGGGAGAGAGAGAAAAGGAGTGGCTGCCAGTGAGAGAGAGAGAAAGGACGAAAGAAAGACAGTAGGAGACACAATGAGAGAAAGAGGCCAAGACACAAAGAAAGAGAGAAAAGGGGATGGCACAAGAGAGAATAGGGAGTTAGACAGAGAGAAAAGGGAGAACGTCGGTTAGAGACAAACAGGAGTTACGTAAAGGCATGGAGTGAATAAAGAGTTAAAATTCGACATTGCAGTGGGACTCAGCTCACTTGATGGTTTCTCATTCTCCTTCTCTCCCATGAAGGACAGTCCCTGATCCAATAGGGTTTTGTTCAGCCTGTCTGTTTAAGGGAAGGGAGTGAACCTAAAGAAACAAAACTGGTATTGAGATTCTAAGAATAGCCTCACATTCTCTCTCTCACACACACAGACAAATAAAAACCTCTAACACATATCTCTTGGTATGTTCACGTGGCAAAAGAAACTATGGCTCCCAGGACATAGTTTAAAGCCCCTCACGCCTGATAATCAAGTCCCTCTCTCCTCCCAATGTCAGCTCATTCAGTCATCTGTCAGCTCTCTCTACCTGGAGCACACCTACCGGAGGTATGGAGAAAAGCAAGAGGGATCTTTGTGAAATTAAAGGGTGGAGTGAGGAAGGAAGTATGAGAGAAAGCAAAAGCTAATAATTTTGTTTAGACTGCTTCTACCAGTCCCTACACCATTCCACCTTCGTAAGCACCACCACAACCAACACCAACACCATCACCATCACCATCCCACAGCAATACAGGACGAAATTGAATGAATTATTATTTTAACCTTGATACTCTGGCAGGGATAAATATTATCAGTGCACATTCCTTTGATGGTTGATTAATAGTGGAGAATCTAATTGTGATTTTGTTTTCCGTTTTCATGTAAACTAGACAGAAATATTCCCCTATCTAGAGATAGAGGCACTGAGTTCGAAGTAAAAGAGAGATGAACCATGGAGAAGGAACCCCAAAAGCAGATAAGCCCGCAAAGAACTGCAAAGATCGAAGACAGTCCTCAAGAAACGTTGATTGCTCGACAGCTGACCTCAGATTGGAGACATCAGCCAGTCACAGCATAAAGAATCTGCATTAAATTTCTGTGGAAATAAAGACTGTCTCTGATCTGAGTTCAGTCGCTGGTAAAATACCAGAAGCGTCAATACATTTTAGAAGTGTGCTGTTTATGACTGAACCAGATAAAATGCACTCCCTGGCTTCTTTACTGATAATAACGGTTGTGCTATTCAGTGAGACTTAATCAAAACTATCATTCTGCGTCTCACTGGTTACATTTGTTCGCATAACTTTGACATATTCTACTTATTTATTACAAAATCAAATTGGTCAAGATTCGTTTTAGCAGGACTCGCCTGAAGGAGTCGTTCAGAAAAGACAAACGGATGTATCAAATCGCAGTTAAACGGCAAAATACAGTGTACCAATTTCCTTCTGATACGTCGAGTGTACCAGGAAAGCTCTGACATATTTACTGAGGAAATTCAAGTAGGAACGGGTTGATAAGTCTCCTCACTTCCCAAATCGGTTTTCTACTTATTTGGCTGAAGAAGAGAAAACGGTTCCTGTAAAAGTCAACTGTGCTCTTGTATCTGACTCTGCCATTGATCACTGTGCGTTCAGCTCCACACAGATCTAGAGGCATAATCCAACTTTGCAAAAATCCGCAGAACACTCTCACCTCCTTTCCTTGAATCAGGTGTGTGATGTATATTGTTCATTGGTTCCATCATCAAAAACAGATAGAAGTAGGGTATTCGTTCTTTCGTGTCTGCTCCGCGATATAATTTGACTGATCCTCTACCTCAACGCTATATTCCCACTTTCCCTTCTCAGCTTTTGATGTTTTTAATATCCACAAATATCAATCTCGGTCTTGAATTTACTCAATGACCTGGCCACAAATGTGCACAGACTAGATTGTCAAAAGAATTTCATTCCTGGGTTTCGAATATGTCTCATTCTAAATGAAATATTCTCACTGTGAGTATTGTTCATAATCACCGGGCAGATATTTTCATAGAAGACTCTGGCACAGATACAACATCATTCAGTGTTATCCCTCACTGAAACTAATCAGAGATCAACCCTGTTAACGAGCCAAAGCTGAATTTATAAGTTTGTATACCAGGGAAACCCTTCCACTGTTCTTCACTTTACTTCACATGGATCGAGAATAACGTATCTATAGGGGGATTTGTGAATGATGCAGGAAGTTGAATGTGATGCATATCATCAATGATTTCATTGAATACAGCGGCAGGTTTGAAGGGTCAAGTGGCTTCCCCCAGCTCCAGTTTTGTGTTCTTGCGTACATATCTCTGACGTAACCGACTGGAGAACAAATTGGTGTAGTGCTGAATGAACACAGCAGGCCAAGCAGTATCAGAGGAGCAGGAAGGCTGATGTTTCGGGCCGAGACCCTTCTTCAGAAATGGGGGAGGGGAATGGGGTTCTAAAATAAATAGGGAGAGAGGGGGAGGCAGACAGAACATGGATAAAGGCGAAGATAGATGGAGAGGAGACAGCCAGGTCAAAGAGGCGGGGATGGAGCCAGTAAAGGTGAGTGCAGGTGGGGAGGTAGGAAGTAGATAGGTCAGTCCAGGAGGACGGACAGGTCAAGGGGGCGGGATCATGTTAGGAGGTAGGAGATGGGGGTGGGTCTTGAGGTGGGAGGAGGGGATAGGTGGGAGGAAGTACAGGTTAGTCGGGTGGGAACGACCTGGGCTGGTTTTGGGATGCAGTAGAGGGAGGGGAGATTTTGAAGCTTGTAAATTCCACATTGATACCATTGGGCTGCAGGTTTCCCAAGCAGAATATGACTTGCTGTTCCGGCAACCTTCGTTTAGCATCGTTGTGGCACCTCCCCCCTCACCCCCATCCCAGGCTCCAAGAAGACTTTCCACATCAAACAGATGTTCACCTGCACATCTGCTAATGTGGTATACTGCATCTTCTGCTCCAGTTGTGTCCTCCTCTACATAGGGGAAACCAAGCGGAGGCTTGGGGACTGCTTTCCAGAACACCTACGCTCGGTTCGCACTAAACAACTGCACCTCCCAGTCGCCAACCATTTCAACTACCCCTCCCATTCCGCAGACGACATGTCCTTCCTGGGCCTCCTACAGTGCCACAGCGATGCTACACGAAGGTTGCAGGAACAGCAACTCATATTCCGCTTGGCAATCCTGCAGCCCAATGGTATCAATGTGGACTTCACAAGATTCAAAATCACCCCTCCCTCTACCGCATCCCAAAAGCAACCCAGCTCGTCCCCGCCTCCCTAACCTGCCCTTCCTCCCACCTATCCCCTTCTCCCACCTCAAGCTGCACCCCTATCTCCTCGCTACTAAACTCATACCGCCCCCTTGACCTGTCCGTCCTCCCTGGACTGACCTATCTCCTCCCTACTTCCCCACCTACAATCACCTTTAATGGTTCAATCCCCGCCTCTTTGACTTGTCTGCCTCCTCTCCACCTATCTTCTCCTCTATCCATCGTCTATCTGCCTCCCCCCTCTCCCTATTTATTTCAGAACCCTCTTCCCCTCCCCCATTTCTGAAGAAGTGTCCAGGCCCGAAATATCAGCCTTCCTGCTTCTCTGATGCTACTTGACCTGCTGTGTTCATCCAGCTCTACACCTTGTTATCTCAGATTCTCCAGCATCTGCAGTTGCTACTATCTCTAGAGAACAAATAAGTTGTGAGCAGATTGGGTGTCTCTGAGTGACCACCAGAAATAAACCAATCAGCAGTGTTGTTAGATATGACTCAACATCAGCTGAAACAACTCAGCTTCAGCTCCCTCTGTGGAAACACCCTGTCAGCTTTCAGCTGAAGCAATTTAACTTCAGTTACCTCTGTTCAAATCCACTGTCCGTTCTAAAAACATGTCAGCTGTTACATTTTATGCATTAACCACAGCTGCAGTTCTCTTCACTGGTAAGTTGACCAAGACGCAAAACGTTGCCTTGTACATTATACTTACGTAGTGACCTCACCTGCAAAATGTTCTCTTATCTTGATGACATTATTGAACAAGACGGTAATTTCAGACTCAGTTTTATTTTCTGTTTAAATTTCCGTAGAAGTGAATTGTGCAGATTCGATTTCACAGGGACCAGCTACAGCAAAACAGCTTGAAGGACAGTCGGTGAACATTAACTTTAGCTATTCGATCAAAATAGCTACTTCATATTCCTTTAATTTGTACCGGCAAGACCTGGGTAAATCACCGACACTATTGATCTACATCCTTCAATCTGGAAATGTTCTCAGATCTGATGGCTTGTGAAATAGATTTTCTGCAGCTCCGGACACTTCGAAAAGTGAGGGGAATTTCACCATTGGTGACCTACGACTGTCTGACAGTGCTGTGTATTACTGTGTGCTGAGAGACACAGTGACAGGAAACAGAGGGAGCCTCGTGCAAAATCATTGTTGAAATGGAACAAGTTCAACAGGATATGGTAGGGGGCAAGAACTGTGGGAACTGCAGAGAAACCAAGACATTTCTAAACGCTTTCTTGAACTGCATTGAATTGAAATATATCCAAATATTCGCGACCAGGGAGTGATAGGTGCAGTGGTTGGAAAGGGTTTCCTGTTCCAATTAAAACGAATACATTCTGAACATGATACAAGCATGAGATTAAGTAATTTATGCCATGTTATAAATGAAAGCGTTAGAGCAGGATAGCTTGCCAAAATATCTAAACTGAATTTGTTTTCCAGCCGTTAATGGATATTTAACTGCAACAGGACAGCACTATGGGATGGTACAAAGAAAAGCACATACTTTTTGTTCACTTGCAGCCTTATCCAGTGAATTCATATTTCCAAAAGCAATTCTAATATGCGATAGCATGATATTTTTTCAATTGGGCTTTTATATAAAATGAGTTATCTGACCAAGTATTCCAAAAAAATTCCCAGATGGCCCTTCCAGATTGTTACCATTAATATCGCTGCTCATTATGTTCTCGTCATATCCTGAAAATACACTCTTTTTCCCTCGTTACATTATGGAGTCTTAGTCATTAATATGTGCATATTTAATATTGGGAGATCTTCGATCATGTCACAGCAAGTATTAAGGATTTCCTCAAGTAGTGGGCTGCTGTCCATAATCCTGGAATTTCACATCGAAAATTATTTGTTCCATTTCTGTCCAAAACAGTGATACACAGAAATGGTTAGTGTCAGGCCAGCTGCAGAATTAGTATTGTCAATGAAAGTGAGTGGAAACTTTTCTGTGAGTCTCAAAACGAACAGGAACAAATTCAATCCTCCCATAGTCAACGCAACAATCAGAATCCGCATTTGCTGTGAACAATTTTAAATGCTGATGTTGTCGATTGTCCTCGGGATCTTCCCGCCTAGGAATGTACTGAAGGTTCAGTGTGTGACCCGCTGCTGCAAGCAGGCCTCTTCAGGCAGCAGCTGTGACCCAGAAACCTGTACGAGGTTTTTGCGCATCCTCATGAATGTGAGACTCATTGCACAGTGATAGACCGCAGAGTCAGGTGATAATAGCTGCGAGATGGTAAGTCTGTACTACTTGACTGAACTGTTTCAGAAGACGGGAGCTAAGCAAAAACACCTTCATTACAGCAGGACCACCTACGTACCTTCTGACTGCGAACTTTGGCTTCATTCATCAGGTAAGGAAGAGATTTTAAAAACGTGCAGGCATTAACCCAAGCGTGCTTTAATCTGGCTCGGACAGTTGTCTAATATGTGGACTCTGTTTCACTAATTTATACCCACAGCGATTAAACCCCCTTTTTTAACGTTTCAACCTTACCAACAATGGAAGTCACCCACACAAGAGAGAGAAAGGAAAGCCACGTCGCTTTTGCCCCTGGATAAAAGTGATATTTCTGCGCCCCAAAAAATCTGCAGAACATCGGAAAAGAAAAACCTGACAGGATTGGTTGCATTTGATTTGAAGTCACTTCCTGTAAACATGCAATAGGATGATCTCGGTCTCATGGTCTGATCACATCGACAACCACAAGTCTCTGTTGATGACAGAGAAGAGGAACATTAATGGTGCACTCTTTTTATTAAAGAAAAAAGATAAAAACAAACAGGTTGTCATAAACTGACAGAAGAGATAATTTGATCACTCACTGAATGTAGAAACAACATGATCTCTATGTGAACTGATAAACAACCTTTTGCTCGAAGTTATCTGACAGAAATCTTGAGTTCGAACTGACCTGATGGATAGCTTGATCTAAAACTGGCCTAACAAAGAGCTGGCCTTTTCATGGCCTGACATAAGTAGCTTCAGAGAAAGAAATACAGCTGTTGAACTGAGATTGAGAGATTGCTTTCTCACTCCCAAGGACTCGTCGTTCTGAGTTTGCAGAGTTGTGAGTTCTACATGGCATAAAAGAGGGAAAGATTTTCTCTTGTCACTCTGAGCTAGCAGCATTAAAACAGACAGGGAAAAATACCAATGAACAGCAGAAACAGGTAATACAGCATGCGTTAGATGGTTGATTTAATAACTGCCTTGTGTTCTTCCTACGAATTAACCACTGTTGGATTTAATTTCAGTCTGAGAACTCGCTCGTTTATTCACAAGTGATGGCAGCAGTCATGTAGAGACATTGTCCAGTTACAGTGTGTTTGTTACATCCTAGTAATCAATGTATATCCCCTCACTTCTCACACGGTCAATATTAAGAGAAAATCGAGGCTCCACGCCCTTAGCCCTGATAACAGCTCCATAGTTAGAAATGTAGATCAAGAATGTCGCGATCTTGTCCCGATACTGACGATGAATTACGAAAGAATTTGCAGGGACTGTGATCGAATGACTGTAACTAATGGTCACTGTACTTTTTTTTTCAAACCTCATCTCTGAAACCTGGGAGACAGATTCTGCACCACAAACACTTGCAGAAATTTAAAAGCACAAAACCTCATTCTGTTATCATCATGCTATAGTACTTAATGTCATCTGGCAACTGAACGTTTACGAAATAGGGAGAACACACATTTAAAACGATATCATTGATAACTGCATATGGAACAGGGTTTGGATTTTCAAATGAGTCACCCGTTATGAGAGCTCCAAATGTGAAGAATGAATATAAAGTAACAGACATGCTTGTAGGAGGTTAATGCGGATTTGGACAATGGAAACAGAAGTTGAAATTGTTAATGTCGAGAATTGAGTTAATTTCGAGTAACATCCGTCGTCTCTGCTGATTGGTGCGTTGTTGACACCGTGGGCAAGTGACATCCAACAGCTCACTGCTCGTTTCTTCTCCAGTGTTTGACATCAGAGAGGTAACAGTGAGAGTACAGGAATTAAACAGAATGTTTTCCCCTCAAAAATTTCAGTCTGGGAGCTAGGTGAAGGAACAGAAATGCAGTAGCTCATATTTTGTTTGTATCCCGACCGAAAATTTCCATTAACATATCTGTGCCGTATCCTCTGGATTCTCTACAGTGAAGATAATGCGGGATGAAGCTGAACAATTCGATTATAATAGTTTAAACTCAGCGATTCATTTCAATAAGTTAAGTGCCTCCTATTATATGAATGAAGTTGGGAATGACTTACATGTTAGATAGCAATAGCAGTTCATGAACAGCTGATGTGAAGCGATAAACTGTGGGACCTATTCTGTGAGAACAGAATCACGTGTTGATATTCATAATAACTAAATCGTTCATCATAACACACAATAGTTACTTTACGAGATTTCAATTGATGTTGTCTCCTTTGGATGCATTTGCTTCGAATGAGAGAGTGAAGACCCTCTACAAACAGTTCCTACAAAGTAGAATAAATGTGTTTTTAAAGCAAACACTTCCCTACAGAAAATATCACGTAAAATAAAAAGTGTTGAAGGTGCAATTTCAATCATTGCATTTTTCTATTTGTGATTATGGCGGATGAGGAATATTACTGGGGAGATAGAAAAAAAGACAGTAAAAGTTTCGAGTCCAGTGTTGTGTTCTGGTAAAGGATATCTTGACTCGAAACTTTAACTCTCTTTGCACAGATGTTGCAAGACCTGCTGAGTTTGCCTCCAGCAATTTCTAACTTTGTTCGAGGTCTCCAGTACGGGCTGTTCTTTCTTACTACTGAAGAATTGATTTAATGGGAATGAATCGGGTTTACAATCGAAAGGATGATTTTCACGCGAAGGAACATTAACACCCTTGCCTTTGGATTAATCCAAAGTGTTCACACGTTCTCATGTCACCCGCCCTGGAGACAGATTTCTCATTTAACCTCTCCAAGAAAAGAAAGCCACTCTATTACCCAGTGAAGTACTGGTGGGACACCGTTTGAACACTTCACTTCTGATCGTACTGAGGTCAATTCCACTGCCAGCCAGAGAGGGGCTTCATCTCCTCTCGCAGTGATTGGGTCATTAATTGGATGCGAGTCAGTCGTTGACCACTCACTCGATTTAAATGGCGTTACAGTGCAGTGGGAAGCACATTCCGTGTATCCGCTCGAACTGAACATATTAGGTTCATGATTTTCTTCCTGTCTGTAGACAAACTCTGTAAATAAGTGAAGACCGTACTTGAGTTTTGAAACAGATGCCCTGAGTCAAGTTTGTAGGGCCTGTTGATGCATCTGAGGTCGGAAATACATAAATTCTTTGCGCTGGCTGCTCATTATTAACTGACGTTTCCTTCTAAAAGTGTAAATCGTGTTAAATTCTGCAATGCAATGATAAAGACATACAATAGTATTTCCATGCTTCGAATAAATAAAATGGATCAGCGCGCCATCTGATGGACAAAGCGGGTAAATATTTGTTTTTATCTGAGGTGAGATCTCAGGAGGTCCAGGCTGCGAACAGGGAGAAAGGTGAATGGTGATTCAGCAGACAAAAAGCTGATGGAATTAACGGGAGACAAACAGTAGGAAAGGAAACAGTGTAAATGTGTGAAAAGACAGGGAGATTAATTAGAATAAAATGGAAAAGGACTTAGATGACCAATCCAGTGAGAGAAACATATACAGCAGGATGGAACCATGGAGACCGAGAACTGAAGAGAAGCAACTGAACAAACAGTGAGTGAATTCGAGGAGGAGGCAGGAAAAAGCACAATGAATGTAACGAGAGAAACATGGATTTAAATGTGAACAGGATTTCCAGGAAATTCTCGGACACACGGGATAGAGCTGAAACAAAATATGAAATCTCATTTAAATAGTTATGTCATAATAGATTGTGATGCCGCTAATTGTTGCCTGTCGTTTTTTTCTCTTGTGTGAATTTTCCAGATGCAAATGAATTCCTGATTACAGATAGAACATATGTCCTGAATCTGCCAGATTCACTCCAGTGAGAAGTTGCTTCCACTTAGAAGGACAATGGCGACAGATGCTTGGGAAAACTATTACACGCATGGCACCCTTCAAGCAACTCACCACTCTGTGTTGGAAATATATCGCTATACCACCGTAGTCACTAGGTCTAAATACTGGAAGTCCATCGGTAATGGCATCAGGCTGCACCTACGTGTGATAGTGTTCAAATGTTGAAGAGGTAGCTCATCATCTCAATCCCTGAGTAATTCGGAATGGGCAATAAACCCTATCTCAGTGAGCGACGTCCATATCACAGGAATCAGATTTTAAAAGTTGTAATTTCTAATCGGGAACATGCAATCTGTCGGGAACGAATTCAGAGGAGCAGCAAGGAAATAAAATGAAGTGAAAGGCAAAATGACTTGGAAATGTGAGGCAGGACGTGAGTGTTTCGCTGTTGAGTAATGCGCAGTGGAGGTGTTATTTAGTCAAATTTTATTGTCCATTATTTACACTACATCGCACATCACTCCTGATCAATTAACCACAATCGCCAGTTTCTTCTTGCGGGATTCCGTCTGTTTGTGTTCATGCGCTTAATGGGCACCAAGATGATCAATGCAACCTCTTCATCCCGTTAGTTTGAAAGATGAAAATATCACTTTAAAAGAATTCAAGAGGAAATTTTCCCTTTCCGAGCGCTTTCGGTGGAGACTGTTCAGCTGTGAACCGTCCGTTTTTGCAAAAATAGGAGCTTGTTGAAATTCTCACTGAACAACCTTGGAACAGAAAAAAGAAACAGTTCTTGCGAACAGGAGGCTAAGGAAATAGGTATATCAAGGCGACCGGATCGGCTGCTTGATGGCTTAGCTGGCTAAACCACAAGTCTAATAAGCAATTGCACTTTAATTCAAATCCTCGCGATGCCTGTGTTTGAGTTGGAATATATTTCTTTGGGAGTCCAGAGGTGAGTTATTCCCTGTGGAATTCTTTCTTTCCCGTCTACTCTAGCATCCACAGCATTTATATGACTGGTCCAGTGTCTGGTGAATAGAAGTCCTCAGGACTTTGATAGTGGTGTTTCAATGATGACAACGTGATTGACAGTCGGGAATGATGGTTATATCCCTTCGTGTTGAAGACATTCACAACCTGGCACTTGTGTGACGTGAAAATATTAGGCCATGCGTGAATGTTTTCCATGTCTTTCTGGATAAGGAATTGAACTGATTCAAAACCTGAAGACTCACAAAATAAGTATTTTATAATTGTCAGCAAATATGTCCACCTTTTACGTTCCAGGGTAAGGTGGCACCACAACATCCAATATCTGCAGTAACAGTTGTCACATTTTGTAGGTTAATCCAGATGTTAGTTTAAGCATCAAAAATCAGCTCTTGTTAGTCTCACTGTTATTTGTAAAGTGTATCTTTTGGAACACACTTAATGGGACAGCAGAGACATTGTACCACACAGATGTTGTACAATCGAACCTGCACTTTGTCACTTTGCATGCCTTCACACAATAATATCTTCTGGCCTCCTGTGCCACATTGGCATCTATAGAAATGATGTTGGACTTCTTCACTCGGTCACAGAACAGTGTGTTGAGTCCTGTAGTTTGATTGCCGTTGTATACGGAGTCAATAAATGTTGGAGCTCCTGACAGTGTTTCTTTGTACCAATCTATCGTATCGCAGTACCATTGGACATGTTACAATGCAGTTCAGCCCGCACCCTTTCAGAGACAGCATCCAGTAATCCTGTGGGCTCTGATCAACACACTGAACCGCTGTAACAAAAGAAACCATATTCAAACATCACAAGTTATTGAAGAATAGGTAAAACAAGGCGACTGATCAGAATAATTAACACACAATGTCAAGAAAATTCGAGCTCTAAATTGCAAAAAGAAATTGCGAGAATTTTTGTTCATGAGGATGAAGGGGGACAGAACAGAAATCATTCAGTCTGTTGATTCCAAACCAGGATTTGTTGACGATACCAGGGCTTTCAATGATGGCGATGGAGGACCAAAGAGGAGGGCTTTACATTCCCCTCATTGAGAAACACTGTTAGGCGATATTTTCAACAACAGATTATTAAAGTATGTTATCACCAGGAGTCATTTACTGTCACAGTCAGGGATTGGCTGTCTCAAAACATAAGCCTCTTCAATCCAGAAAATAAAGGGACTCCCTTGACTGTCTGTGTCCATTCGTCTCCCACCCTCTCTCCCTCTCTCTGTATCTCTCTCTCGCCCTTCACTCTCACCTTGCAGCACTGGATTAAAAATTCCATGAAGATTTGTTATTGCACATTTTCCAACTGAAATTATTATCTTACATCATTACTTGCTTTTTTTTCTCAATCTTTGTCTCAGAATTCATAAATCCTTTCGGTGCTTTATCTTTAACTAACATCTGCCTGATATTCTCATTCCATGCATGACTAGTTTAATTTTAGGGTGCCATCGCTATGACTTTTGATCATTATTGTTTCATAGGGGTTATATAAATCTAAATAACGTTAATGGATCAACTTTCAATCTGATGTTCAAGAGAAATCTCTAAATGGTTTTGTCACCATCTGCTGGTGGACTCTGAATCGCGTTTGTTCAACTTTGTCAAGCACTTTGTTTACTCCCACGATTATTTATCCAGTCTTCATTGCCACGGATGTTACTGCAGCTAGACTTCTATTTCAAGCATAGCTAGTTTCGCCAGAGCAAACGAGATTGAGGAGAAGAGAAGAGACAAAGCAATGATGAGAAAGTCAGAGAAATAATCAGAAAAATGTAAATAGCTGCTATTAATTGTTGTGTAGTTGCCATCAACGCTGACAGAGCAGCAAACTGATACTCAGGGAAGATCCCAATCTTCTCAGTCAGCGAAGTCAGATCATGATTTACTTTACACTTTAATATCAGAACGAGGAGGGCCAAAATTGTGGTATTTTTCTGGTCACCTGCAAACAAGAAACCATGTGCTCCTTTTGGTCCTCACCGCTGATAATTGTCTTGTTGCCTGGTGAGCATGTTTTCAAATAGTGATTGCACATTCTAGGCGTTGCAATTATTGCTCCTCATTTGAAACATTTTGTATATGTGTTTGAGGACCGAATTGCAAAAATTCTATCTCAAAAGATCAACTTATTCGGAGCAATAAAACACTAATCTGAACTGCCGTTCTTCGACAACCTACTCCACTCAAACCCTCTTCTGGTACATCCGGTATCACTGGGAAGCTCTGAAATAATAACTGAAAATACATAGCACAGGGAGTGAACAGAAGACTCCAGTTGTACCAGAAAGGTGCTCTGTTAACTTACCCGAAGCAAACAAACCGGTTGATTTCAATATCGCTGCAGTTCTGTCCTAAAACACCGCACATCTCTGTGCCATGAAGCCCACAAATGTGCAGAGCTGTGCAGAACCCTGGAGAAGAACACATGCAGTGAATTCCAGTCTGTGTCCACCAGAGGGCGCTCTCACGCCGATAAGAGAAGCTATTATTCAGAAAATAAAAATAGTACATATTACAGAAACTGACGAGGTCTGGCACCATGTAAAAAGGAAGGAACGAAGTTAACATGTTGAGTTTTCTGGCATGTCTTCGAAACCATGGAAGACTAAGCAACTATGCCCAACCCCCCCGCAATTTCTATCCTCATTTCCTTCAAAGACGTTGAGTGTATCTTATCCGAACACAGTGCCTTGCTAAATTTAAGTGTCAAGAGTCTATCCAGGACTTAATCCTTCTTAATTTTGAATACTTCTGGTGACAGCACTTCCTCTTCTATCACCATGGCCGAGACAGAAATCTCCACTTTTGTAAAGATAGATACAAAGTATTCATTTCACACCTCAGTTATGCCTCTGCGACCACGTGAAATCCCCTTTTTAGTTTCTGAGATTAGCTGTACCCCTCCTTTATAAAGTTACAGAGTTGGCCAGCATGGAAACAGATCCTTCGGTCAAATTAGTCCGCAGCAACCAGACATTCCAATCTGACTTAATCCCAATAAACATCCCTTTACAGTTTACACGACGAGCGAATGCATTGAAATTTACTTTTTCAAAGATCCTCTTTCAATTCATCTGTACATGTCTGCATGAATATAGGTATGCTTCTGTGCTTGTGTGTGCATCTCTGTGAGTAATGACAGATACTTTGACTGTACGTTGAATAAATTAAAGTGTCAACACTTCTCTCCCTGTTGCTTGCTCTTGTAATTAAATGACACAGTGCGACAATCTGCTTATGAATAGACATTTCTGCACAAAAGGCAGATTTGGAAAGGTCGTATTGTTTTGGACTCTCCTTGGCTTCTCTTTCTGAGGGGTTACATTTTGATTTTCGATGGTTCCTTTCCATACCCACTGACTCCTTTATTTGGTGATGGCATCAGCAAGTATTTGGTTGTTAGTTAATCAGTCCTCTATGCACGTTTATATACTACCTGCAAGGCGGTACATCTTTGTTTCATTAAGCGGAGAAAAGTGTGGAACCTTATCAAACATCGTCTGGAAATGCAAATATGTTACATCATCTCATTTCCTTTTATTTATCCTACTTCCACCTCGAATTCTGATAAATTGTCACTCATGAATTCCCCACCACACCGCACCCCCCAACCACCCGGATGAAAACATGCTGACTGCTTTATTGTGTTATGCATTTCTAATGTTCTGCTATTAAATAAATTGCAATAGCCTAGATTTTCTCCCAATTAATCTGACTGGCCTATAGTTTCCCTTTCTATCTCCTTCTGTTTTGAATAAATGTTGTGAGCTGAGTGCAGAGATACAGAAAGAGGAGGGAAACGTTATCTTTGACACGGTTAAGTGTAGAATTCAGAGTTACAAACACATTGTGACAGATAAATTTCAGAATGAATACCGTAACACAGAGAAAGAATAACTTACGGCAAAATGCAAAGTTTTAAATTGATGTGGGGCCTAGCGAGAGTGGCTATCCATATGGCTGCCTTCTATTTGTTTGCTGATAGTTATCATCTTTCATTCACAACGTGGAGCATTTCCAGAAGTGTTTGGAATTGATTCAAGCTTTAACAGATATGTTACAATGTTTTCTATGACTTCCAGTAAAATGTGTTCTGAGGAAAGGTCTCTGGACCCGCAATATTAACTCTACTTTCTTTCCGCAGGTGCTGCCACTAAAAGCCACAAGCTCTCAAGCTTACATTCTTTAAGGATTAAACTCAAGGCCTTCAGTTTATGAAACCGATGCGCTGCCTGCTGCGCCACCTCTACCATTATCACACTGTCCGTGTGTGAGTTGACACTGCTGTCAGTTTGGATGGTGCTGTGTGCTGCTGCCTTCCTTCTGACCGAATTCTGAATAATTTCCTTCCACTGTTTGTGCAGTGACGTCTCTCCCCCAGCAGAGGGTAATGTGTGAGGACTGAACAGTGTTCATCAACAGGCTGATGTCGTAGATCTATAATCACAAGCAAGTTGCTAGGAACTGTAGACATAGTGGGAGAAACGAACACGTGCAGAATCTTCAAGAGAGACTGCACATCCATCCATGGACAATAGAGACGTCATTCCACGTTAGAAATACAAAGATCTCCAAACTGCATGGGCAAAAGTTGCTGGGTATGCCAATAATGCACACATCCAATGAACAATGAAAGAGGCAACAACATAGTAGTATTATCGCCAGACTATTAATCCGGGATCGAATTCTCCATGACAGGTGGTGGAATTTTAATTCAGTAAAAAATAATCTGGAGTCCAGGGTCTATTGAAAACCATGAAACAATTATTCATTATCGGAAAAAAAGACATTTGGTTCACTACCTGGTCTGGAATACACATGACACCAAAACCATTGCAATGTGGTTAACTCTGAACTGCCCTCTTGGATGGACCAGAAACAACAATGAAACGCAAACACTCATGTTTGCAAGAATCATTAGTGATTACTGCACCTCAACTTTGCGTCCTTTAGTATTTGTGGAATGCACAGACCAGTTCCAGTACGGGCAAGAATTGTGCTGATTCAAAAACGAAATACTTTTAACATTCGTAAATTTGCCGATTGGGTAAGGTTCGAAGAGACATGCGACTTGGAAAGGAATAACTGATTTGTTTTGGTCAATAAGATTAAAGTTGCAATTTAACTTCGATTTATGTCAGATTTTATTAATTTCAATGCTTACACAATCTCATAAGGAGTCCCAGTGGATATTTCAACCCATTCTTTGACTCAGCTCTTATTTCACTCTGGGTCCGAACATAATTAAAAGGGTTGATGCAGGAACTCATAAACTGAAGCAAGTACCCACTTTCCTGTTAAATGAACTCTGTCTGACTTAAGTTGAAATCTGAGAAATAAGGTACGTTCGTAATTTGGGCATGGAATGTTTCTATGAAAAATAAAGAATATAACAGAATGAAGCTGCCTGAGATGGCAAAGAGGAAAACCATGGACGTTTTGCGCTTTTCCATTTCCAGGCCTCTCTGATTTTCTCTAATAGTCTGAGTTTGGCGTCTTCTGCGGGCTTTATCCGCCAGTACAATATATCTGACAGTGAGAGCGTTGAGCATTAAAATCAGAATGAATGGGAGACAAATGGTCAAAATACTGCGAATCCAGTCATATTCTGCCCAAGTACCTGACGTATAAAATATTAATTTTATTTTGCAGAGCCGGGGTACATTATTAATTATGTTGATAGGTTAATTAATTTGAAAAATAAAGGCATTTTTATGCATCTGAGTGTTGTGACGAATCCAATAAGCAGTGCCACTTTCCATCCCATGCAGAAGTTCACCATCTGACAACAAATGGCCATAAGTCGATCAATGGTGAAAGCAACCGTTAAGTATACTGAACAATCAACAGCAGTGTAGATTATAGCATCACGGAGAGTGCATACTGGAGTAATGAACAACAAATTTGATGGGAAGCAAATTCCAGCAATCTGGTTTCGGAATACAGCATTTACCATGAGCAGATCGACCACTGCCATAGACACCAGGCAATAAATGTCGAGACGAGAAAGATCACGTTTTCTTCTGGAAAGGATAACAATCACTGTCAGGTGAGCTGTCGTACAAACATACATACAGATATCTGGAAAGCAGAAAAGAAAGAATCTGAGACTTATAAATATGAGAATTGTTCTACAGGATTTTGAAGCAATTTGATACATTTGAGAAGTGAGCTTGAGTTAGAAATTATCGATTAACATCCTTACAGTTATTTCTACGCGCGAAATGTTCATCTCAGGGGTCCATTTGCACAGTGGCAAGTGCTATTGCTTCATATGACCAGGGACCCAACTTTGATTTCAGCCTTAGATGACTGCCTGTATCGAGTTTGTACATTCTCATTGAGTATGTGTGGGTTTCTTCTGGGTGCTCCGTTTTCCTCCCATAGGTCAGATTAATTGGTCATGCTAAACTGTCTGATAGGGTCAAGGGATGTTTAGGCTGGGTTGGTTAACAATGATGAATGTCGGTTTACAGAAGTAGGGCACGTGGTTCTTCGGAGGGTAGAAACACACTCAATGTCTCGAATGACCTCTGTCCGCACTGTAGGGAATAAGGATACAAACTAATACAATGACACACAACAGAGACCAAAATTCATTGAAATCTACATCAACGACCGGAAATAAAGGAGACCAAGATATGATAGTAGTCACATTGACAAAATGCTATGGCAAAATATTCATGCTGAGATACAAGGAAATAATCCAAATGAAATCCGGAAAATTTAAAGAAAACGGATCATGTCTTTTTGAGAAACCAAAGCTGCCTCATCTGACAAACTGCTGCAAAATTAGTTGCTATTAGAAAGATTGATATCCAAATCGCGAAATGCTCAGAGAATAACAATTAAAATATTGAGTTTGGGAAATTATGAATGGTTTCTGAAATCGTTCCTCTTGCACATCCATGAGCAACTTAGTGCGAAATTGTATTCGTTGATTAAATCATGTGCATTTTAAATTACAAAATTTATGTTTTTTTGTGTTTGACTTTGATCATATAAAAGCATGCAATCTTTTCTGTATACAATGTTTCATTCCCACCAATTTGCAAGGAGGGCCCTGAAATCAATAAAAGATTTTTTTAAAAATTAACCAGGCTTAATAGTTCTACCAGATAAGGCAAAACGAAATTGCTTCCATTTCATGGATAGAAAACTGAATGGAAAATAAATTCCACAATCCAGCCTAATATTGCAGCGATGTTCATGACAAAGATACTGCCACCACCAGAAGGAAGCAAGCTGATACTGATAAAACTAGAAACACGGAGCACAATACTAAATTAGTTAAAGCAGAAAGAAAGGGCGGAAAAGATAGAAAGAGATCGAGAGAGAACGACAAAGAGAAACAGTGAATGAGAAATTTCTTGCCAGATTAAGTGAGAAGAGAACCGTGACTCGTTCAAAAATACCAACATAATCCCATAACTATTATACAGGTCTCCGTGCAGATAGGAAAAGTACAACACAATTTTCTCATTAGCATTACTGAGGAGATCACTTTCACAGATGAGAAATCAATTGAATGGCACATGTGTAAGACTGGACTAACAAACGTTCCAATCGCAAACTAAAACAACACCATTAACAACAGCAACATAATGCTGGAAATGCTCATCAAAATCTGCAACTGAGATGAATGATTGATGAGAACTGCTTCTCCATTTGGACAAAAATGCCTCACGATGAGCAGTCAATCTTTATTCTCCCTGGAAGCACCTGGCTGCCTTTCAAGACGTTCCCCCAGTGCACGTGCAACTTCGTAGTGTACTGGCAATGCTCTGGCGTTCTTATGGGAACGTCTGAAGGAGCCATAACGTGAATATTGTCAGAAGATTGCAAAGTAGTCTTTTGGACTGTCGTCTCATTGCTCCGTCGTTGTTTACACATGAGTGTGCTTATTTCGTGTTTTTTTTTCAAGAGAATAAGGAACAAATATTCACTGCCTATCTTACCAATAAAATTCAATACATGGATCTAAATCGAATTGTCAGGCCGAGATCTTCTTGTCTCCGGATTGTCAGAAACTAGACGTAATGATCCATATTTTCTGGAATGACCCGACGCTCTGATTATCTGTGCATATCTGTGAAGTTAGAACATCTGAAAGGCAGACTCTATCTTCTTACAATCCGCCCAAAAAGTCTGTACTTCTGTGTTATCGATGAGGAAATATGCTATCGGCCTTTTAAAGGTTAACAGTTTAACAAATACTCATTTGGTTCTTTTGCAATGTCACGTATTCTATTTCGAGTAAACTGTTCATTCAAAAGCTGCTGTTTAATGATTATCCATATTCTATTCAGGCAGTAGAGTTAACAACAAAAATCCGAATTTTTAAAAAGTAAGTCCCTATTTTATTAAATACCTTCCTTTCAGTGCTTACACTAACATTCCTGGATAATAAGAGTCCTAGTGGATAAAGGAGCAAACGATGAAAGAAGATTTACGAGTGTGGTTTTCAAATCTTTGGCATATCATAGATTGAACGATGGCTTTCTGATTATAGAGGGAAAGTTCCACACAGTGAGCCATTCTGAAACAGCTCCTCATAATTTGATCTGGCAAAAACTTAGATGAAGGCATTGTTACAGCAACTGAGTAATTGGAGCATGTTTATCTTCTCCAGAAGAATGTACTCCAGGTTACTGAAATCCAGGCCTGTGAGGTAACTGTCTGTGAGACATCAATGTGGACAAAACATTCGACGTAAGTGACCGACAAGAGGAGGAAGCAGGGTAAGTTAATGAAGAGCAAGACAGTGGGCAAGAGGAATATAGGTAGGTTCAGTAAGTGTGGAAAGATCTGGAAGATAGAGCATCATGTGTAAATGTTTGAAATTGGCAGAGGTGGCACGAAGAATTTAAAAAAAGTACATTATCTAAAAGGCTAAGGATTGTAGAGCTGTGATATGCAGAAGGATGTCGCAGCCAATGAAGCATGGTAGGTTAATAACGACATGCAGGAAATAATTAGGAATTTTAATAGAACATTCTCATTTATCACTAATAGAATTCACAGAATCATAGATTCGCAATTTGTTACTCTGCAGGAGGAGGCCATTCAGCAGCTTGGTGTCAATTTCATGAAACTACTGCACATAACCTGCACATTTGTTCAATGTCTAATAGCTCAATGCCCTCCTGAATGAAGCCAGCCTCCAGCTCCTTTTCGGCTGTTCACCCCAAAACCGGACGACACTTTGGGTGAAAAGCATTTATCACATTTATCTCACATTTTCTTCGTTTGCAAAATATCTTATACCTGTGGCGTGTGGCTCTCAAACTTTTTATGAGTGGGAACAGTTTCTCCACTTCTGTTGTTACCAAACATTTATATAAAAGTAGGGATTATATGCTTCAGTCATGCAGTTTTTCTTTTTTGGTGGGAGCGGTGTGTGAGCACATTTGGCGTTCTATGTACAGTACTACACACGTTATTTAAGAAGAACGTGAATGTTTTGAAAGCAGGTCTTCGAAATTCTACTGAATTAAGGCCTCGAATGGAGGGTAGACTTGTGAGGTCAGAATGGACACTTGAGGCTTGAGGAACCTCAAGTTTAAGGCTAGAAGAGGAAGACTCTATTTGACTGACACATATAAGACTTTCAGGGGTTTTGATTCGATGTACATGGAAAGAATGTTCTCTCTTGTTGGTGAGCCTTGAACTCAGAATCCCAACTTGATGATGAGCAGTCGAACATTTAAGACAGAGATAAGACCATTTCTTTTCTCACAGAGGGTAGTGAGTCATCGGAACTCTGTTTCTCAAAAGGTGTTATAAGCAGAGAGTTAGATATTTTAAAGCAGAGTGAGATACATTCCTGATCCTTCAAAAAAAAAACACGAGTAGACTTTGGAGGAAAGGCGAATGTGAAGGAGTCCGATTAGTTTTGAATGGCCGAGCAGACTTGAGGCGCTGACATGTGCTGTTAACTTCATAAGAGACGACAGGAAGATTCGAAGGTGTCTGTATGCTCTGCTCCAGGGTATTGACAATTCGACTGGGCTATCTCACATTTTAACATGACTTTCAGAGGTTGCAATGGTTCTGGTTGATTGAGTCTGAGGTGCCCTCTCCCGATTGAAGGTTGAACCAAAATCGTGGCAACAAGTTCAGAGGAATATTAATGACTTCTTGGAAGTAATGGAATCCTAGCTCATCCCTCTGAGTGCATGGAGAACGGAAGCTTCTATTCACAGAACAGGTTCCAATCCCGCCCCCTGTACGTCAGACTAATGTAGGAGGGGATTTCACATCGGATAAAGGACAGTGCCCTTTGCAAATGAACGCAATAATTCTGCTGTATTTCAGTCCAGCTCTGAGACCCTGTCCGAAAGCAGCTTCCAGCTCCCGGTTCATATAAATCATGTGTTGCACCAGACAATAGCAAAATGGGACTTGTTCTGATCTTCATACTGTGTGCCTATTTACACCGTAAGTACGAATCAAGCAACATAACGTTGTGGGCATTTTGCATAAAGCTCCCCCTTTCCATTAAAAAAGCAGGCGTTGTGGCTGGTCCAGGTAACTTAAAGCCCATTAATGTACCTTTCTTTAATTTTCAGGATCTTTCAGTCAGTCAGTGGTACAGACGCCGCCAGCGGTAGCCACGAAAGAGTGCCAGTCTCTCATCATCGACTGTGTTTTCTATGGTGGCTTCTTCCGTCGGCCTTTAACTGGAGGGGGTTTCTTCAAACAAAGCCAGACAGGATCAGAGCGGGAGCGGATCTCGGCAGGGGAGAGGTTTGATGTGAGGATAAATAAAGCAGAAAAGACATTTTCGCTGGAAATTCGGGATGTGAAAGTTGAAGACACCGCCACCTATTATTGTAACGCAGAGTACAGCTATGAGACACAATGATGGGGCTCAGCTTCCCGTGACACAAAAAAGCTCTCTCTGTAAATTAACACAGAAACATGTGAAAATCCATAGTCCATCTGCCCTGAACACCCCACACTTTCACCTCTCAATGCCTGCTCCACGGTTCTGCTTATATTCGAACTGGAATGTCGCTGTTATTATCTTCAGTATCGTAAATGCTGAGTGGCCTGATGGTGGTGTCTTTTGTGGGATCGTTGTCAGTGCAGCAATGTTGGGAATAACTGATCCCAATCAGGAGTCACAGATACTGGAAGGAATCCAGTTCAGAAGCTGGCAACTGGAGCCGCTGTTTAAGCAAAGATTCCATATCTGAGTAATATTAGGAGATTTGGTACTGAGTGGAAACACTGTGTGAATTTATGGGAATTCACAGTGAATGAGAGCTGATCGTATATCATGTACAACTAAAATGCAGATTCTGTGGACCCGTACCCAATCGTGTATTGGTAGATATCCGTGTCCTTGTTTAATTTTATTCAATTTTCTGACTTCTATTACAGTTCTTTAACATTGTTCCCAATTTCTACAAAGAGGTCATCCCCTGTTCGTCTTCTTCGATCGTGTCGTGAAGATTTTAGAGTTTCCCCAAGAACAGCTTGAAATGATGTGTTATGTCAAATTTGGAATCGAGTATAGTGATTCAAATCTCCTCGATAATCAAGCAGAGCCGACTAGTGATTTTCGCCCAGGAGATTGGAGTGCCAGTAGTTTTTGCGTTGGTGTGTCTGAGAATGGTGTCACTGTGGTTACACTATGACACTGTGGATGGGTCCGGGACAGAGGTGACTGTCACAGCCGGTAAGTGACTCCAAACCCCAATGTATTCGACACTGCCCAGGAAACTGGGTACTGTCATGGTATTCCTTTGGTCTGTCGTTCTTCAACACAAGTTCATCAAAGCAAAGTTTTCAAAGGAAAGCTTTAATTGCAATTTTAGATTTGAGAGCAGAATTAGTAGCATTAGTCAGGTCTGGGAGTGAAACCGGAGTCAAGACAGAATAGGTTGAGTTGACCCGATCTGGTATATCCTTGGTCTAAAGGGGACATCAGATGATAAAACCAGCATCCCAGTCTCTCACGGTCATTCAATTTTAATTGTTTTAAATTGACTCAGGTTAAAAAAACTTCTAACTCCCACTCACACGAGTTGAGTTGGACTTTCCTGTGAAAAAAGGAGCGGAATCAAAGAGTTCACTTCTGTGCAAAGGATCTCTGTCAGATCCTATCAATGGCAATGAGGCACCAGGAAATGCATTTTTGCTCTGCAGTAATTTATATGAGATCTGGAGGGACACAAAGTCTAGGAAATGACAATTGGGCTTCGGAGATAATGGTTGTAATCCTGGTGAAATTTCATTTTGGGGCAGTCAGTGACTGAATTTAGTTTTATTTTCCTAGCATTTCTTTCAATTGCTTTAATATAAGCAATCATTTCCTTTCTTCCCTCCTTTCGACCGAAATGTGCGACTGCAGACACACGACCCATAGTGAATATTAATGCTCGAGATAATGGTGTTGACCTTTCTTCTGCTGGGATCTCGAAGTTTGTCACAAAGCTCAAACAGCCAAATTAGAAACTCATACAACTACGCTTTTTTTTTTGTTTAACTCTTTAATTGCTAGAAAGCGTACAGACAACACAATACCCAACGGTTTGACTATAATCTAGATCCCTGCCCCTGTGTGATGAACTGGCTAGTTTCAGTCCAACAAGTCTTAGTCTTCTCTGAGTTTCGAATTCAGGGTCTCCGCTTTGTGATGGTTAGTTTCAAGATGCTGCTGGATTTGTCACTGTAGGCGTCTCCGATGTGCCTTTTTTATATGTTTCTTTTCCAGTCTTCCAGTGTGTTCGATTTCATGCCTTTTTGAACAAGACTGTCAGAGCTCTAAGCTCATTCATCTGAGAGTCATGTAAACAGGAGACATATTTATCCATTGTTTGTCCGAACAGACCAATTATGCAATTGTGCAACTACAGACGCGAAATAACCTTGAACATGAGTCATTTGCAAATATCTTGTGTTTTGTTTTAGTTCTTCCTTTCACAACAAGCTGCTCAGATATTCAGGTCAAAGGGTCGAGATGGAAGGTTTCCTTTCAGCTTGTTTTACACATATATATATATTGAATGTGAACACAGCAGGTCTGGGGAGTAAAATGCAGGTGACACCAAAATTGGTAATGTAGTGGACAACGAAAAAGGTTACCTCAGAACACAACGGGACCGTGATCCCACGGTTCGATGGATCAAGGAACGGAAGGTGGAGTTTAACATAGATAAAAGTGACGTTCAGCATTTTAGTATGGCAAATCAGAGCAGGTTTATCACTTAATTGTAAAGACCTGAGGAGTCCGGCTGAACAAAGAGAACTTGGAGTGCAGGTTCATGTTTCTTTGAAATCGTAGTCGGAAGTAGACAGTGCAGTGAAGAAGGCGTTTGATATGTTTGCCTTCATTGGTCGGTGCATTAAGTACGGCAGTTGAGAGGTCACGTTGCAGCTGTACATGATGTTGGTTAGGTCACTTTTGGAATACTGCATTCAGTTATGCTCTCACTGCTGTAGGAAAGATGTCGTGAAATGTAAAAGGGTTCAGAAAAGACTTACAAGGATGTTGCCAGGGTTGAGAGTTTGGAGTATAAAGAGAGGCTGAATCGGCTGAAACTAATTTCCACGGATCATCTGATGTTGAAGGGCTACCGTACAGAACTTTACAAAGTCAAGCGGGGCATAGGTAGGGTAAATAGTCAAAGTCTTATCCCTGGGGTAAGGGAGTCTGAAACTAGAAGGCATAGGTCGAAAGTGAGAGAGGAAAGATTTAGAAAGGACCTCAGGGGCAAATTTTTCACCCACAGGTTTATGCATGTCAGGAATGAATTGCCAGAGGAAGTGGTGAAGCCTGGTACAATTACAACATTTAAAAAGCATCAAGACGGCTATATGAACAGGTAGAGTTGAGAGGAATATGGGCCAAATGCTGTCAAATAGTAACTGATTAATTTAGGACACCTAGTCGGAATGGACGAGTTGGACCAAAGAATCTGCTTCCATGCTGTACATCTCTAAGACTCTATGATGTCGAAGATCAACTGATCGGTGTCGGGCCATAGATATATATAGTAGTACACTGGTTTGTATTACATTAATCATAACTTAGAAAAAAAAATAGATTGACTTAATTAAAGTGTGTGCAGCTCTTCAGGGATCTAATGAGTGTCCCACACGTTTTGCTAGATGTTTGAATATGAAGGAGGTCAATGCATTTGGAAAGACCACGGAACATAATGTGAAGATCAGCAGCCCTGATATTCCTCAATTTTATGGCCCTATTTAAGGGAGGTATGGCCTCTCTTATTCAGTATTTATATACTTTTGCACCATCAGCTTTGATTTTTTTTTATCCCACTGAATAAAAAGTTGAGCAGAATTAAACATAATTTAGAAAGTTTAACAGCCTGCGTCTCCTCTCGAAAGTCGGGCAGTATGAAGAGGTTCCATAGAAATTCTTGACCTTGGGCTAAAGGCCGAATGAAATCCATGTGATGACATGTCTTCCTCCATATGTCGCTCTGGAATAAAGTGCTGTACAATGCATGTCAGCGCCGACACAGCAGATAGAAATATTCGGAGGAATGCATTTGTCCACAAACAGATCAGAATATGGAGCTGCCTAACATGTGCAGTGTTTGGGCCAAATTCCTCAATTTGGTGATGGAATCGTTTCAAAATAGAGAAGGGAAAGTGGAAGGGAATAGAAGGAAACAGGAATGAGGTATAAAAGTGTTGGTTGCAATTCAGGATGGAGAAGGCATTTGCAGAGTACAAGAACAGGCGTAGACAATTCCACGCAATGAGCTGTACCTGATCTGCAGATTCCAAAAGATGCAAATCTCAGAGAACACTTTGCCAGAAAACAAGGATAACAGTTCATCAATCCACCAACGGACTTGAAATTGTCAGACACCCTGAGAACCTAGTTCTCAGTGGCGGTGAAACCACAGTGTAAATTGCACTGGCTGAGCCCAAACGCTAATTGCAAGGCTTCGGGACCAATTCACAAGATGGAAAATAACAAATAAATATCACAAAGTGACAGATATAGATTTTGAAACGAAAATACTTCAAAGATACTCAGGAAAGTGAAATCGACCAAGATTGCCTCCCCGATTTATGAAAAGACACATAGTTGCAAAGGTAGCCTGGAGCTCCAGTACAGTATAAGCGTCATGAGAGGTTACAAAATAACGTATACAGTTTCGTAAGTTTTATTAAGAGGGACATTGATGGCAAAATTCAAAGAAATTGTGTAAATCTGTCGAACATGCTTTGACGCCAGCGAGAATATTTTGTCAGGTTCTGCACAACGCCCTTTGGGTTGAAAGTGAAGAAACGAAAGAGCATGCAGAATCCACAAGAATGATCTTACGGTCCAGAGAGATCGGAGAGAGAGAGATGAATTGAAGACGTTGGGATTATTTTTCTTCAAGAATGGAAGTTTGAGAAAAAGAATGGACTCAGCACAAAGAATAATGCTGCAAAGGAACGGCCCCTTAGGCCTTCTAAGCCTGTGCCTAGACATTTTACCCTTCCATACTAAAACTGTCTTCACACACAGGATTTGTATCCCTTTATTCCCTTCCTATTCATGTATTTGTTCAGGTGCTTCTTCAATTCTGCTATTGCGTCTGCTTTCACCATCTCCTCTGGCAGCGCAATCCAGGTATTCTCCACCTTTTGAGCGAAAAACTTGCCACGCATATCTTTTTTAAATACACCACCCACCGCCCACGCCCCCCAAACCCCGAGACCATCAACTTGTGACTCCTAGTAACTGATACCTCTACCCTGGGAAAAAGCCACATACTTTCCACTCTATCCATGCTCTTCATCATCATAAAAAATCGTCTGTGAATTCGTACCTTAACCTTCTATGTTCCAATGAAAACAAACCCAACCCAGCCAAACTTTCTTCATAGCTAAAATCACCCATACGAGGCAACATCTTGGTAAACTGTTTGTATACCTGCTCCAAAGAGTTCACATCCTTTCTACCTGATGATGGTATTCAAAACCATGAGGAGTCTGAACAGAGCAGATAAAGTGAAACTGCTGCCATTGGTGGAAAGTTCAGGAACAAAAACGTACTCATGAACAGAACTGATAATGGTGACTTCAGGAAAATGAATTTCAAGGTGAATGGTTATGATCTCGCATGTATTTCCAGATCATAACAGTTTAGCATGGAAAGGCAAACTTGATCAAGGTGTTCAAGAGGAAATTGGATAATTACTTTAGAATGAAGAATGTGTAAGGCTGCTGGTAGAGAGTAGGAAGTGGTCGTCAATGAATTCCTCATTCAGACAGGCAGCATGTGCACGCCAGGCTGAATGACTCTATTCCCTGATACTCTGACGTGCAAATACATACCGCCCATCCAGGTCAATTACTGTGGATGAGTTTTACGACGATTTGTTGGATCTTAGTGATGTACCACAGCAGAGGTTTTCGTCTGTCAAACAATTCTGGAAACTGATCTTCTTCGTGAGGAGGATAATAACCGATTAAAATATTTTCCCAGATGCACATTTCACCAGAAATACACAAGAAGACTTTAATACAATGGATGGAAGCAGACAGCACATCTGGTTACCACACTGTCCGTAGTGCAGGTGCAAATACTTAGAAAAAGCACAAGTTTGTTTTCCGATTCTGTTACATTTGCCTGGTCTCATGGATCATTCCCTGTTCTAGTGCGTTTCCAACAACGGCTTGAGTGTTAGTCCAGATTCTGAACTCTCCTAACCCATTCTGGCCTTTCAGCCAAATCATGACAACGCAATGTCAACAACCAGAAATTGCAAAATTTCAACATTATTTCGTTAATTATGAGAAAGACAATCCCAACACAGAGTCAAATTAAGAAAAGTATCTTAGTATCAGAAGTGTTTAGCTGATTGCCAAGTTTCTGTCATAGTCAGTGCGAAAAAACCTTTTTTTTAATTCCACAGATTCCCCGTCCCTGGTGTCCCGCAGTCCAGCTGTACAAACCTCTGTTACCGGTGAGACTGTTACTTTAAGTTGTGAATATTCAGGATTCTGTCAGTACACCGTTTACTGGTACCGTCAGTCCCCAGGAGACGGTCTGAAATACCTGCTTCAGAGTTACACATCAGGAGAGCAGAATAAAGAACATGCAGCTGGAGGCAGAATTTCTGCTGCTATTGACTCCTCGGCAAAAATCAGTCGACTAAAGATCTCCACATTACAACTGAGTGACTCTGCGGTGTATTACTGCGCACTGGGTCGGCGCGCAGCAGACACAGTGATCGAGAGCACGGACAGAGCAGTACAAAAAACCTGAACAGAATGGGAATTGCAGACAAAATGATACAGAGCATGGAGACAGCTGCAAAAACACATGAACAAATTGGCGATTACGACACAGTAATACAGAGCACGAAGAGAGCTGTACAAAAACCTGAACAGAATTGGAATTGCCGACAAAATTATACAGGGCATGGACAAAGTTGTATAAAAACATGAACACAATGGAGATTACGACGCCATAATAAAAATCATTGAAACAGCCTTACAAAAACCTTCACGGAGTGAGGATTACAGATACGGCAATGCAGAGAGCAGAGACAGCAGTAAGAAAAAAAAACTGTGTGCAGTGGTTTGTAGATGTGGGATGTGGGAAATTTGGGAACCCGATGTGCACGATACAAATGGTACTAACTGTTTGGTAATCTATTATATATCAAACGAAAACGTGTTTTCTTTCAATAAATACTTTTGGTATTTTGTGAAAATTAACTTCAATTATGACTTACTGAAATTTTGAACACTATTACTGGGAAATTGGTCCACGAGACAGATGTTAAGTTCTTTGTTTACACAGGGAGTGGAAGGAGAAAGCAGTTACAATGAGCACTTGGAAAATTTAACCACACAAATATACGGGCTGAGCAAATTTATGGAGCCCTGGGAAAGCAGCGAGAGTCGTGAGACTATTTGTATTAAAGCTTCAGATATAAGGAATATTGAAAATGTGACAGATGCATGAATATTTGATTTTAAATTTTTATTTCAGTTTTCTTGTGTAAGAATAAACCCCAGTCTAGTTGCAGTTGTACAAATACTATCAAAGAAGATTTTATGCCAAAGTATCTAAGAAGTGCTTCTCGCTGCTCGCACGGAGGTCTAGTAAAAACAATAGATTCGATTGAGCTGAGCTTCAGCCGTCAAAAATTAACCATTTCGGTTTGCCACTTTAATGCATCATGGAACCGATATTGTTCCATCAAGGGAATTGATTTTTCAACTTCGCCTTAATTTGAATTTACAAGGTGATATTGTTTTTCTGATTTTATTGCTGCCCCTATTGTGACTTGTTTGAGATTTATTGCCATCGTGAGAACTTGCCCTACTAGTCGGAATTTTCAGTTAGTTTCAGTTTGTGTATATTCTGCTGTGGTTTTACTGTTACTCACTGGGAAGTGCATCTGCTGTATCATGACAACTTAAATTTCGTACAACCAATTGCTTGATTCGGCCGCATGTTCCCCGAACCGCTGAGTTTTACATTATGTAAAATGCACAGGTCAGGGTTAATGGGCCGTCAATTGGAGAATGCCAGACATTTGTACTCGACACTACCCTTTCACCCCTCTCACAACAATAAACCCTTTCCACCAAAGCACCTTTCTCTTCTTTTCCTTTCTCCCTCCTGTAATATTCCTGCTTCTGATAACTGCATCAAATCCACCAGTTTCATGCTCTCTATTTATCAATGAGCTCTATGTTCTAAATGGGTCCTCTTAAAAAATAATTTAATTTCTTTCTCTATCTGTTATGTTATTGAACTCGTGAATTGATAGTTCTTTTTTCTGCAATCATCGACAAAATAAAGATTTTCCACAATCGCATCTTTGAACCCATGCATTATTTAAAATATTTCTATGAAATCTGCTCTTCATTCCGTATGCACCAGTGGAACGTGGGTCAGTTTGCATTCACTCTTCAGATCAGTCTGCATTGTTACTGATCTCATTTTTTCACACAGAGAAGGAAGTTTTAGTTTGGAAGATGCGAACGTCAGAAACAGAAGCACGCAGGACATTCCACCTAAAAGCTTACTTCCAGTCAACTCTGAAGAACAAGCATGTTACTTTTTTATTCATTCATGGGTGCGCGAATCATTTGCGAGGCCTGCAATTTTTGTCAATCACTAATTGCTGTGGACGAGGCAGTGGACGAACAACCTACTTCAGCCACTGCAGACCTCAGGAGTAAGAATACCTACAATTCTGGTGAAAAGAGAGTTCCACAATTTTGGCTCACGGTAAGTGTAGGAATTGTTTCGGCAAGTCTAAGTTTTATTGATTATTTTGTAATAATTAGTTGCTACTTTTCCTCAGGAAATATTCGAAATCTCCTGCTCTTGTTATAGGAACTAATGCTCAAGATTAAATTACCGGTATCGACATGGATTAATTGTTCAAGAAATAAAGATTCAAGGAATAAAGTTTATAAGTGGCGGAGATAGAGTAGACTGAAAATTTGTATTCCCTTACTTGAGACGTTAGTGAAACAGGTGCATCGTTTTAAAAGTTTTCGATAAAACATTTCAAGGAAAGAAGAGAATGTTTTTAAGGTGGACCCTATATATGGTCTGGAACTCGACGGCTGAAATGAGAGCAGAGACATCAGCCTTTAACCCGCTCAGCAAAGGGACGTGCACCGTAAACCTTGAAACTTCATGTTTATTGCAAAAGGAAATGGAATTAAAGCAATACTGGTACATTTAATTAGGTTTGATGGCTATTTTCACAGTCAGCGATGGTCAGGGTGATTTTTTTTTGCTTTGAAATTGTCGATATTTTATTATTGTTCTATATATCGAAACATTCCAACGTTCCCTGATACAGGGGTTTCATATTATGCACATTGCTGATGAGTAGAGCTGGAATGGATAAATTGCCTTCTTCTGTGCTGCAGTTGTCATTCAGATCTTGTTGATAATGGCATTAGCTTCCACTTGGTTTAGTGCCTCTACAAAATTTCTGACTTTTGTGATAATCTCTAAGTGTTTCATTCGGCACCAACCATCATTGCATTAGCAAGTGACCAATTATTAAATACCTCTACGTGTTCACAGATTGCTACACACTACAGGAATAGGGAATACTTGAACCAGGCTGTCCGGGCTCACAGTTGGGACAACTGCCAGTTGACCAAGAGCTCTTGGCTTCTTGTTAAGTACAGCAGCGATTATTACACTACATACTCTCTGAAACAAGTGACTATCTCAATTACTTCTTCAGTAACTCATCTTTTTGTTCATATTACTCCACACATTCGTATTTTTTAGCGCTTAATTACAGTACCCAGGAAACCAAACACAGTCTGGTCGTGTTGCACGAAACAATGTCATTGTTCCTATTTCAAATGGCTTTGCCTCGATTTTTGTTTCACTCAACCCTACTTTTGATTATGTTACTCCAGTTCCTTTCTCTGTTTATATTGCAATAGATTGTGCTGGTGTGAATACTCAGTTTGATAAAGTGCCTTTGTATATTCCATTAGGATCATTCTCAGCTGCTTCCAAACTGTATGATGTACCATTCTGTATTACCATGAGCATGTCTGTTTTACTGATGGACTACTCTAAACATGCCTTCTGATTATTTTTCATGATTACCTAAGGGTAAAGCATTGGGTTCCATTACGTCTCTAATCGCATAAGCTTGTGTTTTTGATTTGAGTAGGCACTTTGCGAATCTCCACAGTTCACCATATTTGTTTTCATATTGCACTATGCACTTTTTGAGTTTTTGCTGCAAGCGGTCATCTACTGTTAATACCACCCGAGAGCTTGCAACGTTCGACCTTCCATTAATCTTGTCTCCATTACTCGTGCACTTGATGCTACAGATCTAAACCATGCATCATATATGACGCCATGTAATAAAAACACTCTTTACACTGCGTCAGGCATTTGTAAACTATAATTCAATCTAATATTATTACGCAGACTCAACCATTTGCTGCACCTTCCTGCATGTATTGTTTAGCAGAAACAAAAACAGATCTGCAGTTCCCCTTGGTACAGAATTTGCTTTCGATGCTCTTCATTTTGAATACCCTACTACGTGGTGAATCATGATTTCGAATAGATATGATTTAAATCTATTGAAATACTTAGGTGACGTTAATGCTGAAATATTAAAATAATTCCGAATAAACTAAAGTTACAAAGCTGTCTAAACGTAAGGGAATCTAACGCATTACCAATATATGTATGTGCCTTGCATAATCGTGAACATACTACAATTTAGAACATGGAAGAGATGGGAATGGACTGATTTAGGTTCGTGATATTATCTAATCTCTGCATCTAGAAAAAGCAGTTACACTTGTTATTGACTTAAAGACGTGGTTTATGGTGAGAGGGAGACAGACAGCAGTCCAGCTACAAGTATAGTAACATCATTCTCCTTTCAATATTGAAACAGAAAGGCATAGAACCGTGATTCAACCTGTTCGTTCGATAGATTGTAATTTAACGGCAATTTGAAATTCCATTGTCCGTCTCACTAGGAATAAATGAGGGACAACATGAATATTTGGCAGAGCCGAGCTGCACAACTTTTGGAAGTAGTTTCATTTCTGAAAGGCAATGCATGGACAAGCTATTCTTCCCCTTTATGTCGTCTGCTATCCGATTCTCATAATTATTAGCATTCCTAGGAAGGAATAGATCTCAGATAAGTTATTCATAGTGGCATGAAACTCTGGAAGTGATTTATCTCCCCTTTCAGCATCTGGATGCATTTTTCTGACATCCATCGCTGTCTGAACATAAGGGATGGTAACCAATTACCTATATATGTGCCTTGGATAATAGTGAACTTCGTAATGATAAGCTATAGTCCATTACTTAAGCGTGTATTCCAATTTATTATGATATATTTCTGAAAATGCTGTTTATTGTATGGCTGAAACATGGAACTTCGTGTGTGGCCTAGTGAAGTCAATGTTATTTTTTGGACATTAGGTTTTACCCTAAAGTAGCAAGCTGCCGTTTTTTATTATTATTATCATTATGGAAAGTAATAGCATATCATAACGTAGCAGCTTGCAGTTTGTCCCATGGTCTTATCACAGTGTAGAAAATGGATTATGAGAGCTCAATCACTACGTTAGCTGCAATTTAAGGTAAAAATCTTCCTGTTTATTGCACGAATCTGTAGCACCAAGTTTGGAATGAAGTATTAGTTATCATATAGTGAGATCCAGTTGAGATTCCTTATTATTAATGCAGGCTTTGGAATTAAGAATCGAAACCTTTAAAGGAGGGAATTGCAGTTGGTAGATGTTAAGTCTACTGGGCATGTCGTCTTGTCCCAATGCATTTGTTCGTTTTGGATAGCCATATGTTCAGTCATTAGTGGAACGGGAGGCTCCCATGGTAATGTCAACCTTATTTGGCAATCTCCAGTTTCCACATTAGTAGAGAGAGTTGTGCCAGCTGTAACACGAGTGCTGAAATTCTTACAGGAGTTTAAGCAAACATAGCTTCCGCATGAAGATGCACAAATCCATAATGTTAAATCCATAAATGAAAACATCCTTGAGGCAGAAATTAGATTATAAGTAACGTCCGAAACAAAGAAGGAATGTCATTGAGAAACTAATCTCAAAAGACTCAGGCTCTAGCAGTTAAATGCATTAATGGCACTGGGATTGAATTCAAAATCAGGAATGCAGAACAGAAAATAATTAAAGGGACATTGAGATGTGAGAGGTATTTGGAGCATGACTGGGCTGGCATTGGCGAGATAAAGATGGCGTTTTAAATGTCGGAAGATGAGGTTATTACTTATTTCTTTCTTTACGTCTTTCTCTCTTTCTTTCTCTCTCTTTCTTTCTTTCTCTCTTTCTTTCCGTCTTTCCCTCTTTCTCTCTTGCTGTCTTTCTTTCTCTTTCTTTCTCTCCCTTTAAATTTCTTTCTCCTCTCTTCCTTTCTTTCTCACGTTTGTTCTTTCTCTCTTTCTTTCTTCCTCTCTTCCTTCATTTATTCCTTTCGTTCTTCTTCTCTTTCTTTCACTCTTTATTTCTTTTTCCTTTCTCGGTCAAACTCATGCATTCTCTCATATTCAAAATCTCACTCACATGCACAATCACTCTGTCAAAAGCATGATATTCATTATAAACTCTCTCATTTCCAGTATTTCTCATACACCCATACACTCTGTCACTCACAAATTTTTTTCACACACTAGCATGCTTTCACTCACTCACTGTCAAATCTGAGTTTCGGGCATACTCTTACTCACCGATATAATCACAGAATGCGGCGGAAAAATGTTTCAAACTGTAGTTTTCAGTCTCCAGAAGAACGATCATCATATTCCCACTATGATCACATCTTCAGATTATGCAATTTACAGGCTTCTGGACATAATATTGAGTTCAACGCCTTCAAATTATGAACTAACTCCCATTTAAATTGGTTTTACTTGTTACATTCTCCCATTTCTTCCCTTTCTTTTAGTTTCAATTGTTACATTCTCTGTTGCTACGTCCTCTCTCCCCTCCTCCCACTCCAGTGTGACTGTCTTCCCCTTCAAGTCTATCAGTTAGACAATCCATTCTTCTGCCATTCCCACATACCAACCGCTTAATCTGAACTATCCACTTCCTTTCTCTGAAGCATTCTTCACCCCCCACTTCCAACTCCTCAAACTGTAACATTAATGATGCCCCCGTCCAGACTTCACTTCAGCTCTGATGAAGTGTCATGCGTACTAAAGCGTTAGCTTCTTCCCTCTCTGTCGATGCTGTCTTACTCGCTGTAATCTCAAGCATTTGTTGCTTCAGTGTCGATTTCTATGTCACTTTTCAAAGGAGATGCTAAACTCATGGAACTTACTCTCCTCTTGAATATCTTAACTCATGATTTATCGAGATATTATCAAATTACTATTCATTTGGTGCTCGTTTTGTGCTCGATATTTACCACAATTCGTGTGCCACGACTGGAACCACACTTCAAAAGTTTTGATGTTAAAACTGCTATGAGGCCCACAATTAACAATGTCACCACCACTGTGTCGTACGGGAAGGTGCATAGCAAACAACATTGCAGGCGACTCAGGTCATTGTTGTTGTCGTCGTTGATGTTGTTACAATTATTATTAATGACAATAATACTAATATTATTATTTCCAAATTGTTTTAGCGGTTGTTTCAGTTATACTTGTCAACAGCTGACAATGTACATTTATATTGATACAATGGGGCAATCAATGTGGCAGAAGCTGTCCATAACAGGATGAAATTCCCTGAGATGACAAATAGGATAATAATAGATTTCCTTCGGATTTCCAACTCTGGATTGCTGGCAATGCCCTCCCTGCTCTGACTTTGCAGTTCCTTGTGGGCTCTGCTTGTCACCAAATTATGTATAATAGTTAAAGAATTGAACAAGAGAATGAGGACAAATGGAATCACAGGACTTAGAATGTGATGAAGGAAACTATTGAACCTGAAATAGGAGGTTCAAGAATATCAATTATTCCACCACAAAACCAAGGAATGTTTTCCAACCAATCCTCATACATTAACACAAAATACCAGAAAATGAGTTTGATGCAGTTCAATACAGTCACTGTAACTAGAAGCACAACTGCTGTTTTCATAGTGCATGATTTACAGTTCAGCTTTTGACAAAAAATGACCACAAATATATCAAAAGTGAAAGCGACAGTGAACAAGACAGAACAATAAGTGACTATGTAAACCAGGACAACATGGATATTGCACACACGGACAGAATACAGGGAAAGAAACAGTGATGCGGAAACGTTGGGAATATGTCTCCACATTAGATCAAGAACTATAACTGTAGATCCCCTGCAGCCACAGCCCAAAGGTATTGGATGCTGCATTTGGATAGAATGCTTTTTTAACGAAACGATGCCAAAATAGTCAGTAAGTTAACTGCAAAGAAATGCAAGTAAAAACAAAATTTAAGTTAGCTTCGAAGCAAACTTACCAGCTTGATTGTGTATTTGTTAATATTATCGATGCATTAATGTGGCAAGCGAAGGACTAAAATAATTTCAACTTTCACAACATTTTTTCCTGTTAAAATAATGCACCTTTCAACAAAACCTACCCCTTAATACAAAATAGTATGAGCATGAAATAGCACAGAAGTAATAGCACTTCAGGTAATGAAGCAAAATGGGTAATCTGCTTACAGCGTACAGTAGAACAGAATTGAAAGTTTCAGAAACAATCAGCATCAAGCGAGTTGAGCAGTAGTATAAGAAGTTGGAATGAACTCAGTTAAACAGTTCAGAATAGGCTGGGTGGCTGTGATATGAAATCAACTCAGTAAAAGCATCTGATCATTATTAATTGATTATCAGGGAATCAAGCAGGCTTTTTTTACAGAATGAATTGACTGTGGAGTATTCATGAGAAACCAATCCAAATCCTGCTCCCCATCATTATCTGTCACTTCCGGGTTAATTAGGAGAAATAAGACAGTGTAATAATTTCAATTTCCCCTGGTAATTTCTCAGTGACTCTGTATTTATTATGGGATAGGGACACAAGTCCTGCTTCTAATATTTACCCATTAAACCTCATATGGAATGGCTGAAACAGACAAGACTCCTTGTCTTTAACATTGTCCAGTAATACTGGATTAGTTGGTGAAATCAACTTACAATCCTGGTTTTGATCGTTAACCAATGTCTGAGGGTTACTATTAGAGAATCACCTTATGTTCTTGCTGCTGAATGTTGCCCAGTGACTCACACTTGTTGCCAGTGAATCAATCCAGGTTCATGTTCTGTGTGTGTATGTGTGTGTGTGTGTGTGTGTGTGTGTGTGTGTGTGTGTGTGTGTGTTAGAGAGAGAGAGAGAGAGAGAATGAGAGAGAGAGAGAGAGAGAGTTGTGGGGGAGGGTGGGGGGATAAATCACGCAATCGTTGGTGACATGATTGCTTTGTCGTAATTTTCCTGGACTGGAAATCCATGAACCCAGAATAATGTTTGTAAACGGAGTTTCGATTCCTTCAACTGCAGAATGTGCAAACTCAATCCACTTCTTAAATCTGGGATCAAATTTTCATCCAATGGTGACAATGAAAAAACTGTCAAAAAACCTAATGTGTTGCATTTGTCCATACTTAGCCGGTATATGACTCCAGTGACTCCACCAGCAAAGTTGCAAATTCTGAAAGAGGTGAAACAACTCACTCATTGTACCAAATCCCTGCTGAGGCAAATAAAAGCTGTGACTACTAGCTGGATGACGTAGCACAAATCAAGGCACTGGAAACGGAAATGGCACGCACAACCATATTGATCCGATAAAGTCTTCTGCTGGTGTTTGCTAGTTCTTCTCCATCGGACCACATGGACTGCAGCAGTTTTAGAAGGTGCTACCACATCCACATGTGGAGTCAATATATGGTGATCATGTTAGCGATGGTAGGATAAAATGAATGAAAAGAATCAGAGCAGGTTTCAGAACCATTTCATTGACTGGTGACCCTAGGTTAGCATTATGACCTCAGTCCAATTGCCTCCTCCTGCTCTTTAACAACAGAACGAGTATGATTCTTCCGATTTTTTTTTCGTCTTTTCTGTTTACTTTAGACCTAAACTGTGAGACACAATTTGCCTGCTTCTCTTTTAAATTCGAAGTGTGAATGTCTGTGAGATTGATTTATATCAGACTTGATAACTATGTCTTTACATGACTCCAATCACATAGTTTTAACATTTCTGTGTTACAAGTGGCTGAAGTGACACTGGCCTGGGCGAATTCCTGCCTAAAAGAGTTGATGTATTAGAGAGAAATGCTATAATCTAAGGTGTGTGGACAGAAGCAAGTTTGGTTCAGCTGAATTTTGGAGGCACTAGGTGCATCCTTACAATCCTTACAATCTCTCGAAAATAAACATGAATCTAATTTACGATAGATCAGAATCAGAAATAAATGACAACTTTTCACCTTTTTCAATTAACGATTATATTTTCGCTGATTGAAAACAAAATCAAGAAGCATTTTTGTTAAACTCACATCTCAAAATAGCCAAAAGTGGTGTTCCCTTACCCAGCGCCGTGACAACGTTTTCTACTGTCTTCCAAAAACTATCGGCTAAAACCATATCATTGAAATACATTACGCAATGTGATCTATCTGTCAAATTGGGTTTCCGAAAAGTGGTCCCATTATTTGTCTCCAACAGAACCTGACGTACAATTTGTAATTTACGGTGAGGAAATGAAGAGTCTGTTGACTTCTTGTAAAATGTTAAAGGCTCTGATGTATGCTCAAAGGGAAATATGGCTTTAAGTAAATTCAGATCATTCACAGGCAACCTTATCAGCATTAAATCTATGAATGTTATCAAAATGTCATATAGTAGCATGATTTCACTTAATAAGATCAGTAATTGGATCATCTCAGTTCGATTTATGAGTGAAACATGAATTATTGAATTAAAAACTGGTCTGGACAAACTTTTGGGCAATCATTGCCAACTTACATTTACATCACAGACATTCCAGGCAATAGTGATTGCCAGAAAGGGAGGAACTGACAGTGTCCCCTTGACATTTAATCACATTACCACCAAAGGCTGAACTATCTTTTATCAACTTCAAAATCAGATAGAGATGAGGAGTTACTTTGTTTGTCACAGAGACCCATGTGTCTTCGGTAAAATATCGCTCCAAATATTATTGAAGCCAAAACATTGAATATTTAAAGGCACGTGACTCTTGAAAAAACGCAAGTTGAATGGGACGGCCTAGTACCTCAGTGGCTAGCATGGCTGTCTCACAACACCAGGGGCCCAGGTTCCATTCCAGCCTTGGGCAGCTACCTGTGTGGACTTTCCACATTTTCACCCTGTATGCTTGGGTTTTCTCCGGTTTCTTCCCACAATCCAAAGGTGTGTAGCGTAGGTCCATTGACCATGCTAAATTGCTCCTGGTATCCAAGGGTGTTTGGGTGAGATTAGGGGAATACGTCTGGGTGGCATGTTCTTCGGAGGGGCAGTGTGGACTTGTTGGGTTAAATGGCCTGTTCCCACAGTGTCCGGTTTCTATGATTTCTGGTTGCTTCTTGAGTGAGCCATGATATAGTTCGGGATTGTGTAAGCATGTCAGTCATGGTATTAAGTATTTACAGAGCAAATGATAATAACTCTTTCAGATGATTTCGATTTTCCTCTGGAAGGTAGCTCAAAAAGTTATCCCAATTTTTAAGAACTTCATCATCGCCCAACTTAATTTGAGAAATGGCCAATTCAGAATTCTCTCTTTATCCTTCACTCTGTGTTGTAATCAATAATTACATTCAGAGTCCATCAGAACTCTGCATGAGCAGCATATATTCACTGTGGAAACGACTTTCACATCCCACTAACGATTAAAACAAATGTAAGTGCACATGACCACATTAACAGTGGGACTGTAAAGTGGGTAATCACTATACAGTAAGATACTGTAACAATTAAGTCGTTCCTGAAGTCGGAGTATCCATGAGTGTAACGACCAAATATATTGCATGTTACAATTTATTAAATAAATGTAATCGTCCATTTTCAGATACACTTGTAAGTCACGCACTTCACGGCACTTTGATTCATTATTACTTCGAACAACACTAACTAGGGTAGAATGCACTTTACATTATTATAGTAAAACCTAATGCTTAATAATACCAATTATTAATGATTCAGGCAACGCCAAACATTGGCAGACATATTTCACAAATCGACTAAAAGCTATTTCTGTAAAAGTGGAATATTGCAAATTAAATAATAGCATGCTTTACCGCATAATACAAACACAATTGCTACGCTTTACACAATTTAATTATCACATTATGTCTGGTATAGTTTGAAACAAGTGCAATTCATGCAGCAATAAATATTTGAAATAAAAATGTAGAGGACGAGACAAAATCAGATAACATTTAGAAAATAGTAAATAACTTGTTTAACATCGTGACTTACCAGAGACACCAACAACAGCGAGAATGGGATACAAAATGGCAAAACTGTGCACATTTGCTGCACCGTGCATTGTGTTTCAGAAACTGATGGAATTACACAAACTCTATGCCTTTGCTCTGTGCCACTTTCAAAGCTTCCCTCATTTGTTTCTTGTGAGAGTATCCAAAGGAACAAGTAAATTAGAACAATCACCTTTCTTGCGCTTCACTGATCGAACAGATGATTTAATTGCTGCCTGATTTCCATTTGTAATATTGACAAGAAGGACGATTCCACCCTCCTTGTGGTTGAAAAGCTGGCTGGCTTTACACCCTTTACCCACGAATCAAAGTGTTTCGTCTCCATCATGTGGAGCTGCTGATGGCAGGCGCTGTGCTGAGGTCAAGTTCTGTCTTCACGAATCTCAGACACATTACTCATTATTTCCTGCTTTCATGCGTCAGACCAATTCATTTTTTCTCTTTTTTTTGATAAGTGCCCTTGTGTTTATTGCTTTCATTTCACATATGGTTCGGGGGAGCAGGTAACTGTGCTGAATTAGCAACCCGGAGACCCAGCTAATGCTTTTAGGACATCTGTTCCAATCCTACAAAACGAGCAGAATTTGAATGAAAAGCTGAAATTCAACCACGTTCTCTGAAATAGTGCACAATAAACTATTGGCATTTAAATATGTTACGTGCATGCGCGCGCGCACGTGTGTGTGTGTGTGTTTGTGTGTGTTTATGTGTGTGTGGGCACGCGCGCGCGTGCGTGCATATTTGTGTGTGAATCCTGTGTGTTTCCTGAGTGCTTAACAAAGGAAATCTGTTATCGATTCTGGCCAATCTGTTTTGGCCAGTATATGTGTCCAAACTCAAACAATTTTATTAACTCTCAAGTACCCACTGAATTGGTTTGAGAAACCAAGTCAGTTCACGCCAGGGCCATACAACGATGGGAAATAAATATTAGGCACCGTTGGATTGCGTAATATCAAATCCTGGGATTGATCTCGATCGGTTGCACAAGAATGGAGGTGAAAGGTGCAGGTCACAGTTTGCTTGTCCTGCAGTGAGTGTGTCTACAAGGCATTAATACTCAGGAGCAGAAGAAAAATAGTTAGCCCATCGATTCTACTCCACCATTCAATGAGATCAAGTCTGATCTCAGAATCATCAATTCAACTTTCCTGCCTTTTTCCCATCACCCTTGATTTCCACACCAATTGATGCTCTGTCTGTCTCATCTTGAATATACTTAGCTACTTAAAATTTACAGCTCACTGCAGACAAGATCTCGAAAAGTTCACTATCCTGAAGAAAGAAATGAAAAAACTTTCTCTACATTTCTGTCTTAAAGCCCAATTCTTAATCTGTGATTAGACTACTGGTCCTATAATGTCCTGGGTATAATTCAACACAGAACAAACGATCTCACTGGAGTCTCTGGTGGGGCAAATAAGTGAGTTTTCTCCGCATATCTAGAACAGTGATACAGTATTTTTCCAATTAGAATATGTTAATTGTGTGTCAAATCCTTACAACTTTTAAATCTGGAGTGTTAACACGAAGAAAAACTGAGTACTCCAGATTCGAAACATGAAGTATGCGAATTGTCTCTCTCAGATGCGACTGTCCTGCAATGACATTCCCAGTGTTTGTTTTCCCTTTGGAATTTGAACCACTGTCCTGAGAGCCTTTAGGGGGGGGCCTGCAGACAAGTTCAGTAAATTTACCAGTAGGTGATAATTTCTGCAGAACAATTTAAACATAAGTTTCCACGTGTGATCAAACTGGGAACAGTCATTGTTAATGCAAACTTTGTAACTCTCAGGCTCTGGAAATCCATGTCAAGCCTGCAGGACAATGGCGAACTAACCAGACATTTCTCTCACTAATTCCCAAACATAAAATGTTGGGAAAACTCAGCAGGTCAGAGCAAGTCTGCGAGGAGAAAGATGTTGTTTTTTGTGGGTGTTTAAATATGAATCTGCTTCATAAGTACTTTCTTAGCTGCGAGCAGTTTTTGATTCAGGTAGCGATGAAACTCGTTTTATAAATGCAAGGTCTTTCTCGACCCAACGCCCCGATTATTCATCTCTCTGTTCATGTAAATTTGCTCTTCACGTCCAATCTATTTATTATCAATATGTATAGCTCAATTAAAATTTCAAAGTTGTGACGTGGATAGGATAAGTCTAATCCTCGCCTCCCATGCCAAAATCATTCCAAGAAAAATATTTGCTGCACACACAGCGTGGTACTCTTGACTGATTGGTCAAGGCAAGCCACGCGGAAAGTAGTTTGAATTTATTTCTAGTATAGGTTCGAATCCTTGTGATTGTGTTACCTGCCGTTGCAGTTTTTGAGATAAGTTCCCGCTTACACAACCACATTTTCTCGGAATGCTTCATTTGTTCACATATAGGAAACGCTACTTCTCAATGAAAATCATACGGTATTGGAAACATTAGCCCTGTTTCTCTCTCCACTGAAGCTGAGTTTCTCCAGCAATTTCTTTATTGTTTCAAAACAATCCCGGCCTTGGGAAACGCTCCATAAAACTGAATTTCCTCACCTCTAGACCTGATGCAAAGCTGAAAATTGTGGAAAGACTGTAGGGCCTTATTGTCATTTGGCAAGTGGAAAAGTGTGAAGGGAACAGAACAGAAAACCCAGCCCTATCTTTATGAACTTTAGAAACTCTTTATGAATCAACACCAGAGGAGAATGGTGGCTAAGTGGTTCGACACAGCCGAGATGGTCATGGCACCTTCCCGTTCTTTTAGAGATTGGGGCATTGACTCTGGTGTTCTCAGTGACAGTAACTGATCTGAGGCATTGAAAGGTTTCTCGTTACTACACGACAGGAATTGAAACCTCATCTCAGCTTCAGGAAACTTGTGAACAGATAAGATACCGAAAGACTTGAAGAGAAACAGCTCCGGTGACATGGGTATTTCTGCAGTTGGTCTGATCAAATTATTCCCAGGTCTTCACATCGAATGTCCGAGTCTTTATTTTGGAAAAGTAAAACTTATAGAGAACAGTTTACATTCCGGAAGCATCAATCTGAAGCTTTAACACAATGACACCCTGTTTTAGGGGATCGTGCAAGCTTTGAGATCATCAGCTTCTGTCGTGCAATTGGTCAGTGCGATTGGCGTTTAACAGAAAGATTGGTGGCTCGGGGTCATCCACGAACGAAGCCATCTTTGCTTTTACCCCATCGCCTAGAATAACAATAATGGAAGACCTTCAATTCTTCTGTATGTTTCAGTCTAATAGCTTCATCAGATCTGTCCTTGCATTTATCAAATGAAAAAGATTGTAAAAATGCAGAGTGTGACCAACAAAGCGGGCTGAACTCCCGCAGTGGCTGAAGTTACCAAGAAGGTCCAGCCTTCTCAATACTTACCCTTCGCCTGTTGCGTTGGTTGCCCTAAGATTGAACTTGCCATCAGTCAGATATTTTACTTGATAGCCTCCGTGTAAGCCTCTATAACTATAGTAAATGTATTTCACCAATGTACTGAGATGAACTGATACTTCAAAAAAGGAGTATTCAGTGTAATGAAGCGCTGTAAAGATGCTGGCTGCCAGTAACGATTTAGATTTGTTATTCATAGATTGTCTACAGAACCTGCCAGGGGGCCGAATCCATGCAGGGCCTAAATGGAGCTAAATTAGAATGAAACTTCCTCCCCTTCCAATAGCAAAATGTCCAAACTGACTCTCAATTCCTCTTTGACTGCAACCTGGACTGATTTTTGCTCCAGTTTCTCTTCTATTTCCTGTCACGATTTGTCAGAGCTCGTCTTGCACATAAGACCAGACCATACTGCCTCAACCCATTCATTCTAAATGGTTGAAAGTCAACTTACTCATGTTCACCGATGTAGTTTACAGTTATCTCATTGGTTCTATATCTCTCACTTCTACATCCATTGTCAAATCTCATCTGGAGCAAAAAATAGTTGGCCCCATTTTTTCTTCAAAATACTGTTACCTACCCAATTCCTTCACAGCCGTGGCAAAATTGGTGACCCCAAACATCCGTTTATGTTCCTTCTATTTCTCACCTACACGCTCCTCTTAGGTGGCATCATCCTGAACCATAATGTTTCACACAACACTGACAACGCCCATCTCTGCATCATTACTGCCACTTTCCAAAAGAACGATGTGGGACTGAGTCACCCTTCACAATCTCAGCCATAGATTTAACCCCAAGATAACCTGCAGATTTCCACACTATTGCTGACACCAGATATATCCCTCCCTTTGCCAATGCACATTCACAAACCAGCACATCTAATCTGCCACTGAAATGCTCATTAATCTGTGTGTTCACGTTAATCTTGTCGATTTTAATGGTCTAATGCTTTATCTCTAACTTCCACCCCTAAAACATGAGGCCATCAGAAACCCTGCTGTTGGTGTGCGTCCTCAGACTTCGTGTGCCACAGGAGCCCGTGCTGGGAACTCATAGTTGTTGCACTGGGCATGGACCTTACTCTCTTGAGTGCAGGATCTTATGTACAATCGAGACAGCGTGCTACACACTGAAATAGCCTGATGAACTGAAATAACGGGAGGAAGTCTTTTCTGTTTGAATAATGAAACTAATAAGTGAGGATGCCGGAAACCTGAAACGAAAACAGAAATTGCTGGAAGAATTCAGCAAGTCTAGCGACAGCTGGAGAAAGAAAGTACAGTCGACATTCGTGTCTAGTAATTCTCCTTGTCTGGTAATCATACTCTCCACCTCCATCTGTGATGAAGAGTCACTGGACTCGAAACATTGACTGTAGATTTGTTTTACTCTTTAATGCAAGCAGTGATCGTCGTAAAGGGATACATCAGCATATTCTTCAGTTCCTTTCGAAACCTGATCTGTGATATTGCATAAATGAAGACGTTGTTGCAGGAGCTGAGTAACTGGAGCATGTTAGCCATCTCTTGAAAGATGTACAGTGGGTCATTGAAATTCAGACCCGTGAAGTAGACCACACCTGCAACCCGCACGTAGAGGAACTGCCCGACGTAGGTGACCCACAGGCAGAGGAAGCTGAGAGAGATGGTGAAAAGCAGCACGATGGACTTATTGCGGTTGGCCATCTCTGAGTCTTCACGACTCGATGCACCTCGAAGCCTCCTGCGGGCTCTGCTGGCCACGAAGATGTGTCTCACAGTCAGTGCATTGAGAAGCAATATGAGAAGGAATGGAAGAAACGGGGTTAAGATGTGGTCCAGCCAGTGGTAGGCCTGCCAGACAGGCAAAGTATAGAAGGTGACCTTGACGTCACAGAACCAGGGCACTTTATCCTGGATGTACAAGGGTTGGTAGATGAAGTAAAAGGGAATGTTCTTGATGCAGCTCAGGACACAGATCGTTCCTATAACCAACAATGCAATTTGTTCAGTACAGTATCTGGTCTTCAGTTTCTGGCAACAGATGGCTACAAAGCGGTCAATGGTGAACGCCACTGTCAGCCAAACAGAGCTATCCCGAGTCCAACGAACCAGCACCGCACTAAGCGTGCAACCGGGTGTAGTTGAGAGAACACTATACCTTAAGTAGATACGTCCAATTCTGTTGAGGATGACAGAGGTGATAATGACAAGGAAATCAGACACCCCTATGACCAACAAGTAGTAAGTGACGCATCGGGACAGTCCGCACCATCCTCGGGAAAGGATTATGATTGTCACCAAATTGGCTGTGAGAGATCAAGAGAGAGGAATGTTACAGAAATGACTCTGAACATCAGTTACAATCTAATTCAGTGCATAAACACGGCTGGTTAGTCACTATTTGTTGTGAGTCACTAAGAGACCCAATTAACAGCTATTCATGCTCCAAGCCAGATCTCAATCATCCCCTTTGTCAATCCCACTGCTCTTCTCTCTCTTTGGGCTCTATCCTTTATCCTATCGTTTACTCCCTACCCCATTCGCTCTCCTTACCTTCTGCATATATCCTGACGTTTTTCTAGCCACCATCAGTTCTGAGGAAGGGTCACGGACCTGAAACGTTAACTCTGATTTTTTCTTCACGGACGTTGCCAGACCTGTTAAGCTTTTCTAGCAGCTTCTGTGTTTGTTACGACTGATTAGTCTTTGTCCACAACCAACCTCTGACTAGTGCACAAACATCAGTAATTATTTGAGTTCCAAAAATTGAGAAAATACTTGTTCATGTGAATTGTACTTCAATCAGTCTTGTCTATAAATTGCTTTCTGGTCTCTAAATCAAACCTTGCGGCTGACTATTCAAACGAAGCTGAGGGGAAACATTTGCTCTCTGTGGTCATATTTTTATACAGGCAGATTAGACTGCACGGTCAAAAAGTGGGAAACTTCACAGAAGTGATACAGAGACAGAGATAATATCTTGGAATTTCGATTAAAGCGGGAATTTGACTAGGAATGTTTAATTATAGAGTAAAAGTCATATTTAGACCTGGCACCAATAGCTTGCCAAGAAGTTAAAATAGTCTTATTGAACAGACAGATGCATGACCTATCTCCTCCCTACGCCCCTACCTACACTCACCTTTACTGGCTCCATCCCCGCCTCTTCGACTTGTCTGCCTCCTCTCCACCTATCCTCTCCTCTATCCATCCTCTATCCGCCTCCCCCTCTCTCCCTATTTATTTCAGAACCCTCTTCCCCTCCCCCATTTCTGATGAAGGGTCTAGGCCCGAAACGTCAAGTTTTCCTGCTCCTATGATGCTGCTTGACCTGCTGTGTTCATCCAGCCCCACGCTTGTTATCTCGGATTCTCCAGCATCTGCAGTACCTTTTATCTCAGATGCATGAGAGTGATTGTTATCTGTAAAACATCTAAAATTCATGCTGGAATACGGTATTCATTACTGTAGCAGAAAATTAAGAAAACCAAGTATCTCATCAGAAATCTCAACGTAAAAAGGGATTGGATTCAACGCCATTTTGATTTAGTGCCCTGGCCCTCTCCCTATGTTTCTTGCAAATTTCATGGTCTGCAATACTCTTAACTGGCTTTGCACATAAATTATTCAATTGAAGAACATACGTGATTTACTGGCCGTGATTACGTGATTAATAGGTAAAAAGTATTACCACGGATGATTTGGTGATGAGGGAGAAGTATCAAAGTAGTTTTTTAGCATTACCTGACAGCAGGTAAGAATGGCCAAGTATGGCCAAGAATGGCCAATTTACATCATCCAGAATGTATGAAATCGTGGACAAACCCTGTGTCCCAGATATACATCCGATGCCAGGCCATATAAGAATATGAGCCAAGTGGTCGAAAATTGGATGAGGATATTTGCATGTTTGTTTTTAACTAGCACGCACTCGAAGTGTTGAAGGGCCTTTTCTCCTGCATTGTACACCAATATAAACTCAGCTGCTGGATGTTTGAACTTTGCCTTTAAAATCTAAAGGACAGTGTAAAGCCCATTCCAAGCATTCAAAAATCATACAACTCATGCGTCTGAAGAAGAGCAAATGGTCAGTGATGAGTAGGCATCTGAATTAATGCGAACCTCACTAATTACGTCAGTTTGAGACATTGGCACAAGGATGTTAATCATTGGGTCCTGACTGCATTTCCCCTTTTTTGTTTTTTTTCCTTTAACCTGTATAATCGTAAAATGTCATTGAATGACAGTATTAAAACTCAATTAACAGTGTGAACTCACCGATAATTGAACCAAGGAACCAGCCAGAATGTGACATTTGGAGGTGACATCAGTCAATGCCCGTTCCCCTTGACAGATATTGAGGAATTGATTTTGTGTTCCTTAAACCAATCAACAATTAACCTCACCTAATCTCGGCCATTCAGAATACAACTCATCATACTGATTACGGTGGTTGTTTGGAAAGAGTTAATAAACAACACTTTGGGTGACAAGGATCATAGGTTGTTTGAAAGTGAAGCTATCTTGCTGTCCAATTGCAAGCACAAGGCCCTCGAGGAATTGAAAAGAGATCTGAAACCGAATGTCGGCTTGTGCCTTCAGATCAAGTGGAGAGGAAGAGCTGCAAAAGCCCATAAAACGGCTGCCCTGTTTTAATAGGTACATTTTACAACGTGAGCAGCATTTATTGGGCTACTACATTAGACTGTGTCTTGTTGCCTTATTGGTTAAACGCTGAAATGAACAATTTGACATTGGGATTTGAATTCAACCTATAAAACATAAACCTAACTTGTTCCCTAATCATATTCCATTTTGGAAACTTCGGTGAACAATGGCCTGTCAGGAAAGCCATGTCACAACCAAGTCCATGACACTACAGGCAAACAACAGCACAGGAGAAGGGGACGAATGAAAGAGAAATAGCTTTAGGAAATTTCATATTGATTCGGCGGCATTAAATGTGACTTCAGAACGTTACATTTCTTCCCTAGTGCCAGAGTCATGGATGTCACAGGCAGGCTTCAGAGAATCCTTTAGATGGTAGTTAGCAGATGTTAGCGTCAAAGGGTTTCTGCCTGCCAACAACTCCATTCTTGGCTGCGAGATAACTAATCATCTTATAAGAACATGAGAACGTGTGCGAATGCTTGTGCAGTAGCCCGTGGATGTTAGGAAATCAAAGAGGCATTTTTTTCTCTGCAGTTAGAAATACCTTAAACCAAGAAACAGCTAGTTCATTTCCCCTTAACAGTTCATGGATCTGCGGCTTTTAACCAATGTCAGAGCCTTTATTAGTGTGAACCAGTTGCTCTATGCCTCCATCACCTATATGAAATTACCTGTCGAAGGAAGATTGAGGAACAGCACGTCCTGACATGCCAAAAGAATCATCTCAGCAGGCGCCGTCGATAAAATGCATTGACCTGCATTTTTAGTCTTCTGCTCCACCTATAACACCCACTTTTTTGGGGTCTATCTTTAACTGTATGTGGTAAGGCAGAATTTTATAACGTTATAGTTTAACAAATGCAGTTTGCATCAGTGGTTCATAACTGTTTACTTGTAGCTAGAATCGCTTGATGTGTAATAGTCATTCTTATTGCAGCGAATTTTGATAGAGTACTGTGTATTGGGAGTCGGGAAGTTAGAATTTGGTGTTTGTAAAATGTTAGGGGGAAGGCATTGCCTGGTCCCGTTAAAAAAAATCGTGCGATTTTTTTCTGTGCCTAGAGATGTAAAATGAACGACTCTGAGAGCTACATGAAAGTTTGCAAGTACACAGAGAGCACCTGAATTGAAACATTTCTATCTAAAGGCCGTACAGTTAGCAGGTGAAGCAACTGCTTTTTTTTAACCGAGGCAACAGGATTTTGAATTTAGCCTTCAATTTGAACCAGGTCATTAGATACCAAAAAACTATTAAATTTAAGTCTGATGGTTTTGACAACATAAGGCCAATCCTATTGTAAGAAACATTCATTTTTTATTAACAGTATTAAAAGAAAGATACATCTGGACAAAGACCCCAGAGCAAGCTGCCATTCGCCAGAGCTAACAGCCCTCATCTGTCAAGAGGGAATCATTGGCTCTCATGATCTCTGCTATGGCTTAGTGAAAGCAACATCTCAATGTACCAACGGCACAACTCGTTCATATTCCTGACAGATGAATCAACGGAGAAGACATTCCTGACAAAAGAATCGACGGAGAAGGGACGGAACATTCCAGAAGATATGTAACCTGGCTGTAATTTCGAGATAACAAGGTGTAGAGCTGGATGAACACAGCAGGCCAAGCAGCATCAGAGGAGCAGGAAGGCTGATGTTTCGGGCCTAGACCGAGAGATTTCGAGAGACTAAATTCCAGTGTTTTTTTTTGTGTAATTGGGGCATATATTTATTAGAACAGCATACCTTCAGAATCTTGCTTTATTCGATACTTGTTAGTAGTTAGAAGGAATTCATTCGGTTTGTTAATAGTTTAATTAATTTGTTCACTGTTAAATTCAGGTACATAAATTGCTATTGTTTGTTTTAGTGTGCATATAAGGATTTATTTTGTTTAACAACTAGAAGATGCTGAAAGGTAGATTACACCACTTTTCTCACTCTTTTTGCGTATTAGAGGGCGAGGTGCTCCTCTTTGTGTATTACAGTTTTAGTTCTCCGAGGAGTCAACCTCTGCTTTATGACATTATGAAGTACAGAAATCAACCAACTCAACCAAGTTGTGGAAATGTGCATAAATTAATAAGATCATTGACATTTGTGATGTTAAGGGAATAGTGGCATGTACTTTTCAATGTGCTACCCTGGTGAGGCTTAATACTATTGAGTCTCTGATCTCAGAAATCCCTCATTCAATGGAAGTCTCTCCTTCATTAATGGGAACATTCCTTATACCCTTCTAACTTGTTGACCCCAAAGTTTTCGATCAAACAGCTTCCTATGTAATTCGATATTAAATTTGTTCGATGAAGTGTGATGGAGTCCCATGATTCCATTATTTGAGGCATTAAAGAATCGCTAGTTCCTGAATTCGAAGCTAAAAATTAGGCATACACGTTGACTTCGCAAGCAACAATGACATCTCATGAATGAATTCAAACATGATTATTCAGAATACCATTTAAGTGCTTAATACAAAGTAGCACAAGTCAAATTATAAAGTAGATGAAAATCATTGTAACACATTTCAAATCTTTAAAACTCTCAAACATTTATTCCTAACATTGTTTCAATATTGTGCGCTGGCAAGTGGGAATGCACAAAGGTGTAACAATTACGTATTTCCAGAAGTGGCACCACAGACTCGAGCAATTATTGAATGAATCCTTATACTGCCATGCATCTAAGACAGTTTTTGCATGCAATTTTTTTTTGGATACGAAAATAAGGTTAGTTTTTCACAATTTATCTGCATCCACACTGTTGGTCCCTGTAAAATGTATGTTTCAATCATGTCACCTATCATTCTCCGAGACGAGAATGAGAACCAAACCCAGTCTCACACTTTAAAACAATTCTGTCATCCCAGGAATTATTATGTTGACATGCATTGCATTCCCTCTATGATATCTTCATTCCTCCTCAGATAAGGGTGCCAATACTGTTCACAACACTCCTGTACAGGTCAGAACAATGCTCTATGCAACTTATGCAACAAATGTTAACTCCTATACAAGGAAGGCTAACGTAAAATTTGCCTTTCTAATTACTTTGTGAATCTAGGAGCTCACTCTTAGTGATTGTTGAATCAATCAAGAGCACCAAGATACATTGGGTTGCTCACATTTCTCAACCTCTCACTTTACAAGAAAAATTGTGCCTTTCTTATGTCAAAGTAAATGATTTCGTACATCTTGCCCTCTTCCACAGGCCAGTCGTATCAAATATACCAGACTTCACTTAATTTGATCAGCTCGACGTGACTTCAAAACAAATTTGAGACGCTAGGTACTGCAAAGGCAATGGATTCGAACAAAATTCTGGCAATAGCACTGAAAACTTCTGCTTCAGAATGTTCTGCACCCTTAGCCAGGTATTTGAAGTACAACTACAACGTTGGCATCTATCTAACCATATAGAAATGTTATGGAGGTACATCGTTGACAAAAATGTTTGACAAAAGCCTCCCAACCGATTACTGCTCTGTCAGTCTACCTTCGATCATGAGTTAAGCAAGTGAAGGAGTCATCAACAGTGATATCAAGCAACACTCGTCAACAATAATCTGTTCACTGCTGCTAAGTTTGATATCAAGTCAGGCCACTCAGTTGTTAATCTCATTACAGCTTTTGAGCAAATGTGATCTAAAGAGCTGAATTCTATGGGTCAAATCTACAATCGACACTCAAAAGCAGCTGCATGGATTATCAAAACATGAACTGCAGAAATTCACTAAGACTCCTTTGACAAAATCTTCTAAACTTCCGACCACCTCTATCTGGAGCTAGAATGATCAAACATTCACATGCAAACCACCAAATGCAAGCTCCCCACCAAAACTCTCATCATCCACACTGAGGACTATAAGTCCATTCCTTCAATGTTACTGGGGAAAACTCCTGATCTACCTCCATTGATGAGTTTATCTAAACCACGTGGACCGTACGGTTTGAAAAATGAAGCTCATCACCGCCATATCCAGGGCAACCACGGATACGAAGTAAATATATGTCCAGCCAATGACGCCTATATCCTGTAAACAGATTTTTAAATGTCTTTCCGTTTTCTACACGGGTAATTAGATGTACACAACTATAGAATAACAGTTGGAAGATTGGATCGGAATAAATCAGTGCTTGTATCCGGCCATTGCTGAGTTGATATGTAGAAAGGCTTTTGTTTTATTTGTTATGTATCTATATGGCTGTTAACCATTTGCGATGTACTAGCCTATTGATTTAGACGATCGAAGTTCACTTAGAAATCCTGGCATGCTCTCCACAACTGACATTTTAGCAATACGACCATAATCTTCCACCGAACCTGATTCCATATCATGATCCTTCGATCTGAGGTCCACTCCTACTGATCTCGTCCCACACTAAAAGTGTCACTTTGTTTTCTTTTTATCTATCTCTCCTGTATATTCAATAACCTTGGATATTCAGTCCTCCGTACTGGTCACCCTTAGCAACTTCTCCGAATTGACAATCAAATCATGTCCAGTTACCTAAATGTACGCTTCCAAAACATCAATTCTTTTTCAAATGTTACATGCAATCAGATATAGATCGTTGAATTTTATTTGGCCGTTATTCTGTGTTCTGATCCTTTTTGATCTATGTTTGTCTCCTATTTATCTTTTATTCTTCTTTGCTTTGAATTACTGCAGTCAACTACGAGCTTAGGATTAAGTCCTTTTTCCCCAATCTACTTTGAACCTTCCCCATCAGCACGAATGAATACTCCTGCGAGGATATTTACCCGTCTCCTGTTAGAGTACGTCAAGAACATTGTGTAAAAGTTCCACCTGCCACAGAACCAGTGACAATTGCCCAGGACGCTCGCTGTACTCCACCAGCTTTCCGGACTTGTGTTCAATCGCGAAGTGTCCTGTTACTATGTTGAACGGCAATTTGGATTAGGAGTAATATGGACATTGCTAATTTTGAGTTCCTTTTTATCAATCTTGATCCTGGTTCCTGCAATATTGGTTTCAGGATATCATCTTCATTCTGCCCGAGACATTTGTCACTGCGTGATCAAACTTCTGGATGTTCACAATCCCCCAAAAGAATGCCCTGCAGTTATGTTGGAACTTAAACCTGGCACCAAGGAGACAACATGCTAGCAACGTATCATATATGACCACAGAAAGAACCGCCTGTTCTCCAAACACTCGAATCCCCTGTCATTTGTTTCTTCCTCCTCCCCTTCGAACCTTGTTATCTAGTTTAACCACACGTAACGACTTTGGCTGAACTCATATGAGGATCCAACACCTTTGCCAGTATCGAAAATGAAAATTTGCTGAACAAGTGGGACTTCAGGAGCTTGTGCATTACTGGCTTTTACTGCCTGAGGGTAATTATTTCCCTTTCTGCTTCCATGCTTCTAGACTGTGAGGCATCTCCCTTGCCGAAAAGGGTCTTCAAAGTGCATTGAGACTCACATATGTGCCATTGTGACTCTAGGCTCTAAAATTAGAAGTCGAGTGTCTGCAACTTGTAACACTCCTTAACTGTGTTTATCTAAACCGCTATACGTGACTATGTCTTCCCACATATTACATGCCAGACGGTCCAAAGGCTGCTGAGCTGCCCTGCAATACCATACTATTACTTCACTTCATTCTACTTTGGTTTAATTACATAAACAATTGTACGTGGCCTTAACTTCATACACCATGCAACTGGTGATAAATCTTACTATTCGCACTGATAAATTAGCCCAATACTTAGCACCCTTTACTAATTCCAATAAACTTGACTTAAACCATATCTTTCACTTATGAATCAAATTTCCACATGAATATAATTCATTATTCAACTGGCGTAGCCTTCCTTCAGGTGTGTTAGAGTGCCCCTTAATGACTGGATGTTTTGGAAAATTCTTATTTATAGTGCCTGATGAGTCATTAACTGGTTTAGCTACCTGCTACAAGAATCAACAACAACGAGACCGACTATTTTCAGCTGATTGACAGATGTCTTTAATCATCGGGTCATTCCCTCCTTATAAAAAACTATTTGACTTATTTGATGGTTGTTAGTTATATATCTGAACAGTAATCCATTTGTATAGTTACACCTGAAAACACCACTCCGAGCTTGCTGCGTGGACCTAATCTGCTCCTCATTCAGCTTTTACTTCACTCACATGGTCCTTCGAGCTCTGCGTCCCTAACTAGGAAACAAATCAATTTTATCCTGAAAGATAAGGGAAAATAATCTAGACGCAAATAAAGATGTATCGGAGAGGTATTACTTACCAGGGGCACCAATAACTGCAAGAATGGGATAGCAAATTGCAAAGAAGAGACCATTGGCTGCTCCATGCATTTCCTTTCAGGAACGACTAGATTCTCTGAAGCTGAAGACTTTCGCTCTGGGGCGCAAAGGGCCCGTGAATTATACCAGGCAAGAGTCTCCAGAGGAACTCAGTCACAATCCACACATTAGTTACAGTTCGGTGAGCAAAACGAATAATGTATGATTTCATACATTAACTTTGTAGCCTTGGCAAGATTGATGACCACATTATACATGTCAGAAAATTGCTGGCTGCAAATTATATCGATGTCACGCCACAAAACATGTTCTTACACTTCCATTAGGTGGAGCCATGGATGATAGAAACTAAGCTGAGGTCATGTCACTGGCCTAAAAACATATTTTCTCATTTCAACAAGATTCCCAATTGTGTTGTGCAATTAGGAATCTTATTCATCTTGTATTTCATTGAAACTTCCAGCGCAGTGGTAATGTCCCTTCCCCTGGACCAAGAACCCGGGTTCAAGACTTAACTGCTGCAGAAATGTGTAATTACATCTCGAAATAGTGCGATTTTTAAAAAAAGATAATTTCTTTTAAATAGAATTAGCCATGGTCTCCTGCTGGAATAATTAAAGAGCTATTCATTTGAATATAAAACCAGAAATGGTTGAGAACTAGAATCATTATATATATATTTCAACAAGAAGGAGCTGAAATCATTCAGATGTATAGATGACTAGAATATGAGACAGAATGATGCCAAAGGTGCATGTTCAATCGTCGTACCCGTTTTGGTTGTCCTGTCTCTTCATATTAACGGACGATTGAGAAGTGATTGCAATGGGTCTATAATACATTGCGTCTCTATAATCGCAGATAACTATAGTTCTTGGAATATGAAGACTCCTCACATTCAAAAGGAACGTTCCAAATAACATGGCGTCGCTCATTGAGGATAGATGCTGGTGTTTATTCATTTCTTCACTTCTTTATTAAATTCTTTCTACCTTTTCCCATCCATTCATTCCTGTCTCACTTCCTTCCTTTGTCACTCTCTCACTTCTTGCCTTTCTTTCCCTTCTCGTACCTTTCGTTGCTATCAAACCCAGTCTCTATTTCACAACACCCTGCAATGTAACATGCTCCTAAAGAAGACCTACAACCCAGTCGAAGGATTTGAACAGCTTGTTCTGAAAGGAAGTGGGCTGTTAGTTGTAGGTTCTGTGTTTTACACTCCACTCTCCTGTTGATAAACCTCGGATTATTTAATTTTGTAACATCATCAGCTCCAGTTTCTGTATCAGAATTCTATTTTTATGTTTATCGTTATTTTAATTTCAAAATAATTAATTCTTAAATGAAATAAAATGCTCGTGAAACTCAGCAGCTCTGGTCACGTCTGTGGAGACAAAACGGAGTCCAGTGACCCTACTTCAAGATTCTTCATTAAATTCTTAGTTTCTTTCCACTACTGACTCATTTAATATGCTTGTGGTTTTTTTTTAACTTATTTTTCAGGAAGGCAGAATCTGCATTTTTGGTCAGAGATTCGCTTTTTAATTCATTTGTAAGTCTGACGATCACTGGTTGTCAGATCTGCTTATACACAAGTGAGCATTACTAATGCTGCGGGTCGATCACCTCATGGTGCATTCGAGTGTACTTTATTTGTCGACATTGACAAACACTTTTTTCAGCCCCTGCTAAGTTGTATTTGTTCAATTTATTTCACCTTGGCGAGGAAATAAATCGAGGAAAGAATTCATCCTCGTTCAAAATACAATTTGGAAAGAAATGTGAACGGTATTTCCTTCATCAGTACCTCTTAGCAGTCCTCCCCAGGCAAACCAGATGCTGAGCAGCCGCACTGCACTGTCCACTGTGCAGAAAGTCAGATATTTGAAGATACCCATTATAAAAACACCGCCATCAATAAACTGCTGTCTTGTGCCTGACGTTTCCATCACATGTCGGTCGAAATTTTTTTAGGGCATGAGGAGGAGAGTTGACTCTCACTTAATTGACCCACGCTGAACTGGTCACTGTCATTAATCTGGATCACTGTGCATTTTGACACACTGAACGAAAGAACAAAAAAGAACAAAGCAGAAGTATGGCATCGGAACAGGCCCCTCAGCCCTCCAAGCCTGTGCCTATCATCATGCCCTGAATAAACTAAAAAAAACCTTCTAACCTTATTCGGTTCACATCCCTCTATCCCTCCCTATCCAACTAATCATCCAGAAGCCTCTCAAATGCCGCCAAAGTGCCCGTTTCCACCACCTCCTCTGGCAGCTCTGAGATTGAGTATGTGACAAGAGATATAGTCAGAGTAAGCAGGATATGAAGGGCCAAATAGTCCCCTACTGTTCTTTCCAATAATATTTAACGATGTGCGGCTGTCGATGTATATTTCTTTGTGTAGAGAATAGTGAGTGATGCTGCATTTCCTCTTGTCACCTTTTGTCTGTAAATTCACTGTTTTTCAAGATTCACCATTGAACTTGAGCAGTGATCGTGTTTGAGGTTATAGACATGTTTGCTGAGCCGATGGGTTTGGGTGCAAACATTTCGTCATACTGCTAGACAGTATTTCCAGTGCACCTCCGATGAAGTATCAGTGTTCTGTCCTGCTTGTTACTTATATCCCTCGGTTTGTGTAGTGGTTGATATTACTTCCCTCTCTGTTTCTCAATGGTTTGTGCACAGGGTCCAATTCAATGTGTTTATTGATGGAGTTACCTGGCGTGTCTCTGTTCCAGCAGGACTGGGTTTTTCAGACAATCGACAATAGATTCATAGTCATCATTATATTCTTAATTCCATTTTTTTAACTCAATTCAAATTCCACCATTTGCCATGGCAGGATTTGTGCCCAGGTCCCCATAAAATTATTTGGGTCTCTGGATGAACAGTCCAGCGGTAATACCACGAGACCTTCGCCTGCCTCTCCTGCTATATTCCCTGATGAGGATCAAGCCAGTGAGACAAGAGTGGGAGCACCGAACAACAGCAAATTTAATTCAGACACAAGCGGTCTCTTCAGCCAATGACATCTTCAAGTGTATTAGAGATGAAATTGAGGTGAAAAGCGAAGGTAAGTAAAGCCACAAGCTACAGATACACTGCTTTAAACATCCAAAATCCATCAAGCTTAACAATGAGACAAGACTGACGCATTCAAGGGCAACTTTGAGAGGTTCTTTACAAGGTCAAAAACAGCATAAAGTACCTAAGTACAACCCTGCTTGCTTTTGTGTCTGTAATAGTTAATTTTCAAACATGGCGACTGGAAAAACGACTCAATATTTTCATTTTTTCTTCAGTCGGGGTTTTCAACAACTACTGGATAATAACTGGAATGTTAAGAGATAAGAGATTTGGAGAAACAGAAGGAAATTGGGATAAATTGCAAGTTATTTGAAAAGAGCTGGCACAGAAATTATCTACTGATATGCTGTGTCGTTTCATGACTTCTTTTTCAGATCAATTTGCCACCAGAATTCCCAGTTATTCAAGCCAAACTCTACATCTTCGATCGAAAGTGCTGTCCAACTGCACAGATTAGCATTCTAACCAGGCCCACTTTTGATCTGTCCAGCACAGTGTTTCTCTCATGTAATGTTTATCATATTGGCCTCACAGGGGAAAGCGTAAACATTTTTTTAAATGGGACATAAGTCAATGTTATTATTCACAAAGTTTGAATGAGTGGCTGCACCCTTGCATTCCGAGACTATGTCGCCCCTCCACATTGAATATTCTTCTGAATTGTTTCTTCGTTTTCAAAGTTTTTTTGGGACCAAGCTACAGACATAGAGGAAGACTGAGTCGGTGATCTGTCCATTAGTCATCTGCAACAGTCATCACTTTAGAGATAAGGAAATCCTTTTCATCCATACAATCCCGCCAGTGTGGAAATAGATCATTCAAGTCTGCTTAGGAGAGCATCCTATCCAGACCCATCCTGCTCCCCTTTCCTTGGATCTTCCATGGTTAACACACCTAACCGACACATCTCTGTACACTATTGGCAATTTAGAATGCCCAATCCACCTAACTTTCACATCTTTGGTCTGTGGCACGAAGCCAGAACACCCAGCAGAAACCCACGCAGACAGGGGGAAAATGTACGAACTCCACACAGGCAGTCGCGCCAAGGCGGAACAAAACACGGGTCCTCGGTGCTTTGAAGCAGCCCTGCTAACCACTGAGCCACATGTTTGTCTGTGGGATCGAATTATGAGGTAGTCGATCATGCGCCAGTATTTTGAAAATGGATGTCTCCAAGAAGTCTTGAAATTGTCCTTTTGCTTGAAGAATGTGTTGGCGATGACGAGCTGTTGTTCAATTGATTTGACAGGCACCAGAATCCAGTTGAATTTGAAATTCTAGACTCCTTTCTTTCCAATGCTCCGTTTCCAGATTTGGGAGTCTTTTTCAACCCGGGAATTGAAGACTCAATGTTGAAGATACATATAGATGTCAGATCAATATCTTTAAGAAGTATTTCACTCGGGGTTCTGACTCAGTCAACACAAAACGCCTTTAATCGGTTAATGTTGTTCAGATGTGAGTTCACTCCCAGTTTCGTTTACATTTTAAACCAAGGCTGCATGAATCCTGAACCACTAAATCTATCACTCACGATTCTGGGGCTACACATGTGAAGGTAGAGGGACAGTACTCAATAACCCGCAATGTGTTTGCCAATGTTCGAGTTGTACGAGTGTTTCATTGTTAGAATCACATGACAGGTTATTGTCTCACAAACTGAGCGCTGCAATTCTCTGCGTAACCGGAGGATTTTGTTTGTGTTGAACTGGCTGTTGCATTTGCGACATCACATCGTCTCTGAAACATTGAAACACTTTGGGACATGTCGAAAACCACGCAATAAATTATTTGTTTTTTCATTCAATGAACTGATGGTATTAGTTTATTTTAATAACAGATTATTAACGATTAAAGCTTTGTGTTCGACTGAGAGGCATGAGATATCACTGTGAATTCGGGAACAACTTCATATCTGGCCCACGTCTCACTGTTTTCTAATTGTACTGTCATGTTCAGTGGCTCTCTGTCAGTTTTGCTACGGGGTCAAGCCAGTTCAGAGTCTGTGGGGCGCACTGTGGAGTCTATCAGTTCTGTTTTCGATACTTTCAGGTGAATAGTGCGGTTCACATGATCAAACTCCGAGGAAAACCGGCGTGCTGGAATTCCCTCTGAGTTCCTGATATATTGATTTCTCTTTAGGAGATACTCCATGGAGCCGCTGGAATGCTGACGGTACCAGAACAGGTAAGGATCACTGCTTGTTGTCGCTGCGTAATTACAGAATGACAGGCGATCTTCACCTTCATTCACTGCGATTATGGCCGGTGTTTGTGAGACAGAATCTGCAAGACAAAGTCCTGTAAGAAACAGGAGTGATAGTAAATTTAAAAAAGTAATTTCATTAATTCTTACCGCACAGAATCAGCCCGTTCACCTTGAACAATAACCAAACAAATAGGGCAGGGAAGCTAAACAAGAATCCATTTCATACAACTCAGTGACTGGGACCGGGAAGAGCTTCGACAGATGAAACGAAACTTCCTCTAATGTACAGGCCACTCTCTTCTAACAAGGTGATTTCCCATTTCACCTCCCGACTTGAAGGGAAAACTGGAAGCAGTCGTTGATTTTAAAAGCCCGGCCCATGTCAAATCTTCTCAATGGCCTCACTCCTGTCTCGATATTTAGCCGAACTCTGACATTGTTATTCACTCAGGAACATTTGCTAATTCCTCCATAACAGTGCTGCGTTTTGGGACAAGTTTAGATCCAGATGGTTCTCATCGGGGGAGGATGTGTTCCTGCGTCTGTGTCGCCAGTACTGCTCGAGTAAATGTAATTCCAGGCATAGAGCTGAAGCACAGAATGTTCTGAAGAAGGGTCCAGACCCGAAACGTCAGCTTTCCCGCTTCTCTGATACTGCCTGGCTTGCTGTGTTCATCCAGCTCTACACCTTGTTATCTCAGACTCCAGCATCGGCAATTCCTACTATCTCTGGCTTTATTTTTGAACAACTTTAGTCTTAGTCTACTGATACACTAAAGGACATATACATTTCATTGACTCTAAGCATGCAAACATTCACTAGTACAGTCTATTTGACTCCGTCTTTTCTTCCGCCACTGAACGCCTCTGACTTCCTTCATTAAAGTTGCAACAATGCGTCAGCAATAATTTTCACTTGCCCTGCCACGTGTATAACTTTCAAATTGAATGATTGCAGTAATGAGCTCCAACTGAACAGTCTGGAATTTTTATTCCTTAATATCCCAGAAACATTAATGGGTTATGATTAATACATACAGCTGTCTCAGACACATTTGTACTGCTGTAAATGTTGGAATGTTGCAACGTTAATACCAAGCTTAAGGTCTCCTTATCAATCGTGGAATATTTCTATTGATGATTAATCAATTTTCCGGAAAAAGCAGCCAATAGGTCTTTCTAACTTCTCGTCGTTGCAAGTGTACAGCACTGACACCCACATTACTGGCATCTATGGCCACATTGAATAGCCTTACATTATTAGGAGTGACCAATACTGGGGCAGTGGTTAACACAGCTTTTGTGCTATCAAATATATTCTGACCTTCGTCCATCCACTGAAATTTCCTGCATTTCTTCAACAATTCAGTCATTCAAGCACCGACACGGTTAAAATTCGGTACAAACTTCCAGTAACAACCACACAGTCCCAAGAATTGCAGTACTTCCTTCTTCGTCCATGGAAAGGTAAACTCCCCAATAACATTTGTTTTCACATCCCGTGGGGCTATTTGTCCATTTCCAATTAAATGTCCCAGTAACATTACCTGGTCTTTGCGAATTCACTCTTAGCCGGGATTTTCACCAAGTCTACCTCCCGAATTCGGTTGAATAAGTCTAATAGATGCTCAGTCCACAGATAATCGTTGTGTAGCATCTGGTTTTGGGACCATTACTGTAGGTGAACATCATTAGATGCAATTCACTTTGATTATGTTGTTTTCAAGTGTGCGTTCAATCTCTTTTTGAGCCTGTGCCAAATTAAGTGTTCAAAGGAAACAATGTTTCTTATATCTACATCATGCGTAATTAGAGTACTCCTTCCCTGGTATACCCACATATCTCCCTCTGTGTCAGTCTTTCAGGACATTTCGATTTTCCTCTGGAAGGTAACACAATGATTCATCCCAGTTTTGCAGAACTTCCTCATTGTCTAATTTAATTTGAGGAAACTCCAACTCAGAATCATAGAATCCCATAGAGTGGAAACAGACCCTTCGGGCACACAATTCCACACCGACTCTCAGACATCCCACCTCGACCCATCCCTCATAACTCAACTAATCAGCACATCCCTGAACACGATGGGCAATTTACCACGACCAATCCACCTAGCCAGCACATCTTTGGATTGTGGGAGGAAACTAGAGCACCCAGAACTTGGTTTTTCTCTCTGTGTTGTGATCAGTAACACATTCTGCATTTGTTTTCCTTCCCTGCCAAAATACCTTTTCAGCATATTCACATGACACCGTTTGTGAGATTTTTTTTCCTATCTGGCGTTCTTATTAAATAGTTCACCTCACTCAATCTCGTTTCGATTTCATAACGCTGACCAGACCTTAACTTTCAAAGTTCACCTGTCACTGGGATTAACGGTATCTCCACGAGTAGAATTGCAAATTTTTGCTTTCCTGTCAGCACGTTCTGTGATACTGTCAAATACTCTCGAGCCAGCTCATTTGCTCTCATTAATAGTTCTTCTAAGATTTGACATATAGCTCAAATATGTAGCCTTTGAACTCGGATTCATCAATTTCTCCATAATTAATTTCAGTGGTTCTTTCACCTCATGCCCAACAACTAATTCAAATGGGCTGAATTTGGCCGATTCATTTGCTGCATCCCAATCCTCTGGATAGTCTTGACTGTAAGCTCTCAACATAGTTTTTACATTTTGATGCCACCGTTCCAGTGCTCGCTGCAATTCTGGATGGTACACGGTGGATTTGAATTATTTTATTTCTAAGCTATCCATAACTTCCCTCAATAATTTTGTTGTAAAATTTGACACCTTGACCTGATTGTTTCTCTGTGGGTAATCCACTTCTGCTGAAAATTTTGAATAACTCTTCCACAATCCTTTTAGTTATGATATTGTGCGTTGGAATGGGCTCCGGAATTCCAGCGGATACTCTATTATTGTCAACAAATACTGATTCCAACATCTTGTTGCTTGTCGGGGTCCTATGCAATCCATTAAAACGCTTGAAAAAGGTTCCTCACATGCTGGAACGGATACTAAAGTTGCTGGTTTTATCACTGCCTAAGGTTTTCCAATTACCTGACACGTATGACATGTCTGTCAAAATTCAACTATGTCCGATTGGAGACCAGCCCAGTAAAAATGTTTCTGTATTTTGTTTTGAGTTTTTCTTACCCCTAAATAACATCCGACTGTTATTTTGTTTGCTGCTGGTAATACCTCCTTTCTGTAACTCATTGGTAAAACAACATGATGAACGTCTGCCCATGTCACACTTGCCTAGATATGTGATGGCCTCCATTTCCTCGTCAAGTTATCAATTTTAAGATAGCAACATTCTGGAATGCACTCAGATTCTTCTTATGTGCACTTTTTTTTGACACATTGCCTTCGGTTTTTCATCTTTCTGTTTTAACTCAGCTAATTTCTCTGAACTAAAAATACCCACTTTAGCCTCCACTTGCAACAGAAACAGAAGTTTTTGCAAAAGCTCAGCAGATCTGGCAGCATCTCTGGAGAGAAATCAGAGGTAACATTTATCGTCTGGTGAACCTTCCTCAGAACACCTGTTCTTTTCTTTCCCTGAAACATTCGAGCAAACATGGTCTCTGATAATTTTGCTTCAACCTCCTTATCTTTATTCTTTGATTTCTCCTCCTACTTTAACCTGTGACTCTGTGACATTGTAATCATGCAGTCAGGAAAAATCCCAGCATATACCTTCGGTAATACCTCATGAGCCCGATTTTCCAGTGGCTTTTCAATCACGTAGGCAGCGTTCCTACCTGTGATACAGCTATATCAATACCAACGACAAATTGGATTCCTGGAGCCGAGACTTTCTCCAATACTCCAACAAACACTGCTCCGCTTTTCATCGGACATTCCAATCTCACTTTACATAAAGGAGCACTTCTTGTTTCACCATGAGTTCAAGTATTAGCACTTATTCTGGAAATAGTCCGTCTGAATTACATACCTCCTCATCTCTCAACACCAAAGGTTGACATGATCCTGTATCTCTTAAAACTGTAATTTCTTTAACTACTTCTCCTGGCATATGCGAGTCAACCTTACCCTTGCAAGTAAATTGTTTTAGACGCTCTGGAACTTTCTTCTCAATAAACCTCCGATCATTATGTATATTCTTATGCGACTTTTTAGCTTCCACTGTGCTTTCCTTTACCACTTCAACAAAATTGAGTGGCTTATCCTGTTTTCCTACACCCATCCTTTTCTAAAAAGACCAACATTGCGACTTCATGTGGTCTACTTCATTGCACTGAAAATACCTGAGTTTTTTTAACTTCTTTTTCGCCTTCATGGTTTTCCTTTTTATCTAATGAGTAACTATCATTATTATCTTGAATGAGATTCACATTTCTCTTACCATGTGAAGATTTCTCTTTTCCACAATTTCTATCCCTCACAGATTGATATTTATGTCGGAAGCCAAAATTTGAATTACGAAACAAGTTATAATCATCAGCCATTTTAGTTGCTAATTTTGCAGTTTTGACTGTGTGCTCTTTCACTTCAGTTCTCACTACTTCTGGAAGTGAATTTTTGAAGTCCTCCAAAATTATCGTTTACTCTAATTTTAATTACCTTATCCACCGAACAAAATTACTTTGTTAGATTCTTCCAAACTCAATCTCTGTTTGACCAGGGTTCCTCCTGAGATTCCTGAAACGTTTTCTGTCGGCTTCTAACACTAGATCATTTGTACTTAAAATGGCTTTCTTCATAGCCCCAGATACCTCCTCTGATAGTAATACAAACACTTCATTAGCTCTCCCTCTCAAGTTTGTTTGGATCAACAAAATCCATGTGCTCACCGGCCAACTCATTTGTTTAACCATCTTCACAAATGAAATTACAAAGGCTTGGACATCCTTATCGTCAAATGTACACAATGACGGGGCATATTTAAACAGATCCCCACCAGGTTGTTGGCTACAATGGGTTCGGTAGTCATCACGATCATCTGTAAGCCTACTTTTTAAATTCATACTTTTAAGTCGACATTCCCATCTAACTGCAAACTTTTGAAATTCAAACCCTTTCTCTTTCTGCTGTTCTTCTCTCGATTTCTCCTTTTCACCGCTTAGGGCCTTCCTCTCCTTTCCTTTTCCTTCTGCCAAGGATATTTCCTTTCCCATTTGTTTTGCTAGGGTCATTCTTTACTTTTCTTTTTTATTCGGTCAGGGCTATTCTTTCCATTTCCCTTTCTTCTGCATTTAATCGTCATTCAAAGTGTTTCATTTCCTTTTCATGTTCAAGCAACTTCATCTGCGATTGAATTCTAGACATTTCCAAAGATTCCGATGACATTTCCAGCAAATTTAAATGCTGACCTGTTGTTATAATTATCACCCCTTTTCTCACAAAGACAAAACCCTTTCTAGCTTGCCTTCCAATTCCAACAGTTTTGCCTTCCCCACCTTTCAGCAGAAATCCAGAAGTAACTTCTTCCACACCAAGAAAACTCTTGGTGACTAAAAAAGCCATTGCTGCACAAAGCACGCCATATTTGAAACACCCGAATTCAACACACGAAACAAAAGACACTAACACGGACGATTCACAGCCGTTGAGTCCAACAAACTTAAAACAAAATTGGAATTATAGGACGAGATAGCGGACTAGCCTTCAGTTTGTTAGGCAGCAGACCAGACCCCCTCAAAATAATTTAAGAATGTAACCAGCACACTAAATTTTTCTTATTTTGAAGGTAGATGTGAAGTGTGTGTTCCAGATGTGAGGAAACTGGTCAAGTCACGCCACGTTCAGAAAAACACAATTTATTTCAACAGTACATTTCAAATACAAGCAAAATAAACAGGGGATTTAGAATAACTTAAGCATTGGAAAACTACATACAGAACCTATTAGCAATTAATGGCTCCATCATAATAGTATCAACAAAAGCACAACACTTGGCAAAAAGGTAAATTCAGACCCAAACAATTAAGTGCCGTTTCCCACTCCATGAGGGAACAACATGACAAGAGATTTCAGAGAAAGCTACGGTTAATAAACATTTACTGAATCTTGCATACCTTCTGGGACACCAAAAGCTTCTACATGTACGGGTAAAATAAACTTTAAAAAAATCCTGATCTGGGCAAACTTTATTTGCCCTTTCCATTGTACCATCTTTTTCAAGAAAAAAAAACTCAAACGTTTCTTAACTTAATGAATTAGTTCGGCTCCAGCAGACAGAACGGTATTTCGGTCTTTACACACTGTCTTCAAAAATAAAGGATTTTTAAAAGTGAGAACATCATGCGTGATCCAGAGAACAAGAACAAGTCAGTGGATTCAGATGTCAATCTTTCCCAGCTCTGCTATAACAGTCTGCCTCTTGTGATTTACATTGGTAAAGACTCTTTCACACAGTCAGTAGTCATGTCTCACTGAAAAGCAATAACTTAAGGACTATAGATTTAAAGTAAAAAATGTTTCGGATTTTCACAGGAATTAACATCAAATTAAATCATATGACCAAAATCTTGGTCAAAGTGGTCAGTTACAAGGTGTGTTTTCAAGGATGAAAACAAAGTAAAATGTTATCAAATACTTCCGGAGGAAATTCCAGGTTTTACGGTCCATGCAGACGGAGGCACTGTCGCCAATGGTACAATATTTATAACAAGATTGAAAGTGTGTCCAGAATTGATGTTTCATGTATGTGCGTCCATAGCGCAAATTGCTGCGGATATTGGAGATCTGAAACAATGACATCGATGTGTTGTGGAAATTTAGCAGCTCTGGCAGCATCTGTCGAACACACTCCAAAGGAGAGTCGTTGGAATCGGAGCAGTAACTGTTTCTGTCACTGTGAATGCTGGAAGTGGTCCAAAACGTCATCATTCACTTGACATCTTGAAAGCTTCTTCTTTAATGATATGATACTAACAGAGCGCCAGTCGAATCCTTCTGCTTTGGATAGTGATTGACTTTAACAGACTTAAAATCCTCTGTATATCAGTGTTCCACCCAGACCAAGTTATAGCAGAGGTTTAAGGAAAAGAAAAGAACAAAACTCAGCGACATTAAAAACTGATAAGAGCAGACATCGGGATATTCACAGCAGGTCACACACCATTTGATAGTGAAAAGTCTTAGAGAGACTCCTTCAGAAAGAACACTTCCCACCACCAGCACTAACCCCTATTACAGAGATGGATATTAAAGGTGCTTCACAAACTGATTATTGGAATGTTCGGATCGTACACAGCAGAGTCTCAGATTGTTTTCTTTACAGTTTAGAAGAACAGGCAACAATCTCATTCAAACGTGTAAAATATTTCTCGCCTTAAAGTATAACAACAGTCAGGAAGGGCTGTTGCAGAAAATGCTTGTCTAAATGTCTGTGAAAGCCTGTTCGTCTCGTAAACTCTTTTTCTTCACCACAACATTCTCACTGGACTATATCATCTTGCTATCCAGTCGTCTGTTGCAAGACAGAGTGAAGCTGCTGGATTTGAGGTTCAGTTTTCCCGATCAGATGTTTGACCGAGGTCCCGATGATCTGCTCAGCGTTAAATAATCACAAGCACTGTTGAATTAAAATGCGTACGTGGTGTAGCAAGGAGTAAAGGAATGTAATGGTGGGGATGGTGGAGTCGGGGAGGTTGATTTTGGGTTCTCCGAGCATCACACCTCCACATTCTTTGCTCAGCACATCTCACCCAATGCAAACACGGACCAAGCGCCCAGCTCATTCCTGCGTGGCCAAGGAGGGCTGCAGTGACTCCTGATAGAACATGTCCCCACATTCATCCCCACCCCCACATCTGTGCATTGGGCCAATAAGGGAGGGGATTGCACATCCAGATCATAGAACTGATGAAGTGACGTAAAACAACAGGTTGTAAGCTCTTTAAACCTCTCGTTTATCCAGACAAGGCACGTCCATAGACCCTGAATCCATTGGCCTATTAATCACTTTACGGACACTGCCACCTGCAAGTCAATTCCATCCTTCTACACCAGTTCAATGCAGCTCACGACGCAGTCTCCCAGAGTCGTTTGCCATTCCCATCACTCAACCGAACAACTCTAAGCACGGGAACGATGGATACACTCCTTGTGTAGATCCTGTGTCTATGTTTACCGAGTAAGTACCGATTTCACAAACCGACATTGTACAGAAGTAAAATTACATTACTGGCTGCGCACGTCCAAATCACAGTCACAGCATGGGGTTTTAACATCGTTGTGAGGGTCTCTTCTAAGTCCCACGAACCTCTCTCTGTTTCACTTCCAGGATATTTCGGTCAGTCAGTGACACAGAGCCCGGTAGTGGTGACCAGGAAGGAGTGCCAGTCTGTCAGCATCAACTGTGTTTTTAATAGCCGTAAATTTTATCATTATTTTAAGAGTGGAAGTTTCTTCAGACAAACACGGGAAGCGACGGAATGGGAGCGGATCTCGGGCGGTGGAAGATTTGTTGTGTCCATGAATAAAGCATAAAAGACATTTTCTTTGGAAATTCGGGATATCAGAATTGAAGACACTGCCACATATTACTGCAAGGCTCAGTACTACGTACACAGCGATGCGACTTGACTAATCGTCGCTCAAAATCTCTCACTGGAGATCATCACAGAAACAAATCGAAAACCGAGATAATCTGCCTGGAGATTCCCATAGTTGTACCTTGCAGTTCTGCCCTACAATCCAATTTACAATGCGATTCGATAATTGTCAACAGCATCTTGAGTTTCATACGTTCCAAGTGTGTTCCCCTGGCGATGTCTTTCCCAGTATTAGTGAAGATCAATGCAAATTAGGAAAGACTCACCACAGTTAAAGGACGCACACACGAGCTGTGATCTTTTTCGAACAACTGGAATCCAGAACGACAGTCCAGCTGTTTCAGGAACGTCCACACATCTGACTCAGTCCGAGGAAGATTTACACGGGTTTGTAACAACGTGTAATATTGGGGAAATACACAGTGAAAGGGGGCCGACGAAATTACTCTGTATAAATAAAATATAAATTCTCCAGCCCCGATAGCCAATTGCAGGCGCGAAGTACCCTTTGTTGTATTGTGGGTTAATTTATTTTCTCTCTCCAGCAATAAATATTGGGTTTTTTTCAGATTCTCCTCCATTTGTGTGAAGTGGACATCTGCCTCCCGTATTGCTGCACAGTTTGCCATAAGGTCAGGAGAGGAGATCGAATCAAGGGAAACTTGGAAACGTAGGATATTAATTATTTATCTAAATCTCCAGAATAAATTTACTATTCAAACCGCGTGATGATGATTTCTCGTCTATTTAAGGTAGCATTGGTTTTTGTCGAGGGGATTCTGAGAGAATTACTGTGATAATATCGTTATGTAGATGGATCCGGGTCGGTGCTGAATGTCATAGCTGGTAAGTGACTATGCACTGCGCCTTTCTATATACTGGGTGGGTGAATGTTCAATTTATTTTTGTGCCCTTTATTTGCAACAAAATTCAAACAAACAATTTCGGAGAAATCATTCACATTGTAGTGTTCGTATTGTCTGCAGAATACGGGAGTCCAGTCAAAGCTTGCAGGCATAAGTCTATGAAACCTAGCCACGAGTCGACTGTTTCACTGCACATGTAGCATTACTACTCTAATAGGTCAACAGTGCGGTCCCATTACCATTGATGAATTCTCGTTTCAATGTGTGGACAGTGACAACAATCTGGACTACACTCTCGGACTTAACTGTTAATCAAAGTAGCTCAGTCTATCACTTCGGTCAGAGCAGTGGCATCGTGGAGCTCTGTACCAGGCAGAGATTGAACTCCGAATCAGGTGCCGGACGAGAAAAGGTGACAAAAACATTTGCCTCACAAGAAACTTGGATGCATCACTAAGAAAACATAGGTATAAGAGATCCGGCTGAGTCTGAAGATGAACTTTACTCATTGGGGAATCAGTGAGACGAATGATCGATTGGCCATTTTTTCAACTGTTTTCATATGTATGCTTTCATAAATATAATGACATTCCTAATTTTCCATAGTCAGACTTGGATGTGAAACTGTAAGTATGTTTATTTTTAAATTTAGATGTTTTGCGACATCGGTTAACTGCAATTTAGCTGTTGAAGCGATCCAATGAAAACTGAAAGAATTCTCATTTAAAACAAGCAAGTAAAAAAGCATCAAAAGGAATATATGACAATTTCTGGGCCATCGATCAAAGTACAACCTCTCACCAGCTTATTTCGTGAGCTCTACGGAGGGAAGGAGTGGAATGGTGGGAAAAAGTTTGCTCTCCTTACTTGAGGACAAATCGGTTTGTTTTGCAGCAAGTGCAGCTACTATTCATCATGCAAGCGCTTGAGATAACGTTGCTCTCCTTGGTGAAGCGATTGTGACGTCTGAGCTGACTTGCTTACAGTTTCAAAGAGGGATAAGTGATCTAATTTAAACATATGCAATTGTTAAGGAATAGCTATTAAGTGGAATTAAATCCATGTTAAAAAGTCTACACAGTGGTCATAGTTTGAAATTAAGACATCAGCAATTAGAACTGCGAATGCATGAATAACTGAGTCAAGCCATTGACTTGAATCTGTGGCATTCTGTATGTCAGAAAATAGCGGAGTGTCAAAACCTAACTGTTTTCGCCTAGTCTCGTTCTCTGATGACGAAAGAAGTACCACAAGACTTCATGGAAATCTTATATATCGTGACATAGCAAATAGGAACGAGACGGAGCCAAGAGTAATGTACCATAAATGTAGCATGCTCAACAACAGAACAAATCAAGTCATGAAGGTGGAGAAAAACACAAAATGAGATGGTGCAATGTGAAAGTTGCAACAAAAGTGATTGGAGCACTTTGTATTCAGTCTTGAAGGTTTTGAAAATATACCTACGTAGTGTACTGGATGGACAGTGTAAATTAAATTTCAGACTGAAGCGGGCATACCACCGGAGCTGAATGACCTAATACTTATAAATATTCAATGCAAATGTAAATATTCAATGCAAAACGAAAATACAAAACTCTCCAGCCAGAGTACCCAGAAGAGAATAAATCGATTCAAGGAATTGAAACTGAGGGAGATCCGGAGGGGAGATCCCATCAGTAATAGCAAACCTACCCCACCTCCACCAAGAAACAGTTCAGACTGAAAGCAAGAGATGTCTGAGCGATGTTGGTGCAAATTACCACGATTGCAAGAAAAGAAAAAAGCACAAAGGAAAAGCAGAAATGAAATGATACTGATTCAAAATATTTCTCATTGGGAGTAAACGGGGAGGAAAGTGATCTTACTTGGAAATAAAATATAATGTAGATCAAAAATCAGGTAGAATCTCCTGTACAGAAGGAAACTGCAAAACAAATATTGAGCTAATCGGCGCTAGTCAAAAACACCGTTTATTTTGGTTCTTGCTGTGCATATTGGCACAACACAGTTGGGTTATTTTTGCACAGTTATTTATGGAAATTGATCATGAAGTGATCGACTCATACAGCACGTAACACACCCTTTCATCCAAATGGTCCAGGTGGGCCAGGTTTCCCAAACTAAAGTAATCCCATTTCCCTGTGTTTGGTCCAAATCCCTCCAAACATTTCCTCTTCATGTACTTGTCTACTTGTCTTTTTTTTTTTAGCTGCACCTATCTGTAACACTTCCTCTGGCAGCTCATTCCTATATGCAACCTGTGTGAAAACGTTGTTCCACAGGAACATTTTAAATCTTACAACTTTCAATTTAAAAATATGCCCTCCAGATTTGAAGGTTAGTGTAAGATGTTGCCTCGGGCTTGTCTATCAATAGAATAAATGGACGCCGAGATATAGCATACATCACAGAACTTACACGATAGCATTGAGCCACTCGTGTGGTTACAGTTTTCTCCAGAGTTCTTTACAATTGTTCCCCCGGTCCTTGCGTTCTCCCCAGAAAAGCTCTAACTTTTCTGCCTGATTCCACTGCTATCGATCAACCATTTGAAAGTCGCTGTTGAATCAGTGTCGACCACGAGTTTTGGCAATATTTTGCACATTATAAGAACAAAATATATCAAAGAAACTATCACCTCCTTCATTCGTATTTCGATAAAAGAGAATAGATTCAAATGGACTGTCAATAAAATGATTTTCCACAAAAGCAGAATAATTTCGGTGATTTACAATTTCTCACTGTAACAGACGTTGGATAAGTAATGATGTTGAATATCATCCCACAGATTCTAATTCCCTGGTGTCCCAGAGGCCGCCTCGACAAACTTCTGCTGCAGGTGACACCGTTACTTTAAGCTGAGACTATTCAGGATTCTGTCAGTACAGAGTTTACTGGTACTGTCAGTCCCCAGAACAAGCTCTGAAATACCTCCTTCAAAGAGACAATTCAGGAGAGCAGAGGAAAGAAAATGCCGCTGGAGGACGAATTTCTGCTTCTATTGATCCTGAGGCGACAACCAGTCGGTTAATGATCTCTCGAATACAACTGAATTATTCTGCTGTTTATTACTGTGCAAGGAGTCCGCGCTCAGCACACAGAGATACATAGCACGGAGAGAGCTCTCCAAAAATATTAACATGGTGGCCAATACTGTGGCAGAGATACAGAGCTGGGGAAAGCTATACAAAATCCTGAACTTGGGAAGATTACAGCACAATGATACAGAACACGGTGAGAGCTGTACAATAGCCTGAACTTGGTGAGGAATACAGACACAAAGCGGAGAGAGAGTTGCACAAAATCATGTTTGCAGAGGTTTCTAAAGCTGGACTCTGAGCCCGGGGTTGGGGTAGGGTGCGTGAGATGGTTTGTAGTCAACTTTTGCATGATTAAATCGCATTTATTGTTTGGCAATGGACTGTTTATAGAGGTAAAGTCTTATTTATAGGAAAAATGTTGATTTTCATGTAACTTAGCGCCTTGTGTGGGCTGCTTGATCTTTACACGCCGTTAATGGAAAGTCAGTCAGTAAAAGAGATGGCATGTAACGTTTTACAAAAGTGGTGGTTGGTGTGAGCGGATTTATCAATAACTTACGTATTCTAATTGAATGAGCATTGGAACTGGAACTGTGTGCTGGACGATTAGGAAAGAGCAAAGATTCATGGACGGATTGGTTTCCAATTTCATAGAGGGGGATCATTCATATTCAAAGAGTATCCCTTTGTGTTATATGACTTCATGATTTTAATCTTCACTTATTTTTTTAAAGATAATTCGAAATAAACGTTCTGACATCAATGAGACATTTTAATTCCAAAAACTCTGCTTCCGAGAATAAGCCAGAGAGGTTCTTTCACTGCTGTTAGGAAGATGTAACCAAAAGCATAAATTAATTTAAATTATTCATTGACTGTCAGAGGTCAATGATTTTGACAGAGCAATGCTTTCAGAAACGTTCTATTAGTCTTTCTTTTATGTCTTTTATTTTAGTCATCAAGTTGTTCAGATTTACTGATTTCAAATTAATGCCAATTTTCACAGCCGTTTTCATGTCATTTCTTTGCTCTGCTTGTGGTTTGTGCCATCGTGTGACCTTTTCCCAAGGTCTCTCAGTTGTTGTTTGGTTTCAGTTTGTACAGGTTCTGCTGTGGTTTTACTGTTACTCGCGGGGAACTGCCCCTTCAGCGTCTCTGACTATTTCGATTCCCTCAAAAACATTGTCTGATTCTCTCCCGTGCCCTCTGGGACTTGTGACCTCTGAACTTTATATCATTCACAAGCTTCATAACAGGGACAGGAAATTGAACGAAATTTACAGCACCAGTGTTTGTTTGTCACAAGACCAGCCCTCTCCGTTCTATGTATAAGGATTTATTAGCAGATGGAGACATGCAAACCTCTAGTCCTTCCTCCATTCTGTCGTTTCTGTGTTCCACTAATTCCATATATTAGTAGTTCTATTCTGTTCTAATGTATCTTTGTATGAGTGCATTCTTCTTAATATCGCTCTCTGTTTTTTTTCGTGAACTTTGATATTTATGGCTCGTTGTCATGGAGTCATGCACAAGGACAATTTTCCAAATTAATTTCACTTAACACATGCATCATTTAAAATATTTCTGTTCAGTCACACCCTGGTTCCATGTTTTCCGTACAAAATAGATCTAACCAGTTCAAGCTCTTTTGAGGGATCTTAATTGCTGCTGGCCCTTTTTTTCAGCTGAAGAGTACATCATAGTTGATCTTGTATGAAAGTAAAATTCAGAAACACGGAAGAACATTCGAAATTCGAGCTTGCACTGCCATTTTTGTATGATGGTTATTGATCTTCTCAAGCTGATGGAGTATCTGCACTTGCCTGGATGAGTGAAGCTCCAATTTGACTCAAAAAACTAGATGTCATCTCGTTAAAAGCAGCCAGGTGATGTGCAATGCCTTCAGAACATTTCACTCCCTGCATGACAGATACTCAGTAAAAGAAGAATGTACGATCTACACGATGCATTGCAGAAAAATAGAAAGTTGGAACATGAGTGACCTTCTTTTTCGTCTGTGAACAGATTTTGATTACTATAGGAACAAATGTATATCATTTGAAGTTTAGATGTGGCTCTGTCTTAGTTCGTGTGTTGACATTCCTTATTATTATTTTGCTAATTCCTGTTGCCTGAATAAGCTTTTAAGCTTGTTTTCCATTATACTTTCCCAGGTACTTTGTAGCATTTCACAAGCCCTATCTCCTTTTGTACCAGTGTTCGTATGTTGATGGCTCGACAGTGTTGACACATTCTATCTATCAACAGTTGTGTAATAACTGACCATCGCTTCAACTGTCCGTCAATTTATTTCCAGGAGAATGCACCCTGCCTCAACTAGTGTTCTGATAACTATGTTATTGTTCACACTTAACTTCGCTACATCATTTCTATCAGTTTTCGCTGATATTACATCACACCGCATTGTTGTTTCCAACAAGATGCGTCATGCCTCTTCTTCCATTAAAACCCATTCCTGTTTTATTTTTTTTTTCCTAGACTGTGTCAATGGAATTATACAATCAAAACTTGTTTACTGCATTCGAATCTGTTTGGGTCCATATTGCACCTTCAGGTTTCCTAATTATTCCTGCAACATTGCATTCCTCTTTTTAAGTTATGTTATTTCTGCACCTGTGAACACTTTCATTGGCTTTATCTCAATTGTTACTGCACTAGAGTATGAACCTTTCTGAATTGAATCGACCATGTCTTTGTTGTCGATGAACTTGGCGTTTTAATTTTCAGCCATCTTCCAGTCACTCATTAACCTGATGTTTCTCTCGTTATATTAAACATTGGCATTAATCAACTGTGTCTGCACCAGAAACTCTGAACGGGAACTTGAGCACTTGAACTGCCTTCGTGCACTTGTAATTGATCTGCGAAAATGAAGGATTTTTCAGATTCAACGTGAACAAAATTTTCATTTGATGCTCCATGCCACATTAACCTCCTGTGTTCGCTAACTGTGCATTCTAAAAGTTCAAATTTATGGAACTGTTTTAGCAGTGTTAACGTATTAGGCACTAAAACATGTATGAATGAAAATATATGGTGAAGTAAATTGACACTCAAAACAAAATTCAAACTAAAAACTATCAGAAAAAACAGAAACAGAAAAGATAGTTTTGCGACACGATTCAGCTCAGTGTCTGCCGTCAGCGGGTTCACTTGATCCAGTCACAATGTCATGTTTTGTCCAGTTGGATGAACCAAAGAAATTAAAACGAGCCTGTTCCAAAATTGAAAATCAATCATTCACATTGTTGGAGGGTATGCAACAGTAAGATAATCTCTCGGTTCAGCGAAATGTTAGCAAGGTGCATGTTATAACTTAATTGTCTATCGCGAGACAATCATTCAAAATAAATGAAGACATAATTGATTATGTCACAGAGCAAAAATCCACCAAGACATCAACGCCAGTCGTTACTGAAAGAGGATGCACACGCCAGTCATTGCTGTCTTCTTTGTCATTTGCTATTAAATACTTGCTGCAAACACTGCCTCTGGTAAGTCACTGATGCTCAAGAATATTTTTGTCATATTTGTGTATTTCCACAAATTTATTTCTCTTCCACGATTCGGTGGAATTTTTCCAACATGCAACATTTTGATTTTAAGGGACTTCAACCCGTTTCCAAGACAATTATTACGTTATTGGATATTACTTGTGCTGTAGCAAATAATCGAACATTATTAAGAATTTCAGTGTAATGAACGGCAAGTCGTTCTTGAATTCTGCATGTTGTATATTTACAGGAACATTGCCTATTAGACGCTGAACTACAAATCGTGATGAATGACTTTGCTTCAACATTAAACTGTAATATTGTCACAGATTATGCTCCATTCCAATTCCGTAATATGCAAACGAGTGTTTTAATCCATTATAAGGTTAATTGTTTATCATTGCGCTAAAATGCCTATTTATCACATGTCTCATTGCAGTGTCTGAATACGATTTACTTTGTGGTAGTACCTCACGTGATGTTTTGTAATACAAACATATGGTCAGTGATTACATGAATCTACAGTCCATTTCATGGTCCGATATACTGGAGTTCCCAATGGACTGCACCATTGTTAATGTGGTCTTTGGAATTAATCAGAGTTTAGTCCAAAAGACGCCCATGAAGATTCAAGACTTTTAACCTGTTGTTAACTTGCTCCCTTGCTGCGAAGTTTTGCCATTTTGGATATTTGTATCTTTAAATAAAAACCAGAAAAGGCGCACTTCATCCGAGCCACGTCACTGCAGAGGTGAATAGCCAGAACAATTTAGTAAACGAATTTATACCGGACGAATGTGATATATTATTAAAAGGGTTGATCAAAAGAACGTCTGAAAGAAGGTGGCAGTAGTCGTGCATCTGCAGTGATACTTCCAGCGATTACAGTTTTGCTCATTAAACCATTAAACGACACAGGTAGAAGTAGCAATGTGAGGGACACGAGGGAGACAGAATGGCAGTTAACATGAGATTTATAACTGTTGTTGGATGTTACATGAATGGATATGGCGAGACGCTGGAACTTCTGAAAACTGGGATGAGATTGTAAAGGGTGAGACATCGTTAGCGAGTTTATGAGTAGAAGGATGACCGGTGCATGGCATGAATTAGTTCATGGGCACCACATTATTCTGTTTATTCTGAATTAGACAAGTAGCCGCTGACATTTATTCAGTGACTAGAGAACGATATTTATTCCCAGTACTGATCATATGAACAGATGTGTTATGCTGCCCTGGATGTCCAATTTTGTCAATAGTTTAAAAATAGGCGGAGATTGGAAGTGGCAAGGTGATGGCTGGAGATTGCAGGAGGCAACAGCCGCTGGCTCGAAAGAGTTCAATAATATCTATGTCTTTTGATAAGTCACATCGACTTGTTGGCGATCTTCATCTAACTCAAGGGCGGTGCGGTCTCTCCAGCTGCATCATCTACCAATATGTTGGTGATTGCAGTGAGTGATTTCCATTTTACAACCACCACAATTATCCTCAACGGAATCAGCCGTATCTCCTCCCGGGAAAGTGTCTCGCCCACCACTTCTGCGTGCGGATCCAGCGTCTTGATGGCCTATGCCACAGGCGATTGCTCCATCTGATGACAGTTGCCTTCACTATCGACTGTTTTGTGGTCATCTGCGACCAGAACCTGAAGACTAGACACTACACGGAGGAAACGGCATCACTGAACAATGGACTGATCTGTGTCCTGAGCTTTATCAAAAACGTCCCTTTCTACTTTGCCTTCAAGCGTTTGTTCATTTTGGATGGGATACCCTGGATTTGAAGCCTCAAAGCTAACTTCTGCATCTGGCCAGCTTGGCAGGCTTACAATTACTTCTTTCAGATCTTTACCCTTTCTCGCCCGTTCTTCCTCATTCTGTTGCATCCCTTGAGCAATGAGGGGTTGTTAAATCCCTTCATGTTGTTCTTTTTTTCCCCACCAGACTGGCCCAGTGTGCACTGCTTCTATATCCACCCGTTCCAGCAATCTGATCAAAAGACGGTCCAGTACTAAAGGGGTATAAAAACAAATTCTCCTACTTTACAGATACCTGAAGCATCTCCAGAACAATTGGAAATTCTTTACTGCTGGACGAGAGGAGAACTTGTGATTTATGTCCACCCTCACTGTTTCCACTGCCCATTGGTCACGTCCTGCTGCCATTTGTTTATTCATTTCTTTCCTTCTTAATCATTTTCTTTCTACTTTTCCCCATCCATTCATTTCTTACTCATTTCCTTCCTTCCAGACTTCCTTCATCATTGTCACCCTTCTTGACTTTCTTTCCTTTTTCAGAACTATCGATTCTATCCATCCCAGTCTCAATTTCACAACGACTACAATGTAACATGCTCCTAAAGAAGACCGGCAAACCAGTACAAGTGTTTGAACTGTGTGATCACAATGATGTGAGGTGTTGATTGTTGACTCTGTGCGTTTTACACTCCCTTCTCCTGTTAATAAAACATGGATTATTTAACTTTGTACCAACATCATCAGCTCCAGTTTCTGCATTAGTAATCTATGTTATCTTCATTTTTTTTAAAATTAAACATATTAATTATTAAATAAAATTGAATTACTGGAGAAACTCAGCAGAACTGGTAACAACTGTGGGGAGATAGTTGTGTTCAGTGACACTTCTTCAGGATTCTTTGATAAATTGGTAGTTTCCTCCACTATCAAGTCATTTTTAAAAAAATTTTCTTACTTATTTGAGGACGACATAATCCAAATTTTTGTTCAAAGTTTACCTTTTTTAACTAATTTATATATCTGACCTTCACTGGTTGTCGGTTTCGCTCATTTACACAAGTGAACATCCCATAACGTGCAGGTGCCCCACTTCACGGTCCATTCGGATATACTTTAGTTCGATATTGACAAGTATTAACCCCCCGGAAAGGTGGATTTGTTCAGTTTTTGACACCGAGATGAGGAAATAATTCAAGAGAAGAAATTACCCTTTCAGCGTGGAGCATGTTCAAAAGACAAATTGAAAAGACATGTGGGCAGTATTTCCTTCACAGCTACCTGTTAGAAGTCTTCCACAGGGAAACCAGTTGCTGAGTAGCTGCACTGCGCTGTCCACTGTGTAGAAAAGGAGTCAGATATTTGAAGGTACCAATTTAAAACAAAGCCCCACCTTCAATAAAATGCTGTCTTATACCAGATGCTTCCACCTCACCCTTATGTGTCGGTGGAAATTTTGTGAGGACGTGAGGAAAAGAGTTGACTCTCACTTACTTGACACCTGCTGTGCTGGTCACAGTCATTAAACTGGATGAGTAAGCATTTTAACACACTATCTTCCACCTATGATAAGCAATTCTTCAAATTGCCAGTAGTCCTACTCTCAATTCTCCCTATTTCTCTACCCCTCTCTTTCATTTTCCTGCAATTTATCTTGTTACAAATTTAATGTACGCCGCCAATTTGCCCATGCACGACACGTCCTTTAATTCCCTTCCAAACTAAAATCCCGGTGGCCCCTCAAACTCTGAGGATAAAGATCCACAGATACAATTTCCTACATTTCTGACCTCAATTTCAACCTGATCTGTCAGCATCTCTAACATCATTCACCTATCTCCGAGCCTAGAATGAAGGCGGTGGCCTCGTGGTGTTGTCGCCGATCTATTAATCCACAGACTCCAGTAACGTTCCAGGAAAGTGGGTTCGATTCCTTCCATAGGGAAATCGAAATTAACAAAAATGTCAGGATTGAGTTCTAAGAATTTGTCACGAAAAGTCCTTTCGGGAAGGAAGCTGTTGTCCACACGTGGTTTGTTCGAGCTGACTTGTGATGCCAGACCCACAGCACTGCAGTTTCCACTTACTTTTAGGGTTGGGGAAAATGCCACAGAAGCCCGTAATCGCATGCATAAGTTAAAAATACACTAATTATATTTCCCTGTAATCACTCAGTTTGTCTCTCTCGCTCTGCCATTTCCTTTCAGAACCTGCAGTTGAACATAAGATGAGGGAAATTGAGGTTACAGGAGCCCCTTGTATCTAATTTTTGTTAAATTGTGATCTTTCAAACCAAAGTCAGTCCGATTGCCTGTCTGTATCTGTTCAGACAACTCAACAGAAAAAGGAAATGAAGGTGAAACTCGTATCAAGAAAGAGAGATGCCATCAGAAGGAGATAAGAACGGGACTGAATGATACACAGAGGAACCAGCGGAAGGGCGCGATAAAAGTGAAATGGTGGTCACTGATGCAGAAAAATTCTGGGAGAGAAAGACGTACAAACCCAAAGACACACACATACAACCGGGCTACATGTTGTGCTCTAAGTGAATAGACAGAGTCCTATGCAATCACATGGATGATGCAATGATTGAATAAGCATTTTTGTGATCGTTAAAAGCCAACATCGTCAGTGACCATATGAGGTATGCCTGTGAATTTATCTGTTTGCTCTGATTTGTCTGATGACTTTGCCAGTGGACTGGAGGATAGCCAATGTGCTACCACCATTTCATAAGGAAGCAAGGGATCGACCCAGATACTGCAGACCAGTCATTATAACCGCTGGAGTGGGTAACCTGTTCGAAACAATTCTAAGTGGTAGTAGTAATGTGCACTTATAGGAATAGGGATAACGAAGAACAGACAACATGCTTTTGTTCAGGAGAGCTCGTGACTGACCAACTTGATTGAATTTTTGGAAAGCTGACCAGGAGTACAAATGAGAACAATGCATTTGGCATGGACTATTTGGACGTCAGCAAGGTTTTTGTTAATTTCCCGCATGAGAGACTTATAGCAAGAATAAGAGCACATGGGATATGAGGGTAGCAGTCCATGTAATTTAAGCAAACTTCGCTGTTTCTGTATCCTGAATTAGGTGAAACGCAGGAAGAAGAGGGCAATGGTCAGGGATTTTTTTTTTTGTGACTGGAAACCTGTGTTCAGTAGGGTTCTGCAGGGATCAGTGTTGTGCGACATTTATTTATGGCTCATCTAAATTATTGAAACATTGAAGACAAGAGTATTGATCAGTAAGTTCGTGGATGCTATGAAGATTAGTCGTGATATGATGATAGTGGGTGAAGATCGTCTTAGATTACAGCAGGATAAATATGGGATCATCAGATAGGCTGATCCAAGACAAATCGAATTCAGTCCAGATAGGTGTGATGTAATCCACGTGGATAGGACAAGGAAGGCAAGGAAACACATGATAAGCCGAAGCATACCGGAAAGCGCTGAGTACCTAAGAGTGCTTGTCCACTGGTCCCTTAAGGTAGTAGGACAGGATATGCAACAACTGGGATAACTGTCTTTATTCGCTGAATTATAGACTTTCTGATAACATAATGGTTCATAATAATGATAATGTTCTCGAACTTGTTCCTGGCCAAACGAGTAGAAATTATCATCAGCTCCCACGAGAATGTAATACACAAGATACAATAAGCAAACAGCAAAGTATCCGTGATGAGAAAAAGCTTTGCAGATTCGAGTGGAGAACTTTCCATGGGTGCTGTCTGATCTTAATGTTCAGCTCTAATCAAAATTCGAAAACTACATTAATCTTGAAGCCGATGGCAACTGAACAGTTAATTTTCACCAGTACCATTTCTCTCAAATTAAAGTTTTAAGTTTCCAAGTAGGACAGCCTTTATGATGACTTTTTTATCCGTCTTTATTTTCTTCATGACTATTTAAAGCTCTGTTATGTTTGTCCTGCAGATCCAGTTATTCTATGAAAAAAGTGCTCCCTGTTTTACATGCTATGATGTATCGCATAAACATTACGAAGTAACCCGTGACACAACCCCAGCCCCATGGCAAACACAGAAATCTACTCGTCCACCCTGCACGATTTGTCTGCACAAAGCCGCAAGTATCGTGCCTCCCCAAGGTCCAGCACAATGCCCCACCCATCTCCACATATTGATCATGAACTTGTCTCCATCATTTCCAATAAAAAGAACGTAGGAAAAGAAATTTTAAAATGAATGAAGTTTCAGCAGAAATCGACGTTCCCAACATTTCCTCTCACCCCACCACACGGTCCAGCCCCCACTCCCCCTTCTCCACCAAGCTCCATTGAGGTCAATTTACTGCGCAGTCTATAGCATCCCACTAATGTCTTTGGATACACGGATAGCATGGCTTGTTCTGGTACTGTCAGTATCCATCTCAAGCCGATCATTATCTGCTCAGAGTCAGTCATTATGGGTATAACAAAACGGTTCCGAGCTTTCAGCATTTGAGTGGGAATCTCAATCTCGTACAAGGCATTTTTCAATTGGCTGTGAAAGTTTTGAAGATGACAGACAGCTCTGTGTATTACTGCTCTCTGAGACCCACAGTGAATTAGAATGCCTCAAACCTCATACAAAAACTGAAAATATGTCGAAATCAATGGTAAGTTCAAGAAAGTGCTGGTGACTGAATCATTCAGTATCTGTACAGGGAAACATAAATGCATAGAGACACAGAAGCAAGTGCAGTCGTTACAGCCCCTCCATGATTCTGGGTCATTGATAAGATCATAGTTGAAATGATCACCCCATATCCTCACCTAATCGATAAGATTTCTATTAATTGCTTATTAAGAATCGATCTATCTCAACTTCTAAAATATTCGCAGACTGTACTTCGACTGGCCTTTGAGGAAGAAGAAAACTCTAAACACTCGTGATCATCCATAAATTAAACAAAACCTGTTTGTTCATGTTTTGAATGCCTGGTCTCCTATTTTTAAATAGTGTTTGCGGATGGTCAGCCTCATATCAACAGGTTTTGTTCATGAATCCAGTGTTTAGGTATTAGATGTGGCTCACCTCAATCAGCTGGCTACCTTCAGAAATAAATTAATCACAAAAGCAGCCTCAAGTGCCTCGCTTCATCAAATTTCTTCATTACAATTGAAACTGGTTGAATCAATATTTTAGTGGGTCAAAATGAGCCCCAGTGTTATGGTGCACTAGTTTTTCCCTATTTCAAATCTCACCGGGGTAGCTGTCGGAATTTTAGTGCACGAAATAATTCGACAATTAAAAAATAGACTCAGGAATGGCGACGATGATGACCATTATTGATTAAAAGATTAAATTAAAAGAATTGCTCAATTATATGTCTTGATGGAAGGAAGATGCCTCCTTCACTGGTCTGGAACCCAAGTGACTCCAATGCGCAGGAGTATGCTTCTTAGCAGTAACTGCCCTCAGAAATGGTATAGTGAGGAACGCAGTTCAAGAGAAATGATATGTAGGCAACAAGATCATGGCTCGTCAGTGGTACCCACATTGCATGAAAGATTTTTTTTTTAAAAAAATCGCGGTTTAGAAATGTGTGACAACTCAACATCGGTGTGTGATTTCACACGGTAAGAATTGATGATGTGCGTAACTTGAATGGTATTCCACGTGGATTTAAAATTAGGGAATTTTCTGGCATTTATTGCTGCACCTAAATTAGACATTAAAACATACATTTTCAATATCGAAAAGTATTGAAAACAATGGAAAGCATGTTTAAGTAAGGAAGTGACAGTATTAAAATAAAAAGAATCAAAGAATGGAAAGGGTAAGAAAAGCAGCTGGACACAGAGGAATGGGATTGGACAACACCAGCCGCTTTTGCATATCAGGGAATAGTCATTGGTGCACTTTTGATGCCAGCTCAGGGAGACTGGCCAATCGTAGCCCAGAGAAACGCTGATACTTTTTCCAAATAATTGTAACTTGCATCTGATCAGAGCTGGAACCTCAACTGAACACTAGATGTACCAAAAAAAATTTAATGAACTATTTGCAACTGAATCAGTAACCATGTGCATTCTCCATGTTTTACTGGCAATGAAGATCATGCTGTTCGGTGATTTGAACAAAAGCCACAAGCATATGATTCTCAGGATACATTCACAAGCATTTTTTCGCACATTCTACGTGATCTTAAAGGAACGAATCGGCGACATTTAGTCTCCCAAGAGCTGGCAGTATTAATGATTGAGGAAGGAATGGCTGTAACACTAAACTGTAATTACATTACAAAATATGCTGCCGAAATTCTCTTTTGGTGCATTCACTCTTGTCGCAAAACTCCAAGATATTTACTAAAGAGATATGGCTCGAGTCAGGGGAAAGATATCTCCAGATTTCTCTGACCGGTTTACTTGGACCAAGACAATGAAACGGTTCCTTTAAGTATTGATGGATCTCATGTCCTGACTCTACGGCATCACTGCGTGTTGGAATACCACAGGCACAGTCCGTATGTACAAACAGCAATAGGAACTCTCAGCTTTTCTCATCAAATCAGATCTGAGACCTGAATCGTGAATTGTTAATATCTCCAAAACCTCACATTGCCGATATCTTGCCCGAATGATCGCTTTCATTGGTACTGAATGTGTGTCATTCCATTAGAAGTCCCTCCTTATATCAGTATTCCTCATGGTAAAGTAACGGATAATGTCCAGCACCACCTTCAGAGCAACATTAAATATTACCAATCATTGCCCCATCTCAAAGATTGGATCTGTTAAACGATGAAAAATGAGTGACATACATGTCTTAGTAAAGTCCTGTACCTCGGAGAGTTGTCGATCCTCGGCACCTGACTTTATTTAAGACTAATTATGATAGATGATTCGATAATAAGGTCAGTGGGGATAGTTCTGAGAAAAGTTACTTGGTGCAGTCAATTGTAATGAGTACAAGTTCAGGTCAGACACTGCTCCTTGTTCAGACCTCATGGACTGTGGGCCAAAAATGCTGGAAGTTGATTGGGTGTCACCTTTGGACACTGCCAACCATGAACCACGACTGGGTTTGACTCCTTATCTAAATTCTGAGCTGAGACTTTGCGTCTTCGTCTCCTTCTGTTCAAACCCACGATCAGCTCTGAAAACATGACATATTGGCTATTACTATTTACACATACATCACTGCTGCAACTGCCTAAAAATGTAAGTTCGACAAACTGTGATAACTCTCATTTGCAAGTGGCACTGACATCTTGTCCTTTAAATTATGCTCTTCCTAGATTTGTAACGTTGTCTGTAAGGTGGTCAGTAGGACTTTAAACTTCTGAGTCGGGGGGGAGGGAAAGCGACAGGGTGTATGGAGTTAAATGGAAAGATAAGCAGTATGATAGCATGTGAGCAGGTGGGTTTAAGCTCGAGGCAGACTAGGAATGCAGCAAAAAGGAAGGATAACTTAGGACATCTTATGATTTCCAATATTTCTAATAATGATAAGAAAGTTAGCATTAAGGCACTTTACCTAAATGCTCGCAGTTTTCGTAACAAAGTAGATGAATTAATGGCGCAAATCATCTTGAACGATTATGATGTGGTAGGCATCACAGAGACGTGGTCGCAGGGAGTTCAGGACTGGCAGTTAAATATCCAAGGATTTACAACTTATCGAAAAGACAGGGAGGTGGGCAGAGGGTGTGGCGTTGCCTTTTTAATTAAGAATGAAATCAAATCAATAGCACTGAATGACATAGGGTCAGATGATGTGGAGTCTGTGTGCGTGGAGTTGAGGAACCACAAAGGGAAAAAAAACCATAATGGGAGTTATGTACAGACCGCCTAACAGTGGTCAGGACCAGGGGTACAAGACGCACCGGGAAATAAATAGGGCATGTCAGAAAGACAATGTCACGGTGATCATGGGGGACTTCAATATGCAGGTGGACTGCGTGAATAATATTGCCGGTGGATCCAAAGAAAGGGAATTAATGGAATGCCTACAGGATGGCTTTTTGGAACAGCTTGTGATGGAGCCCACAAGGGAGCAGGCTGTTCTGGACTTAGTGCTATGTAATGAGCCAGACTTTATAAAAGACCTTAAAGTAAGGGAACACTTAGGAGGCAGCGATCATAATATGGTAGAGTTCAGTCTGCGGTTTGAAAGCGAGAAGGAAAAATCGGATGTAATGGTGTTACAGTTAAATAAAGGTAATTACAGGGGCATGAGAGAGGAACTGACGAAAATCGACTGGAAGCAGAGCCCAGCGGGGAAGACAGGAGAGCAACAATGGCAGGAGTTTCTGGGTGTAATTAAGGACACAATACAGAGATTCATCCCAAAGAAAAGAAAGATTATCCGGGGGAGGATTAGACAGCCATGGCTGACAAAGGAAGTCAAGAAATGTATCAAAGAAGAAGAGACAGACTATATAGTGGCCAAGAGCACTGGGAAATCAGAAGATTGGGAAGGGTACAAGAACAAACAGAGGATAACAAAGAGAGAAATAAGGAAGGAGAGGATCAAATACGAAGGTAGGCTAGCCAGTAATATTAGAAATGATAGTAAAAGTTTCTTTCAATACATAAGAAACAAACGAGAGGCAAAAGTAGACATTGGGCCACTCCAAATTGATGCTGGAAGGCTAGTGATGGGAGATAAGGAAATAGCTGAACAACTTAATAAGTATTTTGCGTCAGTCTTCACAGTGGAAGACATGAGTAATATCCCAACAATTAAGGAGAGTCAGGGGGCAGAGTTGAGTATGGTAGGCATTACAAAAGAGAAAGTGGTAGAAAAGCTAAATGGTCTAAAAATTGATCAATCTCCTGGCCCCGATGGGCTACATCCTAGAGTTCTGAGGGAGGTGGCTGAGGAAATAGCGGAGGCGTTGTTTGTGATCTTTCAAAAGTCACTGGAGTCAGGGGAAGTCCCAGATGATTGGAAAATCGCTGTTGTAACCTTCTTGTTTAAGAAAGGATCAAGACAAAAGATGGAAAATTATAGGCTGATTAGCCTAACCTCGGTTGTTGGTAAAATTCTAGAATCTATCGTTAAGGATGAGATTTCTAAATTCTTGGAAGTGCAGGGTCGGATTAGAACAAGTCAGCATGGATTTAGTAAAGGGAGGTCGTGTCTGACAAACCTGTTAGCATTCTTTAAAGAGGTAACAGGTAGGTTAGACCAGGGAAACCCAGTGGATGTTATCTGTCTAGACTTCCAAAAGGCCTTTGATAAGGTGCCTCACGGGAGGCTGCTGAGTAAGGTGAGGGCCATTGGTGTTCGAGGTGAATTACTGGCATGGAGGATTGGCTGTCTGACAGAAGGCAGAGAGTTGGGATAAAAGGCTCTTTTTCGGAATGGCAACCGGTGACAAGCAGTGTCCCGCAGGGTTCAGTGTTGGGGCCACAGCTGTTCACTTTATATATTAATCATCTGGATGAAGGGACTGGGGGCATTCTGGCGAAGTTTGCCGATGATACGAAGTTGGGTGGACAGGCAGGTAGAACGGAGGAGGCGGGGAGGCTGCAGAATGATTCAGACAGTTCAGGAGAGTGGTCCAGGAAATGGCTGATGAAATTCAACGTGAGTAAATGCGAGGTCTTGCACCTTGGAAAAAAGAATACAGGCATGGACTATTTTCTGAACGGTGAGAAAATTCATAAAGCCGAAGTACAAAGGGATCTGGGAGTGCTCGTCTAGGATTCTCTAAAGGTTAACTTGCAGGTTGAGTCCGTGATTAAGAAAGAGAATGCAATGTTGTCATTTATCTCAAGAGGGAGTGAATATAAAAGCAGAGATGTGCTTCTGAGACTTTATAAAGCTCTAGTTAGGCCCCATTTAGAATACTGTGTCCAATTTTGGGCCCCACACCTCAGGAAGGACACACTGGCACTGGAGCGTGTCCAGCGGAGATTCACACGGATGATCCCTGGAATGGTAGGCCTAACATACGATGAACGGCTGAGGATCCTGAGATTGTATTCATTAGAGTTTAGAAGGTTGAGGGGAGATCTAATAGAAACTTACAAGATAATGCATGGCTTAGAAAGGGTGGACGCTGGGAAGTTGTTTCCGTTAGGTGGGGATACTAGGACCCGTGGGCACAGCCTTAGAATTAGAGGGGGTCAATTGAGAACGGAAATAAGGAGACATTTCTTCAGCCAGAGAGTGGTGGGCCTATGGAATTCATTGCCACAGAACGCAGTGGAGGCCGGGATGTTGAATGCCTTCAAGGCAGAGATTGATAAATTCTTGATCTCGCAAGGAATCAAGGGCTACGGGGAGAGTGCGGGTAAGTGGAGTTGAAATGCCCATCAGCCATGATTAAATGGCGGAGTGGACTCGATGGGCCGAATGGCCTTACTTCCACTCCTATGTCTTATGGTCTTATGGTCTTATGGTCTGTTACATTGATTGTCAAATATAACACTAAATCACAGACTTTGGCACATCTAAATTCCTGCAGGTGTTACTTGTGCAGACTGGTTTTCACTTCAACTATTCGACATCTGCTGCTTTTTATTCCTTACTACTGTACCGTTAGGATAGAGGAGAATCTCTCACATTCTTGATCTGCATCCCATCGTGTGGAGAATTTTTGAAAGCAGAGGGTGTTGGCGATCCATTTTTTGCATTTCTGGATACTTCGAAAGGAGAAGGGAATTTCACCAGCAGTGAGCTGTGGCTGTCTGACAACACGATGTAAGACTGTGGGCTAAGAGGCAAAATGACATAAACCAGACGGAGCCTGGCACAGAAACTCCGTTATAATAGTTAACGGATTGGGGACAAAGTGTAAAGAAGCCTGGACCTACGAAACTTGGCAGCAATTTATGCTGCTTGAAAATAGAAACGTAGAAACATAGAAAATAATTATCAGAGTAGGCAGTTGGAGTCTGCAACACCATTCAATATAATGATGGCTGGTCATGCAATTTCAGTATCAGACTCCCACTTTCTCTCCAAGCCTCTTGAACCCATTGGTCACAAAGGCCATGTCCAGCTCCCTCGAAAATATATCTAAGGAACAGGCCCCAACAGCTTCCTGAGTTAGACAATTCCACAGTTCACATGAGTTCACACAGTTCTTCCTCATCTCAGTCCTGAATGGCTTACCCCTTATTCTTAGACTGTGACCCCTAGTTCTGGACTTCCACAATATCGGGCGCATTCTTCCATCATCACGCCACCCATTCCCAATATGATTTCAAATGCTTCGATGTGATACCACCCCTCACCCTGAGTACGAGCCTATCCAGAATGTTGTAAAATCCAAGTGTGACGGATGGGAAAGTTTGCATCTGTACTTGTAACATCGAGTTCTTTGTGAACATAATGTAACAAAATGTTCATAGAAGCTGACCAATGTATTCTACATGGTTTTTCTGCTGAACCAGAAAGTTGATTGAATATCTTTTTAAAAATCTAACCTGAAAAATATAAAACAGTTTACAAAAAGCACAAGCAGAGTTTTGAGAATTCTGAAGAGAGCAGACTTAAGGCTTTATGCAAATATGAAGTCTACATTCATTTTCCCCGTGTGCCCAGGCATTGGTGTGAACCTGATGCTCCATGTCTGTACATGCTTTTATGCCTGCATCTGAGTTCAACGAAACGCTGCATCTTATTGAATTTCAAATACACTGAATCACAGAACCCCTACAGTGTGGAAACAGGCCATTCGGCCCATTGTGTCCACACTGCCCTTTCAAAGGGCATCTCACCCAGACCCACCTACACTATCCCTGTAACCCTACATTTGCTCATGAACAATCCACCGATCTTGCACATTTTTAACTGTGCGAGGAAACTGCAGCACAAGGAAGAAACTCACGAGACCCGAGGGGAATGTGTAAACTCCACAAAAACGTTCTTTTAAGGGTGTAATTAAACCTAACTCCCTGGTCATGTGAGGCAGCCACTTTGCCACCAGATTGCAGGTTTCTTTTTTCTGCCAATTTGATCTGCCAAATAAACAACAACATCCATTAATCTCGTTCACATCCATTTATTTTAATTTCATATCAATTTAACTGGTGCCAGTTGTCACTTCGCAGAGAGACCCAGCCTGTGAGTATGTTTTCCTCCTGCGTTTACTTGCATAAATAGCACTTCGCTCCTCATTTCTTCTTTGGTCACTGAACCTGCATATTTTGTTACTTGATAAAGGTAGGAATATATAAATGCATATTAATGCATTTTCACTGAATATATTTACTAGAATTCGAATGCATGGAGTCTCACTGCTGACGAAACTGCTGTCAAAGTCTCAGTTCGCCCATCCGCTGACAGGTTGCTCGGCAGTCTGACAGCTTTTGTACAGGTTCACTCCAATCCTGTGTCTCTGTGGGGCTCAGTGCACAGTAATACACGGCGGAGTCTGTCAGCTGTGATTTAGTAACGTTAAGCGGCACAGTTTGGCTGGATTCATTGAGTTTCACTGAAAAACGATTTGATGCAAATTCTTCTGCTTTCCTTCTAAAGCTGTTCTGACGAGCCAAAAACTCTATGAATCCACTTGAATATTGATGGTACCAGAACAGGTAAGGCAAATTGTTCTTTGAAACTGTGTAATTACAGAATAATTGAACATCATCTCCTCCAATTACTGAGGTTTCAGCCAGTGTCTGTGAAACAGTCTCTGCGACATTGCCCTGCAAAAGCCCAAAGAGATATTAATTTAAATCTTGATATTTCACTGTGGTTTTCTCTGTCCGAATCAATTCAACAATCGTGACACTTAATTTTGAACTAAATTAGAAAATTATACAGAAACATATTAAGGTTAAAATGCTCTTTGACATGTAATTTTATTTGATTTAACGTACTTTCAGTGTTTCCTATGGTGCTCTATTCCCTAAGGGGATTAGTGTGATGTGAGGGAATGTTGTTCCGTGAATACGGCTGGTCTATATCAAATAAAACATTAAATTCAATGTGCTGGGCTCGGTCCATGAACCATTCAGCAAAACGTTACAGCTGATGCATGCCATTTGTTTTATGGACAAATTCAGGAAGGATCCAAATCTTTTCTTTTCAGATCAAGATATGGATAATTCTGTGTCAAATGTAATAAATGCGATGTTTGCGACTGACAGTGATAAATATCTTTTCAACTTACCAGTTAAGAGAGCTGCAGTGGTAGCAATAAAGTAAAAACTAAGTTCCAAAATGTTTCAGGGGAAATGGTAACAGATTTGAAGAGAACTTGAGAATTCCGGTTGAAGTGGTTTTTGGTGAAGAGATGAAATGAAGTACTGAAATTGGTGTCTCCGACGATTGCTTTGTTCTGGGCAAAGACACAAGGCAACATCCAATCAAAGTGAAAAATCCATTGTTTTGCACAAAAGCCTGCCAGCTCAAAATTCCAATATTTTGCAATTCATGCCGTCAACAAAGGGATGGTGAACGGAGTGATATTGAAACAGATTCTGACACGGGGGAAATTAGCCCTTCCTTTTCATTCTTGCATCTGTCCTAAAACGTGCAAGACAGAAAGCATGGCTGGCACAGCTTTTATTTCATAACGATGCTGAAATTATTTTCCCAAACCAACGAATTATATGTGGAGCCATTCCAATATTTTCTCTTGAGATAGATTCAGACTGCTTCTTGTTTCGTAGACAAGTCTGCTCTTTTTTCACTCGATCCTTCTCCTTTTATTCCCTTTCACTCCTAATCATTATGTTATTTCAATTGTATTTCTCTCCATTTGCAGATAGTTTCATTTCATTTATACTCTCCCTATTCATGTTTGTCTGATTTCAGCTTCCATTTCGTTTCTGTCTGTTTCTCTCAATCCGTACCTCTCCTTTACTTCATCTTCATGATCTCTTTTTGGGTTCCCTCTCCCTTACTCCATTTGGCCTCCTTATTTCCACAGCCATATTTATCACAACTTTTCTCTCAATGTTTATCCATAGTGTTGTTTCACTATCTCCTTAAATTCGATTTAATGCTTCTCTCACCTTCAAGTTTTGTTTTGTTCTTCTCTCTCGATCTTTGTCTTTCTTTTTGTCTCTCTCTCTCTCTACCTCTGTCTCTCTCTATATGTTTCTATTGAGGTTGAAACCATTTGGGTGGAAATTAGAAATTCTAAGAGGAAAAAGTCACTGTTAAGCGTTGTCTATAGGCCACCAGATAATAACAGCACATTGGGGCGGGCAATAAACAAAGAAATAACTAATACCTGTAAAAATGGTACGGCAATTATCATGGGGGATTTTAATCTACATGCAGATTGGTGGAACCAGCTCGGTCAGGGTAGCCTCGAGGAGGAGTTCGTTGAGTGTATCCGTGATATTTTTCTTGAACAGTATGTAATGGAACCGACGAGGTAGCAAGCTATCCTAGATCTGGTCCTGTGTAATGAGACAGGAATAATTAATGACCTCATAGTTAAGAATCCTCTTGGAAGGAGTGATCGCAGTATAGTTGAATTTAGAATACAGACGGAGAGTGTGAAGATAACATCCAGTACCAGGGTCCTGTGCTTGAATAAGGAGTACTACAATAGAATGAGGGAGGACTTGGCTAAAGTAGACTGGAAACAATGATTTTATGGTGGGACAGTTGACGAGCAGTGGAGGACTTTCAAAGAAATTTTTCAAAGTGGTCAGCAAAAATATATTCCAGTGAAAAGAGGGGTAATCTTCCATGAGTGTCTAAGGAAATAAGGGAGGCTATCAAATTGAAAGAGAAGGCATACAAAGTGGCCAAAAACAGCATGAAACTAGAAGATTGGGAAAACTTTAAAGGTCGACAGAAAGCCACAAAAAGAGCTATAAAGAAACGTAAGATAGAACATGAGAAAAAACTAGCACAGAATATAAAGACAGATAGCAAAAGTTTCTATAAATATATAAAACGAAAAACAGTGGCGAAAGTAAACTTTGGCCCTTTAGAGTATGAGAAGGGGAATTGAGTTATGGGATATGATGAAATGGCTGAGGCATCGAACAGGTATATTGTATCGGTCTTCACAGTGGAGGAAACTAATAACATGCCAGTAATTGACAAAGAGACGAAGGTAGGTGAGGACCTGGAAACAATCATTATTCCGGAAGAGGTAGTGTTATGCAAGCTAATGGAGCTAAGGATTGATAAGTCTCCTGTCCTGATGGAATGCATCCCAGAGTACTAAAAGAGATGGCGGGAGAAATAACAGGTGCACTGGCTGTAATTTTCCAAAATTCACGAGACTCTGGGGCAGTCCCAGCAGATTGGAAAACAGCAAATGTGACGCCACTGCTTAAAAAGAGAGGTAGACAAAAGATGAGAAATTATAGATCGATTAGCTTAACGTCTGTAGTGGGGAAGATGTTTGAGTCTATTATTAAGGAAGAACTAGCAAGGCATATGTACAGAAATTGTCCCGTTGGGCAGACGCAGCATGGGTTCATGAAGGGCAGGTCATGCTTTTGGAATTCTGTGAAGACATTACGAGCAAGGTGAACAATGGGGACCCAGTGGATGTGGTGTACCTAGATTTCCAAAAGGACTTCGACAAGATGCCGCACAAGAGGCTGCTGCATAAGATAAGGATGCTTGGCGTTAAGGGTAAAGTATCAGCATGGATAGAGGATTGGTTGACTAATAGGAAGCAAAGAGTGGGGATAAATGAGTGCTATTCTGGCTGGCAATCAGTGATTAGTGGTGTGCCTCAGAGATTGGTGCTGGGACCGCAATTATTTACAATTTATATCGATGATTTGGAGTTGGGGACCACGTGTAGGGTGTCAAAGTTTGCAGATGACACTAAGATGAGTGGCAGAGCAAAGCGTGCAGGGGACTGTGAAACTTTGCAGAGGAACATAGATACATTGATTGAGTGGGCAAAGGTCTAGCAGATGGAATACAATGTAAATAAATGTGAAGTCACACGTTTTGGTATGAGTAATAGTAAAAAGCATTATTACTTGAATGGTAAAAAGTTGCAACATGCTGCTGTGCCGAGGGACTTGGGTGCCCTTGTGCATGAATCACAGAAGGTTGGTCTGCAATACAACAAGTAATACGGAAGACAAATGGAATTTTGTCCTTCATTGCGAAAGCGATTGAGTTTAAAAGCAAAGAGGTTATGTCGCAGCTGTACAAGGTGCCAGTGAGGCCACACCTGGATACTGTGTGCAGTTTTGGTGTCCTTACTTGAGAAAGGATGTGCTGGCACTGGAGTGGGTGCAGAGGAGGCTCACTAGGTTGATTCCGGAGTTGAGGGGGTTGGCTTATGAGGAGAGACTGAGTAGATTGGGATTATATTCATTGGAATTCAGAAGATTGAGGGGGGATCTTATAGAAACATATAAAATTATGAAGGGAATAGATAAAATAGAAGTAGAGAGGATGTTTCCACTGGCAGGTGAAGCTCAGACAAGAGGGCATAGCCTCAAGATTAGCGGGAGCAGATTTAGGACTGAATTGAGAAGGAACTTCTTCACCCAGGGGGTTGTTAATCTATGGAATTCCTTGCCCAGTGAAGTAGTTGACGCTACTTCAGTAAACGTTTTTAGAGCTAAGGTAGATATTTTTTGAACAATAAAGGAATTAAGGGATTCGGTGAGAGCGCGGGTAAGTGGATCTGAGTCCACGAAAAGATCAGCCGTGATCTTATTGAATGGTGGAGCAGGCTCGAAGGGCCGGACGGCCTACTCCTGCTCCTTGTTCTTATGTTCTGCTTCTCGCAATGACTTTCTGTCAGTCACTCTCAATCTCCTTTGATTTGTGTGTTTTCCCCATTCTCTCCCCTTGAATGCTACATTCCCTTTGTACTCTACTTCACGGTTGTCCATCTGTTTTTCCATCAACATCCTCTTTTATTTTCCTTTCTCTACTTCTGTACTCATTCTCTCCGTGTTTCTTTCTCCTTAACCTTTACTATCAAAGTATTTATGCCGGTCTCTTTCTCTCCACGGCGCTTTATGCCTCTATAACTCTGTTTTGTTCTTTTTTAACTCTCTCTCTCCACCAATTGCTCTCTCTCAGTTTTATATATCTCACTATTTCTATTTCAGATTATACTCTACTCTTTCTTTCACTCTTTCCTCGTCCTTTTGCTTTCATATTTGCATTTGTGATTTTTTTCCTCTCCCTCTCTCCACTTCCCTTTCTGTTTGGTTCAGCTTTTATGTTTCCCATTGTTTCACACTACAATTTTTTGTCGAATCTCTGTCCTTCTGTTTATCTTTTATTTTTGCTTTTGCTTTTTCCACGTCATGTGAGCCTCCATTTCTCTTCACTTCCCAATCATGGCGTTTCTCCGTCTGCTTCCAGTCTTCCACTCCACATTCTGCAATGTGGAGATGGACCAGAGTCTGTCCAGCTCCTTCGTATTGCTGCTGCATTTCTGGTGTGTGCAACTTTATGTCACATGGTGCAACAGCAGGAAATTGTCTTTTGCAGAGAAAATATGACACATAAATCTTCTGAGCAACTGAAAGCATTTTGTTTTTAATCAAAGTCGTTACTATATAATACGATTTCATTTATTGGAAGTTGGAGGTTCAAAGGAAAACACTCAAACTAAGCAAAAGAATAATTGGAATAAACTGTTGAAATGTGGGAATTTTGCAATTATCAATCAACATTGAACTGCTGTGTTCTGTTTCAGTAACAGATCTTAATCGCTGCTTCAATAAAAAGGCAAATTTAGAAGGAAACTTACAGTTAACCTTGTACTTGATGGTTTGAAGTCCAAAATAAATTAGAGAGAACAACAGATTTCTTTCCCAGCACAATATTTTAAATCAAATTGATTTTATCGCAATCCGATATTCCCTTCAAATACTAGTGCTAATTCCAGATGATACCTGATGAACTAAATTCAAGTTCCCACTTTCCGAGAGCAAACCTCAGATCATGAAGTCAGATTATTCATGTATCTCGGGTGGATTTCTGGCCTGGTACGCATCATTGATGTTAACGAAGCTGGACCTTCTGCAGTGAATAGACAAAGACGAAGATGAAGCTCCCTTTTCTCATACTATTCGGAAAATAATCTTTGCCTGCAAAATCTCTGAATTCACAAGTTTCTATCATATTTTGTTAAATAATTATGCCTCATTTTGCTTGTTATTATTCCTTTCATGGTATACGTCACTCCAGATAAATATGAACACAGAAATAATATCAACTTTAAACTGAAACTTCATTTTGCCCTTCTTTGTATTTTAATCATTCAGACATGGCAGTCAATTTAAATTGGTTTTAGGTAAGTGAAATCAGCAAAGTCGTGATAATATTCCGATCTTCATTGACTGCGAAAAGAAAGCTTACGGATGGCAGCCTGATTCACACTCATCCTAGATACTGAGAATTTCGATGCAACAGTTTTCGTTTTCATCTTGAATTGGAAATGGCATTATTACATTTTGTCGATTGTCACTGATCCCATTCATGGAGCAATTAGCATTGTTTGAAATAGGAGGGTTGGATGAATTGGATTTTGTACAACGACATGATAAATCACACGTCTGCTTCCCAAAGCAAGTGTGAAAATGACGTGCAGCATTCATTCAGCCTGACCAACCCATCACAGAACCGGGCTTGAGAATACTGGCTCTCATTTCCACATTGAATAACTAGCTACCATATCTCAAGAAATTCTCTATTAAACACCTGTACCTCTCAGGGTCGGCAAATCTTCAGTGGGGAGCTCACTGCCCTTGAATGGCAAGGTGATGAGTAGGATTGCAATTGGCATCCTGAGGCTAGAGAACAGGGTGAAGGTGAGTGGAGCTGAACTCTTCATTTGCTTATTGTCTTCAGAAAAATTAGGACTGTTAACCATGAAATGGAACGTTCCACTAATGCGGGTACATTATTGAAGATCAGTGATCACTGAAGATAATCTGCACATTGATTTTCTTTCTGTTATCACACTCATTCCCTTGCAAAATCTGCTCATTCTGCATGAACAGTTTCTGATACAGCGACTGAATCTGATCAACTAAACGCTGTGGAAAGGATGGTGTCAAAGTGTCCCAAAACTTTCAGTGAAGTTGGGATATTGCAGCATAATATGTTTGGAAGGCACAGAAAATACAATAACAGTCAATGGTCATTGAAAGTAGTCGAATGGATTTATGAAAATCTGTTAATTACAAGTGATAAATAAAATCAATGGATGTCAATTTGCAAGTGCTCCTCGACTATTTCTGTTGAGTCTTGTTCTTTTCTATGATTTTTTAGGAAAGTTCCTCAGACTCACTGTGGAAGCTGAACAATTGCTTGGCAACTGTCTTGTAATTCTGGAGATGTGAATTCATCGTCAACACTGCTTATCTTCAGTAAATATCTCAGAGTTTCCAGGCAACACTGAACGTATCAGGATAGGCTCCGGCAGCGTAATCATCGACTAAGGACAGTCTATTTTTAAGCTCTCTCCCTCCCACGCAGTTAAATCAGATGGGTTTTGTGGCAGAGAGTCGTTGAAACTCGTGCCTGAGACATGCATGCACGATGTCTCAGCAGTTATAGTGTAAATATAACCCCTAGAAGACACGCCAGATATTTAAAGCACACTCACCACTTAGCGACATCATTTCTATCAGTAAATACAATGTGCAGCACATGGTCTCTGGTTTACTGAGAGGTGCCTCCCAGAGGCAGAATTGACTGCTCTGTCAGAACAAATGACAGCTCCACAACAATTAAAAAAACTGAAAACTTTAACATCCTCTGATTATTTCTTTGACTTTCTCAGTGCCTCTTTGTCTCTCTCTTTTATTACCTCGATCTCTTTTCCTCATAGGTGAATTTCTCAATGAAATATGCATCCACTCTGCAGTAAATTGTTTAGCAATGAGCACAATACAAATAATAATAAACTGAATACACAGTTTGACAGACTCGACCAACTCCACCAGCGGGTGGCATGAATGCAATTGTGGAGTTTACGCTTAAATTACGAGCTAAAAGTCCATCTATAATTGCTCTTTCTATTTCTTTAAGTCGGATGAATTAATAATAACCAAAACCGTAGGGAAAGCAAGCCAAATATGGACTGGATAAGTTAGGAAAGGGAACATACAGCCGGCACACAACTAAAGTTAAAGTAATGAAAGTTTTCAGGGATTCTCCGGCAGAATTTTCGGAAAAAGACAGAAATTATATCAAATTCAATAATTCCAATATGGCGATGAGTATTTCAGTTGGAAATATGACGAATATCATTTCTTCATGTAGAATTGAATCGGCTATCACACAGTGTAAGTGAAATAGAGAGGAGACAAACAGAAAGAGAGACGGGGGAGAGATGGAGAAAGAGAGAGTTTTTTCTTTCTTGTTTCAAAGGCTCCACATCGGAGTATGACGCTGAATGACGTATAGTGACAATGTCCCATAATTATTCGCTATTGATAAGCCCGCCAGTCAGAGTCTCTCTGTACCACGAGAATTTAAAATTCTCCCGTCTGCTTCTCCATCACCACCATTGAGAGTCTTGGTCTCAGCAGCGCGTCCTGGTCTAGATATCACAGCATGATTGATTTGCCTCCTCTCCATTTTCATTGTCATGAACAGAAAGACCTGCAATGACCTTTTTCAAGTTGGAACTCTGATGTGCTTGATGTTTTGTGAGTTTATTTTTCTAACCAGACGTCTTGTTTTACCAATCCTGTAATATCTCCTGGAGTTTGAGTGACGTTTCTTTCATTACAGCTGTCCAGTGGGGGAATTAAAGCACACAGATAGATCAGGTAACGTCTAGAGATGGTGACCGGGTTGAACTGGACTGTCAGCTCTCCCTTGGTACTTTCGACATGGTGGCCTGGTACAGACAATCACAGACAGTTGCTGCCACATATATTGGCTCCATATGCCAGGGCAATAAGTCAATAGGCCAATACACGCTGCTTTTGACAGATCGAAGAAGTCCAACATCATCTCAATAGATGGCACCGTGATCGGGAACGGCGGAATGTACTACTGTGCAAAGCAGACACAGTGAGATGAAGTGTGAATCCCGTTGTTCAATATGTTAGCAGTGCCATATCTCTGTTGGCACATTTAACTTTATTCCAAACGGTAAGTGTTACAAATAGCAGGGACATTCCAAATTCATACTTCCTGTTCCTGAAGCATCCATCGGGATGAAGTGATCAAATCTTTTTCATTATTACTTCAGACAAAGTGTGGAAAAGATCTTCAGTTGATGTTCTCTATTCTGTTGTATTACATTTAAAGTTAAATAACGGAGACAAAAATGTCTTTGCTGCTCGCATGACGCGGCAAAGAGATATGCTAAAGACTGAAGAGATAGATAGATAGATAGATAGACCGATCGATCGATCGGCAGATATGCTTATTTAACACTCACTTTATTTAATTCTTATTAATGAATCATTATGTTAATTTAGTTCACTGCTGTTCGTGTCTTGCAGCTACCAGTTGTCACTCTGAAACATTTCCGACATCTATTTATCAGGGAATTTTCGGGCAAGCCATTTCGCTCCAGTACAGCGCTGCCATTGGGTCGATGGACTACGTGCTTTGATACAGACAGTTCATTAATCAAGCTCCTGAGTGCCTTGTCTCCACATTCAAGGATGAAAGAATTGAAGGAAGGTTTAAAGTATCTGTTGATGGTGAGTAAAGCTCCACCACGCTCACTGTTAACATAGCCCAGTTCGCAGACACTGCGGTGTATTAAGGTGCATTGAGACACAGTGATTAAGAAAAAGAATATGAAGCTGTACAAGAACTGACTCGGTCCGACGACTGAAGAGACGATAATAGTGGACTGCTGAATCGAAAGCAAGGCAAGTAAAACCTTTTAAAACTTAACAAAATACGTAAAATATGGACAAGTTGAAGATTTATAATTCATTACAACAGCGAATTTTTCTTTCACAATTTTGTACGTAATCAGTCCTTACCAGTACAAAATATCTGTATTTTGCCGGAGCTATAATTGTCTGTAAATCTTTGTTCGCAAAGTTATTCTGGAATTTATCCTGCAGCAGGTTCGAGTTCCACGTTCTGAGCCTCTTTTTCATTCGAGAGCTCAGGGAAAGATGCATTTTGTTATTAATCAATGCATATTGACTTTAGAAACGAGCATTTGAGAAAGGAGGTTTTTTTTTGTTTTATTCCTCGATTGTACATAGCAGATTCTGATAGTAAAGTGTAGATGGAACGTTTCTCAGTGCCTAACCTATCTTGTTGCTGCTTTTACGGTCTGGCTTTGTTGATGTTCAATTTTGATAAATGCAACATTTATGAGGAATCCAAATACAAATACTTGTTGACAATAACATTTGCAACATGAATGCTATCATTCAAAACAGTTCCTATCTTCGATGCCCTCTCCTTTGCAAAACCACGAACATTTTATGTAGAGTTGCTGCCCTGAACTATATCATCATTTAAAGTGAAAAGTGACATAAAGTTATTTTCTGCAGTGGCCAGATGTCAGCTGGCACATGGCAAAGCTGACAGTTCTGTCAATTGTGGTCACAGCCAATCTGCTGCAGCGCCATCCAGTGGAATTCTGATGTTTTGACATTGATTCTTTGTTCTCTCTCAAATGTTGCTAAACGTTTTGATGGGTAATTCTTACACCAAATCATTGAATCCCTCCAGTGTGGAAACAGGACCTTCGGCCCAACAAGTCTACAACAAACCTTGGAGCAGCGCACCCAGACCCATCCCCGTATAAACCACCTAATCTACAGACCCCTGAACACAACGTGCAATTTAGCTCAGCCAGTCCACCTAACCTGCACATCATTTGGACTGTGGGGGGAAAGCAGAACACCTGGAGGAAACTCAAGCGGACATGTGGAGGATGTGCAAACTCTGCACAGACAGTCGCCCGATAATGGAATTGAACGTGGCTCCCTGGCGCTGTGAGGCAGCAGTGCTAACCACTGAGCACCGTTCTGAGGAAGGGTCACCGGACCCGAAACGTCAACTCTGCTTTCTCCTTCACAGGTTAGATATAATCTTGCGTCTTGCAAATGGGTGCCATTCAGTATAACTTAAAATTTTGCATGTCTATGTATGAACTTGGGCCGAGGTTCCTTCAACTGGGAATATCACACAAATCCTGATATTGACCAGAAAGATTTTGTTGCACTTAAAAATGAATATTTGGAACCTGTTACTTACCAGGGACACCAATAACAGCAAGAGTTGGATAATAAATGGCACAGAATGGGCCATTTGCTGGGCCACACATCTCTTGCAACAAACTGATAGACTTCTCGAAAGCCCTCACCTGAGCTCTGTGTTCCAATTGAAACTTCACTCATTTATTCAACGTCTGCGTCTCGAGAGGTTCAACTAATTTCGAACAGTAAATTGTGCTCTGCTTTAATGCAGACATACCTGCTGTAGCCGTTAACTATGTGCACTTAGATTCTCTGAGTGATTGTTTCTTGGTAATCTTTATAACTGTTCGGCATTCCAAATGCCTTCAATGTACGAAGTTTAAGTTAAGTGGAGAGAATAACTCCAGCAGCGTTGAGCATGGTACAATTATGAAAAACATTTTCATCACCATCGGGCAACGTCCAAAGGGCAGAATACAAAATAAATAACTTGCGGTAGTGTTTGGGATGGAAAATAGGTTAGTACGTTCTTGCAACGGGAACGCATGTAGTATCGTTATGTCCTCACCATCAGAGTTCAATGGGAGAGAATGGTGTCTCTAATATTCCAGAGTCACAACAGTGTTCTGAAAAAAAATTGAATGGAAAGATGTTCAAAGGAACAGATGAAGATCGTGCAGCCTTATTTTAAAGCAGAAAGAATAGGACTCTTTTTAACCACAACATATTGCAATGAGTTGTCAGTTTTCAGAATCTAATTGTATGCTATGAGATCCGTCCTTTTGTTGTGCTGAGGATGACTGATGTGCGCGAAATAACGCTTTGTATGGAGTCCAGGAAAAAAGATGGGAATATAAACTGGGTTCATTGCTTTCTGCAATTGATGTTTAAATATGACACTGCGACAGTGATAGATTAATCACGAAAATTGCATTCTGCGACCTCTCAGTGGCAACAACACTGGCTGTGTGCAACACTGGTCGCCACACAATAGGAAACGGTGCAGAAAGGTATTTACCAGGATGTTGCGTTGGTCGGAGTGTATCAACGAGAAGGAGAGCTTGCATATACCCAGATTACTTTCGCATTAGTGTCAGATGTGAGAGACGACTTGATAAAAATATATAAAATTATGACAGGCATGAAAGCGTAAATATTCGGAAACATTTTCCCCGGCAGCAAATGTCAAATACGAAGGGGCATAGGTCTAAAGTGAGAGGAGAAAAGTTTAAAGGAGATATGCGAGTCACTTTACTTTACACAGAGAGTGCTAGGTCTCAAGCATGTACTAACAGTGAAGGGGGTAGTAGCAAATATGCAAACAATGTTTAATATGCGTTTAGCATGTGCACGAATCGGCAAGGAATAAAGGATGTGGACTGTGAGTAGGTAATAGAATTCGTTCATAAGGGCAATGTAGTCAGTTGAGACATGGTGGGCCGACGTTCTGTGCTTCTGTGCTGTACTGTTCGTTGACCGAATGTCACTTGGGTCATTTTCACTTAAATTATTCAAAAGTAAGTCATGACATTATTGGTGCTGGTGGCACTCAGCTGTCAGAAACTGCAGTGAATCACGTACATTGGCGCACTGAGACTTAGGCTGAGCACTCCAATTAATCATTTAGGGCGGCACGGGGGTTCAGTGGTTAGCACTGCTACCTCACAGCGCCAGGGACCCAGGTTCAATTACAGCCTCGGGTGACTGTCTGTGTGGAGTTCGCACAATCTCTCTGGATCTGCGTGGGTTTGCTCCGGTTTCCTCCCACAATCCAAAAATGTGAAGGTTAGGTGGATTGGCCATGCTAAGTTGCCTGTAGTGTTCAGGGGTGTGTAGATTATGTGGGTTACAAGGGGGCGGGTGTGGTTGGGATACTTCGAGGTTCGGTGTGGACTTGTTGGGCCAACGGGCCTGCTTCCACACTGTAGGGATTCTAAGTGATCTGGAGATCCAAGTCTCTAGGGTGGGATTTGAAACCATGACCCTTTGATTCAGAGGCTGGAGCGACAGTTGTGGACAGTGGAGGGGCTGCATTATTTACAAGAAGACTTCAGTGAGCACTGAGCATGGATCAGATATGCAGGGAGTGTTGTTGACGTTGTGTTGGGCAGCACTGTGGCTCAGTGGTTAGCACTGCAGCCTCACAGTACCAGAGACCCGCGTTCGATTCCAGCCCCAGGTGACTGTTTGTGTGGAGTCCAAAGGTCGCTGTGGACAGCTTGGTCCGAAGGGCCTATTTCCACACTATAGGGATTGATCTATGACTCTGCCTACCATAAACTCTCAAGACAGTGCACTTCTCAAAATGTTGCCTCACATGTGTGATCCCGATCAAAGGCTTTAACATGTTTTACAATGAAAGTGGCATTCTGACTGTGCAGAATGCATTATCTCCTGAGGGATGCCAAGTCCCACGTGCATCCTGTTATCTGCAGAAACAGGTTTCACTGTATTTGAACACCCAGAGTCAGGTATATCTCTTTTGTGACTCACGATCAAAATAGGAGACGGTTTCTCTCAAATGTCGCCAGAAGGAAAAAAGGAACCCACTGGTCTATGCACAACTTAAATGTCCAGATCTGAATTGCTGGCAAAGAATGAACAAATTTATACCTGTGATGAAAAATGTACATTTCCGTTCAGCCTAACAGCAAAAGACTCAAGTGATTGATGCTTTCACTGGCGGACCTGACTCATTAATCAGCCTCTATAAAATGTTTTTAATTATTTGTGTGCGTTTTTCAGGTCTGAATTACATCCCACTTCCTTACTAATATTTTCGAGCAAGTCTGCATTATTCTGGACCTGTGCATCTCTCACTTCTCATTCTGGAACTGTAACGTGAGGGAGAGGAGCAAGAAACTACAATGTTCTTGATAATATTCAGTTTGCTCCAGTGTTTCATTATTAGCATCCTGCGCCACGTTATTGTCTCTCAAACCCAGTCCTCTATATGACTGGAGGATTTTGCTGGATCAAAACCAGTTGCTGAATTTTTGATCGTACTTCATTGCTGTAATTTGGAACATCATGAAAGACACAAAGTAAATAATTTGTTTTCTATTCACGAAACTGGTGGCATTAGTTTATTTCAAGAATAGATTTCTAATGATTAAGGCTTTGTGCCCGAATTGGAAGTGCAAAACGTCACCGTGAATTCGGGAACCACTTCAGATCCATTCCTACCTCACTGTTTGCCTGACGTAGTATCGTGATCAGTGGCGCCCGTAAAGTTTTTGTACAGGGTCAGCTCAGTTCTGAGTGTCTGTGGGGTTCAGTGCGCAGAAATACACTGCGGAGTCTGATAGTTCTGCTTTTAACACTCTCACCTGGATAGTGCGTTTCACATGATCAAAATCCAAGGAAAGCCGGTCATTTAGAAAACTCGCTTGTTTCTCACTATATCGGTTTTTATACAGTAGAAAATGCATGGACCCCCTGGAATGTTGACGGTACCAGAACAGGGAAGGGTTGCTGTTTGTTGTATTGTAATTACAGGACAACAGGACATCGTCAGCCTCATTCACTGCAATTGCAGCCGCTGTTTGTGAGACAGAATCTCCACGACAAAGACCTGTAAGAGCGGAGAGTTTCAGAAAATTGAATAACACACTTCAACATTCTATCGCTCAGAATCAGTCCACTAACTTTCATCACTAACATGAGAAATAAATCGAGGAAGTTGAACTACAATCCATTATGAGGAGGTCCTTTCCAATTTCATTTCCTGAAACTTAAAGGGAAAGCTGTAAACTGTTGGTGGATTTAAAATTCTCCCCTCGGTTGAATAATCTCTTTGGCCTCAGTCCTGTCTGAATGTCCAGCCTAACTCTTCCACTGTCCACTCAAGTACATTTGCTAATTTCTCCCAAACTCTGATCATTGTTGGGACATGTTCATATCAAGTTAGTTTTTGTCTGGGGAGGATGTATTGCTGCCTCCAGGTTGCGCGAACTGCTTGAATAAATGTAATTCACGGCAAAGAGTTGAAGCATGGAAATAAATAACTTTTCAACCTACCGATTAGGAGAGCTGATACTGTGAGAAGTAAACATAGAGCTCCAGGTGACATGTTTGCAGAGAGATCACGATGAAAGTGAGCAGAACTGGCCGAAGATAACATGAGTTTCAACAAGTGTTGGAAACAGGTTGAGTAATTTCCGGATCTCTACTCATTGGTTCATTGTTGACAAACACATCAGATGACAGCCAATGAGCTTCAAGATCCTTTGTTCTTCGATTGAACCAAGTAGTTTCAAACTACTTTGTCAACACAGTGTCGATCTGGAGGAACACGACAGGTCAGGCAGCATCAGAGAAGTTCCATTAACTCCACACTGTTGTGTCTGACTTCAGCATCTGCAGTAATTGCTATTTTCAATCCCCTACATATCATGGCTGTTGTGAGAAAGGACCAAAGTTCTGAAGAAGGTTTATGGGACCTGTAAAGTTAACTCAGTTTTCGCTTCACAGTTGCTGCAAGACTTGCTGAGTTTCTCCAGCTATTCCTGCTTTTGTTTCAGATTTCGAGCATCCGCAGTTCTTTCTTATTTTTGCTGAAAGAACCGTAGCGTTTGGAGACAGGTGGATATCATTGACTATGAGATCGATGGTTGGGCTTATTAACTTGGGCTAGTCAGGGAGCCCTGGGCAATTGGTATAAACAGGAGGCTCTGAATTTTCTAATTTCAGGGGACTGACTCCAAGCTGGCTGGCCTCAGCCAGTGTAGTCTGCATATGTAAATGAAGGATCACTTGGTGACGGGATATCGGCCGCTGTGCAGTTATTTCAGGAACAAAATAAATTTGTTCATTTATAAACAGCGTTTGGCACAGAGATCAAATTGAATGTAATCCCGTAACAGTTAATATTTCTGTAAGCAAAACCAGAGAAGGGAATTAGTTCATTTGTTCGAGTATCAGAACTGTGTTTCCCCACTTAAAAGGTGCTCTCGGACTTTGATAACTCTCTGCAACTGATGCAGAAGACCAGACGGTCTGAGATATTGGATTCAATAATGAGAAAAATAACCAAATATATAAAGAAACAAGCAAATTTCTATTGAACGAAGCAGTAGAATCTGATGGTGCTTTTGCTGCATTTACTGATAAGATTCTTTGTTACCAGATTTGATTAAATTTACTTATTGTCATTGTAAATGTAACTTCAGTATCTGTATCAGATGCACCACAGTGGTTCAAATCGATGCCTCATTGCCATATTGTCACAGGCAATTAGAGATGGAGGCTCGCGTGGCCAGTCACGCCTAGACAAGAATAACGGATCTTTTAAAAAAACACATTGTGTTAAAGTCTCCATCTGAATGCGAAACTGGTGGTGAAACAGCAGAGATACACGTCAAAGCACAATCCAAATTCTGATTGAAGTGAAGGTACCACTGCCCGGTTTACAGATGTCACAAGAACAAATCTGAAGAAAAGTGGTGAGGATGACTCAAAGAGTGTACAAGAAGACAAAGTTATATACTGTTTCAGAGAATGTGAATATATCGTACACTAGCAGGACTTCTCGGAAGTTTGTGGTGCCAGGAAGTTAACAATTTATGAGTGGGGCAATACCAAATGATGAATTTTCTGGAAGCTTTCTTTAGATGAAGACACAGTGACTAAGTGTTTAGCCCTCCTGCCACACAGAAGCAGAGATCGAGTTTCGCTACCAGTCTCAGGCGACAGTTTTTGGGAGTTTGCACAATCTCCCTTTGCCTGCTTGGATTTCCTGCGAGTGCTTTGGTTCCCTCCCACGGTCGACAGGTTAAGCGTTTTAGCCAGAGGAGTTTCAGGGGTACAGGGATTGGTGGAATGTTCTTCAAAGGCTTGGTATGGACTCGATGGGCCCAATGCCCTTCTTCCACACTGTAGGGATTTGATGATTAGATCGTGTTACTATTGTTCTTTTTTTACGTATTCATTTGTGGGATTTCAGCTTGGCAGCCAGACAAGCATTTATACCCGTTCCTAGTTTCCCTTGAGAAGGTAGTGGTGATTTGCATTCTTGAACAGGTGCAATCCACCTGTTGTGGTTTGACCCGCAATGCACTGAGGGAGGAAATTCTCGGATTTTGACCGAGCAACAATGAAAGAGCAGCAATATATTTCCAAGTCAAGATGGTAAGTGGCTTGATGGGGAACTTAAATATTGTGGTATTCCCATATATCTGTTGCCCCTCGTTCTTCCAGGTTGAAGTTGTTGTGGGTTTTGAAGTCGCTGTCTGGTGAATTTCAGCAGAGTACATATTGTCGATAGTACACACTGAGCATCGGTGGTGGAGGCAGCAGATGCTTGTGGATGTTGTGCCAATCAAGCAGGCTGCTTTGTCTTGGATGGGGTAATGGTTTTGGAGTGTTGCTGGGCTGCTCCCATTCAGACAAGTGGGGAGTATTCCATTATACTCTTGACATATGCATTGTAGATGGTAGGGAGGTTTTGGGGATTCAAGAGAAATGTTTCTCGCCGCAGGATTCCTCGCTTCTGGCCTGATCTTGTAGCTATTGTGTTTATGTGGTGAGTCCAGATTAGTTTCTGATCAATTAAACCTATAGGATGTTGATAGTGGAGTATTCAGTGAAGTAGCGCCATGTTAAAGGAAAGGCCAGCATATTTCCTTCATGTTTCCTTCAGTTGTGATTTAACTTGATCTTTAAACTCTTTGCATCACGTTCGATTATTTTTTCACTTTTTTCCATTTCTTCCTCAGCCGTTTCACACCATTCTATCCTCTGCAGGTATTATTGCTGTCCGTCCTTTCCGTTTCCTCCATCAATGTTCATGGCCTGCAAAATACGCTTCCTTCACCTCCATCCGCATAGCCAATTGTCTTCACGTCTGACAATCTTTAACTTTTGCTGCTCCATACTTTCTGTTGTATTTTACTCTCGTTTCGCTTATCTTGGTTTATTGGAGCACAGAATTAGTAAACAGATATATCAAAATCAGCCCAGCGGAACTCTGACTCTGTCGGTTTTAGTATGGACTCTTCCTCTGTTTGTGACACTATGCTATCATTGGCACAGAGATAGGTGGCAGTGTCATTAAGTCTGGCGTCTTTCACAGTCAGGATACTGAGTTTGTAATCTCCACTGATTGAAGCAGTGATCCTCTCAGGCTGATCAGATTCTCTTTTGGCCATCACCAGATGTTGCAGTGGCATATTCGGTTGCTGTCTGTACCAATACACGGTGTTAAATGTCGTGTCAATGGAGCAACTCATTATCGTAATTCCCAATTTACTAACAACATTCGTTGGGAGAAGTTGCGTCACTTCGCCTTCTCCAGTCACCTCCGTGGATATCAGAGTGTGAAACAGCAGGAGGATTCTGCAAATTCGGAACATTATTGGATTGCAGGAACAGAGGCAAAAGCAGTTGTCTACAGAGCTCTGTTGAGGAACAGATGATTAATATTATATCCATAAGAGTAAACAGTTTGGAGAATGCCTCGCTTCACATCTAACTCAGAGCAGCTGTCTCATTGAAGTTGCAGAAGAAGCTGAGGCTTGGCGTTTGTTTTTGTAACAAACCTCCCACAGTGGTCGTTTCTCACACTGTCTGCAAGGTCATTCTTCCTTCAGCTCTCATCTTCAATATTAATTCAGATGCACACCACCATCTAGTGGTGTGTGCAAGTAATTGCGACGTTCAAATTCGCAGACAAATTCGAGTTCATCGCATGCTGCTCAATAAAAGCTGATATATCCTGCTTCCCGGTATAACGCGCCTCGATTCTGCATTTTAAATTCAATTGAATCATTCAACAACTTGAGACTACTTTTCTGCCGCATTGTATCCAAAGCCTTACTCCACACTGATCACTCTCAGTGCAACGAGAGAAATATCCCAACATTTTGTCTTAAAATATCCATTTGCACTTTGAAACGGTGTGGATCATCAGACAGATTCGATGTGAATATTTATTTCTGTCCAACCAAAGTGTGCTGGGAAATTTGCAAAGAAGAACACCTTTGATCACAAGCCCAGCAGAATATCGTTTCGCTGTTGTTAAGAAGGGCCCGACTGACGAGATGCTTTCTGCGCACCCAGTCAGTCTGTGTCACCTTACGCTGCACTTCAAGTGGCTGCGTAGAGTTTGAGACTGCCACATATCTCCTTCTGAAATGTAGATGTGCAAAGGAAGTCTGGAGGAAGATGCAGTGTTTTTTTTTTTAATCGCGGTTTCTTCCGAGCAGCTCTGTGACTCGGGAATCTGAGCTGCGTGGTCTTTTCCCCAGGGAGGCACAACAAGGAAAACTTCAACCGGGCCTGGAAGACCATCAACTCGGTGAAAGGCTCTCTATGGTCTGCCTGAAACTTCTTGGTCTTCCAATGCAAAGAGTTGACCTCGACCAAGTGCTGCAGACGGCACTTTCCAAGGTCTGGGACTACATGCTGTAGGAAGCATTAAATCTTGGGGCAGCTGCTGCCAAGGTGCAATAGAGAAAGACCACTATATGAGGTCTTTCTGCTGCAGTTAAGTGGGGGTATGTTCAGTTATCAAACACTCCTAGTGCGTCAAATATGTGTAAGTGTTAATATTGTGTGTGTAAGAGCTGTCTGGTTTTTTCGACAGACTCAAAGTCGAATGTTTTGTTTATGTACTTGGTACGCAAATGCACAGAACTGAAATGCTCTTGTGGAAATGTATATATACAGAGTTCTTTTTCTAAATAAAGTATAATATTGAAATAAAAACTGTGAATACTTATTTCAGTTATGTACAGCATTTCCACAGGAAGAGCTTTATTGACAGTTCATTTCAGTAAATCATTCAGCTGGGATCTGTCTGAAATCATTCTCTTTCTCTGCCTCTCTCTCTCTCTTTCTCTCTCTCACTCACACGCACACATGCACACAAATGCACACATGCATACATGCGCACACACACACGCAAAGACACACAGGCAGAACTTTTTTATACTTGTGATTATGTGGTATCTGGCAGGATTGGTGCAGAAATTGAGGCATGGATGGTGTGTAACTGAAAGGGAGCAGGAGGCGAGGAACAGAATCAGGCTATTTGATCAGGCTATATGTCCCTTTGAGCCTGTTCGGCAATTTGACCATGGCTAATGTGTTACTCAACACCATTCTTCTAAATTCTTCCTGTAACCCTTCATCTCCTTACTAGCCAGGAGCCGAACTTTATCTTAAGTTCACTCGATTATTTGGCCTACACGGCCTTGTGCAGTAACGAGCTCCACAGGTTCACCAAGCTCTGGCTAAAGAAATTCCTCCTCACCTCAGTTTTCAAGGGTTGTACCTTCAGTCTGAGGCTGTGCCGACTGGTCCCAGTCTCTCCTAGTAGTGGAAACATTTTCTCCACGTCACACTATTCAGGCCTCTCAGTATTCAGTAAGTTTTGGCCAGATCTCCCCTCCTCCTTCTAAACTCCATTGATCCAGACCCACAGTCCTCAAACACCTCCTACATGACAAGTCCTTCATCAGTGGGATCATTTTTGTAAATCTCCTGTGACCCCCCCTCCAAGGCCAACACGTCCTTCCGTAGATATGGGGCTCAAAAATGTTCACAACATTCCAATTGCTGTTTAGAAAAGCCTTATAAATCCATAGGAATACACTTCTGCTCTTGCATGCTAACTCTCTCAAAATGAATGCTAAGATTGCATTTGTCTCACTATTTGCTGACTCATAGAGGCATACATGTGGAAACAGGCCCTTGGTTCAAACCCAACCGTGCCCTTAAGACATCCCAGTCTGATCTAGTCACACTCATATACTTGCCAAGATTAACGTTTGTGCTTGTGTGTGTGTGCATTTTGTACAAGAGTGCTTGTATGTGTGTGTCTTTGTGTTTCTATCTGTGTGTGCATCTATCTACATGTGTTTGCAAATGTGCATCTCGGTGTGTCTATCTCCATGTGCATTTCTGCCTGCATATGCATTTCTGTCTGTGCGTAGTTACCTTTTTTATATGTGTATTTCATTGTGGGTTTATGTCTGCGTGCAATGGGAGACATGTGGGTGGAGGCTGAATGAATCAGCGCCAAAGCGTCGCTCCCTGTTGCTCTATTCTGATTAAAATTATACAATGCCACCACCTGCTGGCGGTTCGACGCTGTTGCACACGGGATGGATTTTTCAGAAGGCCTTTCTTATCTCCTGGGGCTCCTCTTGGGCATTTTCTATTGGGCTACTTTACAATGGAGCAGAGCTAAAACTAAGGGGCAGAGATTAAAATTAAGGAGCCATCGTTTAAGGCAGACATGAGAGGAAACGATTTTGGGGCAGGCAAATTCATGGCACCATGTTTGGCTCTCCTGCAGAGGGAGGGAGAAATAGGCATAGAGATGCAAGAGTTGTAGGGGATTCAATTGTAAGGGGAATATAAAGATGAGGCTGCGTTGCCTCCCAGATCCTAGGGAACTGGTTGCCTTAAAGCAGATCAAGGACAATCTGTTGGAGGAGGCCGAACAGCCAGTGATCATGATACATGGTCATGATACGTACTAACGACAAAGTTAAAAAAGAAAGGAACAAGATCATAAAAAGCAAATATAGAGAACTAGGAGGAAGATTGAAATGTAGTGCCTCAAAGGTCGTTATCTCAGGATTACGACCAGTCCCACGAGCTGGTCAGATTAGAAACAGCAGGAGAAATAGGACGAACATGTGGCTGAAAAAAATGGTGTGAAGGAGAGGGTTTCAAATTCATGGGGCATTGGGACGATATGTGCGGGAGGTGGGTTACTGACGGGTTACACCTGGGCATGACCAGGGCTGATTACTGCGAAAGGGGGCCCAGAGGCATACTTGGTAGCATCGCAGAGGAATGGGAACCAAAGGAGTTGGGAAGTCGATGCAGAAATTGAGGGAGAGGGAGAAACCAAGGCAAAAGTGACTACGAACAAGAACAGACAGTCAAACACTGCTGAAAAGGGCAGGGGAGGTGGTCTGAAATCCATGTGTTTCGATGCAAGAATAACAGGCAAAGTAGATGAACTTAGAACTTCGGTTCACGTGAAATTATTTTGGTTACGGAGACTTGGCTGAAAGAGCGACAGTATTCAAAGAATGCCCCATGATTTAGATTGGTTTGCTGTGAAAGAAAGAGAAGTAACAAGGGTGGGAGAGTTGCATTACTTGGAAAGGAGGATCTCACAGCTGTACCGAGGGTGGACACATCAGAGGATTCGTGCAGCAAGGCAATATGGGTAGAACTCAGGAATGCGCAAGATGAAATCACAATGCTGGGCTTCCCAACTCCAGCGGGAGATAGAGGAGAGAATATGTGGACAGATTTTTGAAAGATGTAAAATCCGCAGGTTGTTGTGGTGAGTGATTTTAGTTTCCCCTATGTTGACTGGGACTCACTATGTGTTCGGAGGTTGGACAGGGAGAATTTGTAAGGACCATTCAGCAAGGTTTCTTGACACAGTATATAAACAGTCCAACAAGAGTAGGGCCTATTTTGAATCTGGTTTTGGGAAATGAGCCCTGCTAAGCGAGCATTTTGGGAGGACTGATCATCATACTATAAGTTTTAAGATATTAATGAATGTGAGGTCACAGCAGTCCTCGTGTAAAGGTGTTCAACTGGAGGAAAGTAAACTATAACAATATTAGGCAGGAACTGGAGAATTTTGATTGGATGCGGCTGCTTGATGCTAAATCCACATCAAACATTTGGGAGTATTTCAAATGGCAGTTGATAAGAGTTCAGGAGCGGCACATTCCTGCAAGAATGAAGGGTAGGTATGGCAAGTCACGTGAACTTTGGATGACCGGGGATGTTATGACCTCGGCCAAAAAGAAAAATAAAGCATGCTTAAGGTCCTGAAGGATGGCAACTAACAATGCCATGAAGTATATAGAATATAAGAAAGAACTTAAACAAGTAATTAGAATGGCTAAAAGGTGTCATGAAAAGTAGTTAGTAACTAGTATTAAGGAGAATTCCAAGGTTTTTTTAATGCATATTTAAAAAGAAGGAGGGTATCCATGGAAAGAGTTGCCTCACTCAAGGACGAAGGAGCGAGCCAAAACAGGTGGTGAAGTTATAAGTCACTATTCTGTGTCGGTATTCAACAAAGTGAAGGAATTGGTGGAGGAAGATCTCAGGGAATAGAGTGTCGAGCTTCTAATCCGAGGTGCTATTAGAAAGGAAGGCATGATGTGTGCCTGAAAAAGTATTACGGTAGGTACGTCCCCGGTTCCTAAGAGGATCTATCACATAAAATTGACAGAGGCAAATGAACAAATTGTTGGAGCATTGACAGACATCTTTGTATCCTCTTTGGCAACTGGTGAGGTCTCAGATGACTGGAGAATAGCCAATGTTGTTCCATTGTTTAAGATGGTACTAGGGTTAATCCAAAAAATTACAAGCCTGTAAGCCTTTGGTCAGTGGCAGGGAAATTACTGGAAAAGATGTTCATGCAAAAGATATATACGCACGTAGAAACACATGGACTTATCAGTGACAGATAGCACGGTTTTGTGCAGGGGTTCATACCTCAATAAGTTGATCAACATTTCTGAGGAGTTGACGAAGATGATTAATGAGGCAAAATTGTTTGATGTTCTCCACATGGACTTCAGTAAAGCATTTGACAAGGTCTCTCATAGCAGGCTAGTCCAAAAGGTGAAGTCACATGATATCGGGGTGAGCTGGCAAGATGGATGCAGAACTGGCTTAGTCTTAGCAGACGTAGGGGAGCGGTGGAAGGACATTTTTCCAAATGGAGGGCTGTGACTAGGGGTGTTCCACATGGATCAGTTCGGAGACATCTAATGTTCGTGGTCTTCAAAAATAATTTGGAGGAAAACATGGCTGGTCTAATTAGTAAGTTTATGGACCATACAAAGATTGATCTAGTTGTGGTTAGTGAGGAGGATTGTCAGAGGATACAGCAGGATCTAGATCTTATGGAGGTTTGGGCAGTAAAAAGGCAGAATTTATTCTGGACAAATGTGAGGTGGTGTATTTTGGAAGATCAAATGCAGGTGTAAATTATACAGTGAATGCAAGAACCCTTAGGAGTATTGATATACACAGGGATCTGGGTGTGCAGGTCCACAGATCATTGAAGGCGACAGCGAAGGTAGACAAGATAGTAAAAAAAAGTTTTGTGGCATGCTTGCCCACATTGGAAGGGGCAGAGTATGAGGATAGACAAGAAATGCTGCAGCTTTATAGAACTTTAGGCCACATTTGGAATATTGTCTACATTCTTGTCTTCACACTAACAGAGGATGTGGATGCTTTGGAGAGGGTACAGGGCATAGGTATTTTTAACTATGAAGAATCATTGGATAGACTGGGTTTGTTTTCACTGGTGTGCAGGATGTTGAGGGGCGGCCTGGCAGAAGTTTGTAAGATTGTAAATGGGGTGCATAGAGTGGAATGAATGAGGTTTTCTCTCAGGATGGAGGTGTCAATTACAAGAGAACACAGTTTCGAGGTGTGAGGGTGGAAGTTTAAAACAGATCTGCAAGGCATGTTTTTCACACAAAGGGAGGTGAGTTCCCAGAATTCGCTGCCAGAGTAAATGGTGGAAGCAGACACAATAGCAGCATTCAAGAAGCACCTGGGCAACTACGTGAATAGGAAGGGAATAGAGGGATATGGATTCTGTAAGTGAAGACAGTTTTAGTATGAATGGGCAAAATGTGGTGGTGCACAACTGAAAGGCGAACAGGCCTGTTCCCGTGCTGCATTGTTCATTGTTCTTTGGAAACAGCCTCCAATGCCAATATAACTTTCCATTTATATGCTGCCCAACACTGTTTGCAGTTTTCCAGCTATGGTCTGACTAGTAACTTTGACAAGCATTTTTTTTAAACAATACATTGTGTTAATAGAATGAACTTATTTGGAGAAAGGTACAAACGTTTTACACGCAAGGTTGTAGCTGAGACATCAACTCAGGCTAAAAATCCTTTTGGATTTCTTGCATAAATTGGAGTCACTTCCCTGAAAATATAAATTCCTCACAATGTCTCACATCTATTTTCACACATGGAAAATTAATTCGAAGGGATTGGTTCCTCGCAGTTTCTCTCTATGGGAGAACATTCGTGTGCAAAAACACTAAACACTTTTACGAAAACTGACTTGCTTATACAATAAAAATCAAAAGAACTGCGGATGTTGTAAATCAGGAAACAAAACCAGAAATTGCTGGAAAAGCTGAGCAGGTTCTGAGGAACGGTCACTTGAACCAAAACGTTAGTTGACTTCTCACCACAAATGCTGCCGGACTGGCTGAGCTATTCCAGCAATGTCTGTTTCAGTTTCTGAGCTACTTCTAGTAATACAGCTCACAAACAGGCCCTTGGTCCAACCAGTCCATGCTGAACATAGTCCGAAATGAAACTAGTCACCCCTGCCTGCTCCTGGCCTATATCCTTCCAAACTTTTTCGATTCATGTACTTATCTAAGTGTCATTTAAACGTAATATTATCCACATCCAACATGTCCAAAGGAGATTCATTCCACATCCGAACCACCATGTGTATAAATTTCGCCCCTCGTGATTTTTTTCAAATCTTTCTCTTTCTTCATCTCCAGCAATTTTCCTTTAAATGTTCGAATCTATGACATTGAAAACATAACAAATCCATTAAACAGTTCCATCTTCTACACCAAATTCTTGCAAACTCCACTCCATGTTCCTGTCAATCAGATCAAGCATGAACTTTTCACGCAGTAAAGTAGTTTCAAAGTGTTTCGTTGACCCTTCCGCACCTCATTCATTTGTCCCAGGTATGGCAGCTTTCTGCCACAAGACTATCTGCCTTTAATTGAGAGGGTCACTGGAGAGTTCCTCCTCCAGTTCCAAGCTTAGAAAGCCTTCCAGCTTCCTTTCCCCTCGGCGACAGTGAATAAGCTGCAAACTTTACAAATCTACAATTACATTCTGTGAGAAGTATCCACATGATTTAAACAAAACAGTGAGACCGGTCCCATGCCAACTGTTGGAGAAAATGAAATGCAAACTAATTTTTTTTTATCTTCTGAACCTTCATATCTTTCAGAGATTCGGACGAAATTGGACAAATCAGGCCACGAACAGCAAAGTGGAGAGAGTGGCCAGTCCAGCAGAACGAAACCCTCTAACCCTCCCACGTTACTCACTATCAGAATGAATGTGGCTCATTTCTGGATGTGATTAGCAGCGGCAATAACAGCATAACGTACTCTTGTAATCATTTGCTAACTCCCTGGCGTCTCTACAGGCTGGACAACTGAGTGATATGTATCCCACACTGACAGCAGCTGAACAGTCTCCCCCCACTATGAATGCGTTGCTGTGGCAGCAGGTTGGATGATTGACTGAACTGCTTCCTACACTCGGAGTAGGTGATTGGACTCTCCCCGGTTGAAACTCGCTGCTGTGTTTGCAAGTTGAACAATTGAGTAAATCTCTTCCCACGCTTAGAACAAATGCACAGCCTTTCTCCACTGTGAATCCGCTGTCAAGTGGGCAGAGTAGACGACTGGGGAAATACTTTCCCACGCTCACAGCATGTGAACGGCCAATCAACTGTGTGCATTTCCAGCAAATTTAAATGATGAGCTGTTGTTGAAAACGCCTCCCCTTTTCTCATAGATAAAGACAACTCAAACTCCAGCTTGTCTGCCAATTCCAACAGCTTTGCCTTGCTCACATTTCGTAATACTCCTAAAGTCATTTCTTCCACCCCCAAAACGCTCTGAGTGACTGAAAGAGCCACTACTACACAAAGCATTCCCTGTTCGAAACACCCGAATTCAGCACCCGAAAAAAAAACACGAACACATACTACTCCATTTCTGAAGAAGGGTCTAGGCCCAAAACATCAGCCCTCCTGCTCCTCCGAAGCTGCTTGACATGCTGTGTTCATCCAGCTCTACACCTTGTTATCTCCCTCTCTCTAACACACACTCTTCGCTGCCTTGGAGTCAACAACCCTAAACACAAATTGAAATTATAGAATGAGATATCGCACGAGCCCCCAGTTTGTTACGCAGCAGACCAGCCCCTCTCAAAACATTTTAAGAACACTGAACCCTAACCTTTTCTTCTTTTAAATTTCGATGTGAACTGAGTGTTCCAGACGTGAGGCAAGTGGTCAAAGCACTCTATGTTAAGAAAAACACAATTTATTTAAACACTATATTTAAAATACTAACAAAATAAAAAGGAATTTAGAATAACTTCAGTACTGGAAAGCTAGAAACAGTACCTATTCGTAATTAACTGCTCCAAACTAGCAATTTCACGTAAACACAACACTTGGCAAAAAGGTAAATTCATACACAAATATTACGTGCAGTTTCCAACTCCAGAAGGTAACAACATGAAGAGAGATTTCAGACAAAGTTATGGTTAAGAAATATTTACTGAAGCTTGCAGACCTTCTGTTTCCTAACAGCTTTAACAGCTACAGCTAAAATAAACCGAAAAACTCTGATCTGGGCGAACTGGTAACTCACCTTCCATTGTTCCATCTTTTTCAGAAAAAAACCCAAACGCCTATTAATTTAGTGAATCAGGGAGGATCCAGTGTAGATTTCGGTATCTCTGCCTTTACAACATGTCGTGAAAAATGCCAGCAATATAATAACCTTTTAAAAGTGACAGCATCACCAAACCTGATCCAGACAACAGGAAAAATACGGTGGATCCAGAGCTCACTTATTCTCAGTTGTTATAACAAGCAATCTCTTGTGACTTACATTGGTAAAGCCTCTTCCACTCAGTCAGTGGTAACGTCTCACTGAACAATAAACACTTAAAGACTGAAGTTTTAATCTAACAAAATGTGTTAGAGCTTCGCGGGATCTTAGGACCATATAAAATCACATGACCCAAAACTTGGCAAAATTTATCAGTTAAAAGGAGTGTTTTCAGGGAGGAAAACAAAGTAAAACGTTTTCAAATATTTCGGTAGGAAATTCCAGGTTTCAGGGTCCAGGCAGGTGAATGCACGGCCATCAATGGTACATTATTTAAAATCAGCAGTGAAGTGTATCCGCAAAAGGTGCTTCATGTACATAAGTCCATAGCCCAAATTGCTGCAGATACTGGAGATCTGAAATAATGACATCGCAGTGCTGTTGCAATTTAGCATGTCTGGCAGAATCGTTAGAACATGTTTACAAAGGAGACTCGTTGAAATCGGAACAGTAACTCTTTCTGTCTCTGTGAATGCTTCCAGTCACATTTCAAAGACATCGTGAAAGCTTCTTTATTGATTTGATACGAACTGAGAACTAGTCGAATCCTCCTGCTATGTATAAGAATTGGCTTTAACACACTTAAACTCCTCTGGATCTCAGAGTTACACACAGAAAACGTTTTAGCAGAGGTTTCAGGAAAAGAAAATAACAAAACTCAGCAACGTAAAAAACTGAAAAGAACAGACATGTGGATATTCACAGCAGGACACACATCATTATTTACTGATAAAGTCTTAGATGAGACTCTTTCAGAAACAAAAGTTTCCACCACCAGAACCAGGCCCTGTTACAGAGAGGGAGAGCAAAGGTGCTTCACTAACGGTTAGTGGAACAGACGGATTGCCCCCAGAAGAGTGTCAGACTGTATTCTCTCCAGTTTAGAAGAACGGGCGATAATCTCATTCAAACGTATAAAATCTTTCGAGGTTTAAATTATACCAACAGGCAGAAAGGGTTGCAGAAAATGTTTGTTTAAATGTCTGGGAAAGTTTGTTTGTCTTGTAAATTATATATGTTCACCACTATATTCTCACTGGACTATATCATCTTGTAATCTGGTGATCAGTTGCAAGCCTGAATGAAGCTGCCTTGTTTGAGGTACAGTTTTCCTGATCAGATCTTTGATCGACGTTCCATCAACCTGCTCAATATTGAATAATCATCAGTACCAATAAACTAAAATGAGGACTGGGCGGGGAAAGTTGTAATAGAACATAGTGGTGGGCACAGTGGAGTGGGGGAGGTTGATTTTGGGTTCTCCGGGAATCCCACCTCCACATTCTTTGCTCAACACATATCACTCAATGGAAAAACGGACCAAGCGCCCAGCTCATTCATGCGGCACCAAGGAGAACTGCAACAATTACTGACAGAACATGCACCCACATTCAGTCACACCTCCACCCCAGTGTATTGAGTCAACGTGAGAGGGGATTACATATTCAGATCACACAGCTGATGAAGTGACGTAAAACTCGAGGTTCGCTGTTTAAAACCGACCGTTTATTCAGATAAGGCAATTCCAGAGACCCTGAATCCATTGGCCCATCAATCACCTCAACGGACACCGATAAATGCAAGTCAAATCCATTCTCCTACACCAATTCATTGCAGATCACGACCCAGTCTCGGAGAGTAGTCTGTTGTTTCCCATCACCAAAACCATCAACTCCAAGCACGGAACGATGGATAATCTTCTTGTTTTGATCCTGTGTCTCTGTTTACCCAGTAAGTACTGATCACAGAAACCGACATGGTGTGTAATTAAAATTACATTACTGCCTGAGCTCGTCAGAATCGCAGACACAGCTTGGGATTTTAACCTATTAGTGATGATTTCTTCTAATTCTCACTCGGCTCGCTCTGTTTAATATCCAGGTTATTTCAGTCAGTCAGTTACACAGAGCCCGGCAACAGTGACGGCGAAGGAGTGCCAGTCCGTCAGCATCAACTGTGAGTTTAGTAGTCCCTATTCAGATGATTATTTCAGGCGTGGACATTTCTTCAAAAAAACGCGGACAGCGAAGGAGTGGGAGCGGATCACCAGCGGCGGGAGGTTTGTTGTGTCCACGAATGAAGCACAAAAGACATTTTCGTTGGAAATTCGGGATATCAGAGTTGAAGACACTGCCACCTATTACTGTGAGGCTCAGTACGACGGACACAGTGATGGACCTCGGCTGCACTTCGCACAAAATCTGTCCCTGGAGATCATCTCAGAAACAAATTGAAAACCAAATTAATCTTCTGGCAATTCCCACAGTTCTGCCTCGCAGGTCTACCCTACAGTCCAATTTATACTGAGATTGGATAACTGTCAACAGTATCTTGAGTTTCACAGGTTCTAAGTATATTCAGATGGCGAAGTCTTTACCAGGATTACTGTGGGTGATTGCAAATTCAGACAGACTGACCACACTTAAAGGATGCTCACACGAGCCGGGATCTTGTTCTAACAACTGGAATCCATAAATACATTCCAGCTGTTTCAGTAATGTCCCCACATCAGTTCTAAGAACATTTACACAGGCTTGGAGCATGGTGTAAGATTGGGAGAATGCACAGTGAGAGGAAGCCAACGAAATTTCTCTGGATTGATAATACATAAATTCTCCACCCCTATCGTCAATTGAGGGCCTGAAATTCCCTCCGTTGTAGCATGGGTTAATTTACATTCACTCTCCAGCAACAAATTTTTTTTTCGATTCTCCTCCATTTGTGTGAAGTGAACGTCTGCTTCCTGTACTCTGCACTATTTGCAATAAGGTCAGAAATTGAGCTTGAATCAAAGAAAACTTGGACACGTAGAGTATTGGTTATTTCTCTGAATCTCCAAAATAAATGAACTATTCAAACGGCGTGATGGTGATTCCATTTCTCTTTGAGGTAGCATTGGTTTTGTACAGGGGAGACTGAGAGGAGAATTACTGTGATATTTTGAGTATGTAGATGGATCCGGGTCGGTGCTGATTGTCACCGCTGGTAAGTCAGTCCGCTCTTCGCCTTTCTATGCATTGTCGTGGTGAATGTTCAGTTTATTACGGTGAACTTTAATTGCATAGAAATTAAAACAAACATTTTGGAAAAAACATCTGCATTGCAGTGTCTGAATTGTAAGTAGAATAGGGGAGCTGGGTCCCACTTTGCTCAGGCGGAAGACTATGAAACGTGGCGACGAGTCGACTATTTCACTGCATGTCGGGCATTATTAGTCTCACAGTCAACAGTAACCAGTGACCGAAGGGGCACAGTGTATCGTTTAGGTCAGAGGAGTGGCATCATGGAGCTCCGGGGCAGGAATTAAAGTCCGTGTAAGGTCCCAGGTGGGAAAACATGATAAAAACATTTGCCTCACGAAAAAATTGAAAGCATCACTCAGCAATCATGATGCATTCGTGATCCAGCTGTATGTCAAGATGAATTTTCTTCATTGGGGAACCATTGAGACTTATGATCGATATGGCATTTTTTCAATAGTTTTTCTATATGCTTTCATATAGCCAATCATATTCCTAACATTCCATCCTTAGACATGGATGTAAAACTGTAAGCCCGTTTTTATCTTAAATACAGTTTTTTGAGACATCGCTTTGCTGCAGTGTAGCTGCTGAAGGTAACCAATGCAAACTGAAGAAATACTCATTTGGAACCAGAAAGTAAAAGTTCCTCAAAAGGAATTTATGACAATTTCTGGGCCATAAATCAAAGTACAACCCCTCACCAGGGTGTTTTGTGAGGTCTATGGAGGGAAGGGCTGGAATGTGTTCCAGCCTGGAATTGTAGATAAAAGTTTGCTCGCCTTACTTGAGGATGGATTATTTTGGAGCAAGTGCAGCGAAGATTCATCATGCAGTCACTGAAGATAACATTGTTCTCCTTTGTGAAGTGATTGCGAAGTCTGAGCTGCATTGCTCGGCGTATAGAAGAAGGAAAAGTTATCTAATTTAAACATATGCAATTGTTATGGGAGAGCTGTTCAGTGGAATTTATCCGCGCTAAAAATTAGACAAAGGGGTCACAGTTTGAGATTAAGAGATCGGTAAATATAACTGACAAGACATGAAATAATTCAGTCAAGCCATTGTGATGACTCTGTGGCATTCTGTAATTCAGAAGATAGCGGAGGCCCAAAGCCTAACAATTTTCGATGGGTCGCTCTCTTCTGTGAGAACCAAGGAAGTACCACGAGGCTTCTTAGACATCTTCGTACCATGATCTAGTGAATGGGGTGAATGAGACGGAACCAAGATATTCGAAACATTAATATATCATGCTCAATAACAGAATAAGTCAAGTCATGAATGTGGAGAAATATATAAAATGAGATGGCAGAATGTAGAACTTGTTTCATGAGAGATTGGAGCACATTCTATTGTGTCATTAATGGAAGGTTTTGAAAATGCAGGGAGGAGAACAGAATACACCTATGCAGCATGCTGGATGGACAATGTAAATTAGATTTCAGGCTGAGGCGGGAAAATCACTGGGGCCGATTGACCTGACTCTTGTCTTAATATTTAATGCAAAATAAAAACAGAAAAATCTCCAAAGTACCCAACAGGGAATAAATCTTTTCAAAGAATTGAAACTAAGGGAGAGCTGGAGGGGAGATCCCATCAGTAACAGCAAAAACCCGCAGGAAACAATAAAGACTAAACACAAACGATGACTGAACGATGTTGGCACCGACTGCCACGATTGCAAGAAAAGAAAAAAGGACAAAGGAAAAGCAGAAATAAAACAATACTGATCGAAAATTATGCACGTTGGTGGTAAACGGATAAGAAAGTGATCTGATTTGCAAATAAAATATAATGTAGATCAAAACTCGGGTAGAATCTCCTGTGAAAAGTTAAACTGCGGGAAATGATTGAGCTAATCGCTGCTGATCAAACACGTGCATATCGGTGCAAAACAGTTGGTTGACTTTTGGACATTTAATTGTGGAAATTGATTATAGCGTGATAGAGTCATACAGCTCTGAAATATAAGCTTTCATCCAAATGGTCCATGCCGACCAGGTGTCCCAAACTGAAGGAATGTCATTTGCCTGCGTTTGGCCTGCGTCCCTCTAAACATTTAGCATTCATTTACTTGTCCAAATATGCTTTCATTGCTTTAACTGCACTTGCCTCGAACACTGACCCTGGGAATTCATTCCATATACGCTCCACTCTCTGTGTGCAAAAGATGCCCCTCAGGACCGTTAAAAATCTTTTCTATTTCACCTTAAACATTCGCCCTCCAGCTTTAAACATAACTTTAAGAAGCTCCCTCGGATTAATCTGTCAACAGAATAAATAGAATAACAAGTTCCCTCGGGCTTGTCCTTCAGTCGAATAAGTAGAAGCAGAAGTATAACATGCATCACAGAATCATTCCCGACACCATTCAGCTCCCATGTGATTCCTGTCCTCTTCAGAATCCTTTGCAATTGCTCCCATGGTACTTGTTTACTCCCCATAGCTCTGTACTTTCTGCCTGATTCTGCTGCTGTCGATTGCCCATTTGAAACTTACAGCTGAATCAGTTTCCACCCCCAGTTTTGAAAGTGTATTGCTCTTCATTAGGATAAAATAAATAAAACAAAGGGTCACTTCATCGCCTGATCAGCTTATTACTTCGATAAAACACAATAGGTTCAAATGGGCTATCAACAAATTGAATTGTCACAAGAAAAAGAACAATTCCGGTGATTTACAATTTCTCCAAGAAACAGAGGCTGAATAAGTAATGGTGTTGAATATCATTCCACAGATTCCGACTACCTGCTGTCCAAGAGTCCACCTCTGCAAACCCCTTTTGCTGGTGACACTGTTACTTTAAGCTCTGAATATTCAGGGTTGTGTCAGTACACAGTTTACTGGTATAGTCAGTCTCCAGGACAGGCTCCGAAATTCCTTCTTCAAACAGGCACTTCTGTTTCTGAGGGAAGAATTTCTGCTTTTATTGATCCTGAGGCGAAAATCGGTCGATTAATAATCTCTCGAACACAACTGAGTGATTCTGCTGTTTATTACTGTGCATGGAGACGGCGCTCAGCACACACAGTGATATAGAGCGCGGAGAGAGATTCACAAGAACCTGAACATGGTGGGGACTACCAACACAGTGATACAGAGCTCAGAGAGACCTGTACAAAAACCTGGAGATGCTGGAATTACAGACACACAGTGGCACAGAGCACTGTGAGAGCTGTTTAAAAAGCTGAACATGGTGGAGATTACAGGCACAGTGATACAGAGCAGGGAAAGAGATGAATAAGAACATGAACATGGTGCGATTACAGACATAGTGACACAGAGAGAGCTCTCCAAAAGTCTGAACTTGGTGAGGGGTATAGACGCAGAGCACTGACAGAGCGGCATAAAATCATGTTAGCAGAGGTTTTTACAGCTGAACTGTGAGCCCGGGGTTGGGGTGATGAGCGTGGGATGGTTTGTGGTCAAATTCTGCATGTTAAATCGCATTTATTTTTCGGCAATGCACTGGTTATCTAAAAAAGTCTGATTCATTGGAAGAATTCTGCTTTTCATGTAAACTAGTGTCTTATGTAACTTGCTGAATTTTACACGCTTTAATGGGAAATCAATCAGTAAAAGAGATGTCCTATTACGTTTTATGTAAGGGGCGGTTATTCTCAGCAGATTCATCAATAACTTGTGTGTTCTAATTGGATAATCATTGGAACAGGAAATGCAAAAGTACATTGGACTATTGGAAAACAGCAAAAGTTTCAGAACTAGTTGGTTTCTGCCTTCATAGAGGATGTACATAGATAGTCAAATAGCATTCCTCTGTGCTCTACGACTTCATGATTTTAATTTTCACTTTCTTTTATGAAATGAAGATGAATGTTAATAAACATTCTGACATAAATGAGACATTTACTTTCCAAAATCCATGTTTCCAAGCATGACCTAGTTCGGTTCTGTCACTGCTCCCAGGAAGATCTAACCAAAAGCATAAATTCACTCAAATTGAATATCGACTTCCAAAGATCAATAATTTTGACAGATCAATACTTTCGGGAATGTTCTATTAGTTTTTTTTTGAACTTACGTTTTGGCTATCAAGGTGCACGACTGTATTAATTTCAAATTAATGCAAATTTTCACAGTCTGTTCCATTTTATTTCTACAATTAGTTTGTTCTACTTGTGGTTTCTGCCATCATGGAAGCTTGTCCCAAAGTCTCTCAGATGTCGTTTGGTTTCAGTTTGTGCAGGTTCCGCTGTGGTTTTACAGTTACTTACTGGGAGCTGCCTCTTCAGCGTCTCCGACAATTTCAGTTCCCTCCACAACATTGTCTGGTTCTCTCCCGTGTTCTCTGGGACGAGTTTCCTCTGAAATTTATAACATGCACAACTTTCGCAGCAGGGAAAGGAAACTTGCCCAACTTGACAGCGCTAGTGTTTTTACGTCACATTAGCCCCCCTCTGCTTTCCGATAATGAGCACTGCCATGTAACCCTCTCGGCCTTTCCCATTCTGTCGTGTTCTATTCTGCTCCAATGTGTCTTTTTTATGAGTGTACTAATCTTAATATCGCTGTCTGCTCTTTTAGTAAACTTTGGTATTCATGGCTTTTTGTCATGGAGTCACGCACAAGATCGATTTTCCGAATTCATTTCACTTAACTAGTTCACCATTTAAAATATTTCTGTTCAGTCACATCCCGTTTCCATGTTTAGCGTAAAAAAGAAAGCCAACTTATTCAAACTCGTTAGAAGGATATTAACTGTTGCTTGTCCCAGTTTTGGACAGAGAATACATCATCACTCATCATGCACGAACATAAAATTTAGAAGCACAAAAGGATATTCCAACCTCGAGCTTGTACTGCCATTTCCTATGATGGTAGTTGATCTTCTCATGGATCATGGAGTGACCTAGATGAGTAAAATTCCAATTTGACTCAAGAAACTCGATATCATCTCGGAAAAAGGTTGATGTGCAATGCCTCCAGAAATGTTCAATCCCTGCATAACAGATACTCAGTAAGAGAAGTAATACCATCTACTTGATGCATTGCAGGAACATAGAAAATTGGAACATAAGTGAGCTTCTTTTGGTCTATTCACAAATTTTGATTAGTATAGGAACAAACGTAAATATTTTGAATTATAGATGTGGCTCTCTCTTAGTTAGTGAGTTGCCAGTCCTCATTATTATTTTGCTAACATCTGTCAACTCAATATAATGTTATTGCTGTGCCTCCAGTGTACTTTCCCAGGCACTAAGCATTATTTTACAAGCTCTATCTCCTTTGATGCCAGTGTTACAGCGTTGATGCGCCAAGACTTTTCTGGTACTCTATCTAACTTATTATACATATATGTATGATCTGTTCCACTTAAGATTTCTCCAGGTCATGGTTGTTGTCTTTGGACTAGTCCGTGCTTCCTTGATAAACAGACTGAGCCCACAATTAATAAATGCACGTGATCCTATTAATATTTGTGTAACAACTGGCCATCGCTCAAACTGTCGATCAATTTATTTCCAATGAGACTGCACGCTGCATCAGATAGTACTATGATAGACGTGTCATTGTTCACACTTAATTTGACTGCATCACTTGTGTCATATTTTGCTGATATTACTCTGCACCCTGTATCGGTTTACAATAAGCTGCACCATATCTCTACTTCTATCAAATCGGGTTCTATTTATTTGTTGTTTCTCCAAACAGTGTCAATGGCACGATATAATCAAATGTCGTTTACTGCATTCGACTCTATTTGGGTCGATATTGCACCCTGAGGTGTCTTAATTGTACCTGCAACATTACATACCACTTGTAATGTTTCACTCTGTCTGTATCTCTTTTGCTATTCCACTGGAGTATGAGTCTTCCTGCATTGCATCAACCGTGTCTGTGTTGTCAATGAATTTGGCATTTTACTTTTCAGCCGTCTTCCAATCACTCATTAACCTGATATTACCCTTTGGTCGTTATATTAAACATTGACATTGGTCAACTGTTTCTGCATCAGAAGTTCTGACCACGAACTTCAGCACTTGAACTCCCTTCCCGCATTTATGATTGATCTGATCAAATCAAGGAGTTTTCAGATTTAACGTGACAAAACTTTGTGTTTCGTGATCCCTGTCACATTGACATCCCACGTTTCATAACTGTGTTTTCCCAAAGTTCGACTGTAATTTTTGGAAATATTTAAGCAGTTTTCAAGTCTTAGGCACTAAAATATGCATATATGAACGCAAATGCAGTAGTAAATAGACTCTTAAAATAACATTCGAACTGAGAAATATCAGTAAAACAGAAACAGAAACTTTTGAGAAAAGGCTTGGCTCAGTGTCGACAGTCAGTGGACCCAATGATAAAATCACAACGTCATATTTTGCGAGATGGATGAAGCAAACAATTTAAAACGTGTGTGTCCCAAAAGTGAAATACTATGATTCACCTGGTTGGAAGACCGAAGCAGGAAGGTAATGTCTTTCTTCAGCGAAATGTGAGCAAGGTTAATGTTATTATATTAATTGTCCATTGTAAGACTATCACTCAAAATAAGTGAGAGCACATTTGAATGTGTAACTGAGAAAAAGTCTACCACGGCACTACTCCAGTTGTTTCTGAACGAACATGCACAAGTTCTTTGTTCCCTGAGATAGCAAGGTGCAGAGCTGGATGAACACAGCAGGCCAAGCAGCATCAGAGGAGCAGGAGAGCTGACGTTTCGGGTCGAGACCCTTCTTCAGAAATGGGGGAGGGGAAGGGGATTCTGAAATAAAGAGGGAGAGAGGGGGAGGCCAATAGAGGATGGATAAAGGAGAAGATAAGTGGAGAGGAGACAGACAGGACAACGAGACGGGGTTGGAGCCAGTAAAGGTGAGTGTTGGTAGGGAATTAGGGAGGGGATAGGTCAGTCCAGGGAGGAGGGACAGGTCAAGGAGACGGGACGAGGCTCGTGGGTACGAGATGAGATTGGGGCTTGAGGTGGGAGGAGTGTATAGGAGGGAGGACAGGTTAGGGAGGCGGGGACGAGCTGGGCTGGTTTTGGGATGCGGTCAGGGGAGGGAAGATTTTGAAGCGATTGAAGTCCACTTTGATATCATTGGGCGGCAGGGTTCCGAAGCGAAATACTCTTCCTGCAACCTTCGAGTGGTATAGTTGTGGCACTGCAAGAAGCCCAGGATGGACTTGTCGTCCAAGGAGTGGAAGGGAGAGTTGAAATTGTTCACGATAGGGAGGTGCAGTTGCTTGTTGCGAACCGAGCATAGGTGTTTCACAAAGCCGTCCCCAAACCTCTGCTTGGTGTCCCCAATGTAGAGGAGGCCACGATATTCCCGATGTGGCCTCCTCTACATTGCGGAAACCAAGCAGAGGTTTGGGGACCGCTTTGTGGAACACTTACACTTGGTTCGCAACAAACAGGTACTGCACCTCCCAGTTGCGAACCATTTCAACTCCTCCTACCACTTCTTAGAGGACATGTCCATCATGGGCCTGCTGCAGTGCCACAACGATGCCACCTGAAGGTTGCAGGAACAGCACCTCATATTTCGTTTGGGAACCCTGCAGCCCAATGGTATCAATGTGGACTTCACAAGCTTTTAAATCTCCCCTCCCCCGAACGCATTCCGAAATCAGCCCAGATCATCCCCGCTTCCCTAACCTGTCCTTCCTCGCAAATATACACTCCTACCAACTCCATCCCCACCCCATCTCCTCCGTACTCGCCTCATCCCGCCCCCCCCCCCCCTTGACCTGTCCATCCTTCCTGGACCGACCTATCACCTCCCTAGCTCCCCACCTAAACTCACCTTTACTGGCTCCAACCCCGCCTCTTTGACCCATCTGTCTCCTCTCCAAATATCTTCTCCTTTATCCATTTTCTATTCGCCTCCCCCTCTCTCCCTCTTTATTTCAGAATCCCCTTCCCGTCCTCCATTTCTGAAGAAGGGTCTAGACCCGAAACGTCAACTTTCCTGCTCCTCTGATGCTGCTTGGCCTGCTGTGTTCATCCAGCTCTACACCATGTTATCTCAGATTCTCCAGCATCGGCAGTTTCTACTATCTCTGTAACAGTCATTGTTCCCTTCTCTAGCATTAACAAATCAATTCTCACTGTAAGTACTGCCCCTGGTCAGTCACTGAATCTCCAGAAAATTCTTGTCATATTTGTCTATTTCTATCAATTTATTCCTTTCCCTTTCATGATTCGGCAGAATTTTTCCAAGATGCAACGTTTTGATTTTAAGGGACTTCAACCAGTCACCAGTGCATCTCTTCCATTATTAGATACTATTTTTGTTCTGGTGCATTAATTATAATTTCATTGTAATGAAAGGCAAGTTGCTCTTGAATTTTGTATCTGGTGTATTTATGGAAAATTTTCTCGATTAGACGCTGAACTACGAATTGTGTCGAATGAACTTGCATGAACATTAAACTGTATTATTGTCACAGATTAGGTTCCATTATAATTCAGTAAAATGCAGACGAGCGTTTTAATCCATTGTTGGATTAAAAGTTTATCATTGTTGTAAAATGCCTACTTTTCATGGGTCTCATTGCAATATTTGAATATGATTTACTTTGTGACCGTATCTTATGAGATGGTTTGTCATGTAAACGTACATTCGGTGATCACATGAGTGTACAGTGCGTTCCATGTTAGGATATAATAGCGTTCCTAATGGACGGCACCATTATTAATGTAGTCTTTGAAATTAATTAGAGTTTAGTCCAAAAATGCAAGACTTTTAAGCTGTTGTTAATTTGCTTCTCTGCTGCGACGTTTCACAATTTTGGATATTTGTATTTTAAATAAAAGCCAGAAAAGGCACACTTCGTCTAGAGCCACGTCACTGCATGTATAAAACGCCAGAAGAATTTAGAAAACCAATTTAGTCCGAAGAATATGAAATATTGCCAAAATGTTTGATCAAAGGAACGTCTGAAAAGAGGTGACAGAAGCGGAGCAGCTGAAGTGATAATTCCAACGATGAGGGCTTTACTCATTAAATCTAGTTAGAAGTGCCAATGTGAGGGATACGAGGGAAACAGAACAGAAGCTAAAATGAGGTTTCAGACAGTTGTTTGATATTACTGGAATGGTTGTGGAGAGATGCTGGAGCTTCTGCAATTGAGAAACATGAGATTGTAAAGTTTGATGCATCACTGGTGAGGAGCCAATTTTGGTCACCATGTTATGGTTTGAAGGGTGGCTGGTGCTTGGAATAAGTTAGTTCTTGGGCACCACACTATTCCATTTATCCTGAATTGGCCGAGTTGCCACTGGCATTTACTCGGTGAACAGAGAATATCTACTCCCAGGTCTGATCGCAAGAACAGATGTGTTATAAAGTTGTGTTAAGCTGCACTGAATATGCAACTCTTGTCAATAGATCCAAAATAGGCGGAGACTGGAAGGGGCAATGTAATTGTTGGAGATTGTAAAAGTTTGCAGGAGAGAACAGCCAGTGTTTAGAGTGAGCTCACTAATGTCTGTCTCTTTTGATAACTCACAATGAACTCGCTATCGTTCCTCATCCAACATGATGATGGTGCGGTCTCTCCGGTTGCATCACTTACTACCTGGTGGCGATCACAGTGAGTGATTTCCTTGTCATCACAAGCATTCTTGTCACCACAGTCATCGTCAACCGAATCAGCTGAATCATCATCCGGGAAAGTATCTTGGCCATCACGACTGTGTGCGCTCTCAGCGTCTTGATGGTCTATTCCACCATTGATTCCGTTGTCTGGCTGACAGTCGCCCTTGCCATTGACTGTTTGATGATCATCTGCCACCAGAAGCTGGAAACCAGACACTGCACCAAGAAAACTGCATCACTGATCATTGGACCGATCTGTGCCCTGACCTTTATCAAGAACATCCCTTCACTAGTTTGCATTCCAATCCTTTTTCATTTTGGATGAGGTACCCTGGTTTTGCAGTTTCAAAGCCAACTTCTACATCTGGCCAGCTTGTCAGGCTTATGGTTGTTTCTTTCACAGAAATTCTCCTTTTGTCTCGTCCTTCCTCTTCCTGCTGCGTAACTTCCTTACAATAAGACCCATCCAGCGGCGAACAGAACACTGAGGAGGCTCTGGGGCGCCGAGAATTGACGAGACCAGAAATGGCCAACCACAAGAGGCCCATTGCCGTGCCGTTTGCCAACTCGCTAAGCTACCTCCTCCTCTGGTCCCTCCTTGTCGGACATTTTATTTGCATGCGACTTAAAGCTGAATGTTACTTCAGTGGGCTGAATTTCAATGATCCTCAGTACAACCTCCAAGAGATACCCAAACCATTGTGTTTACTTCATTCCTGCAACAACGTCTTCATCTATGCAGTGTCTCAGAGTATGTATCGAGGGGAGCTGAAGACAGTTCTGATATACCCCGTCGCCACTCTCGCCACTTTCTTGAAATGATATGAGGTTGGAAAATCCCTTCACATTGTTTTTATTCCCACCAAAGTGACCCAGTGCTCACTTTTCCCATATACTTTGGATTCAGTAATCTGATAAAATGGATTTTCCAGTCATAAAGAGATATAAAACCCATTCTTCTCTATTACTCATACTGAGGGAATGCAGAATTATTGGACACGCTTGACTGCTGGACCAGAGGTGAACATGGGATTTCTGTCCACCTTGCCTGTTTTCAATCCCCACTTGTCTCGTCCTGCTAGAATTTGTTGATTCATTTCTTTCCCTCCTGATTATTTTCTTTCTACTTTTTCCCATACATTCCCATTGCTTACTCATTCCCTTCCTTCCAGACTTGTTTCACTTTTGTCTCCATTCTTGACGTTCTTTCACTTTTCAGGGCTATCATTTCGATCCATCATACTCTCTATTTCACGAAGTCTGCAATGGAACATGCTGCTAAAGAAGACCTACAACCCAGTCCAAGCATTTCACCTGTGTCATCGATAATGATGTGAGTTTTTCCTTGTTGACTGTGTGCATTTTACACTCCCTTCTCCTGTTGATTACCCTTGGATTAGAATTTTGTTTTATCTTCATCTTTTTTTTTTCAACTAAGCACCAACAAAAAAGATTGATTTGCTAAAGAAAATCAGCAGATCTGTTAACAACCGTGGAGAGAAAGTTGAGCTCAGTGTCACTTCTTCAGGATTCTTCGTTGAACTCATAGTTTCTTCACTATCAATTCATTTTACTGGATATTATTTTACAGTTTTGAGAAAGGGAGAATCCAAATTTTTGGTCAAAGTTGAGCTTTTTAACTAATTTACGTGTCTGGCCATCACTGGTTGTCTGTTTCGCTCTCTTTTACACAAGTGAACATTCCTAATCGTGCAGGTGCCCCACTTGATTGCCCATTCTTGTATTTATTGATATTGACAAACACAATTTTAAGCCCTTATTTCGCAGAGATGAGGAAATAAGTCAAGATAAGAAACCAAACTGTCAGCATGGAGCAAGTTCAAAATACAACTTGAAAAGAAATGTGAACTGTATTTCCTTCATACTTACTTGTTAGAATTCCTCCACAGTTAAACCAGATGCTGACTGGCTGTATTGCACCATCCACTGTGCAGCAAGGGAATCAGATATTTGAAGATACCCATTATAAAACCCTGCCTTCAGTAAGTTGTCTCGCACCTGATGCTTCCATCTCACTCTTACGTGTCGGCAGAAATGTTTTGAGGGCTTGAGGAATAGAGTTGAGTCTCGGATAATTGTCACATGCTGAGCTGGTCACACTCATTAAAATGGATTACCAAACATTTTAGCACACTGTCTTCCATCCATGATAAGCAATTCTTCATATCGCCATTAGTCCTACTCTCAAGTCCCCCTATTTGTCCGCCCCTTTCCTTCATTTTGCTGCAGATTACCTTGTTACAAAGTTAATGTATGCACTCAAATTGCCCAAGCATGACGCGTCCATTAATTCCATTCCACACAAAAATCCCTGTGGCCCCACAAACTTTCCATTTCAAAATGCAGATCTTCAGATAACATTTCATGCATCACGACACTCAACCTCAAACTTATCTGTCAGCATCTCTGACATCATATATATGGGTTTCGCCGAACTCAGATCACTGCAGGGATGCGATGGTCTCGTGGTATTGTCGCTGATCTATTAATCCAGGGGGCCCGGTTCAAGTTCTGACATGGTGAAATTCAACTCAAGAAAAACGTGAGGACTAAGAATTAATGATTATCACGAATCATTTGTCATGAAAGAGTCCTTTAGTTAAGGAAGCTATAGTCTTTACCTGGTCTGGTCGAGCTGACATGTAATGCCAGACCCCCAGCACTGTGACAACTTGAGGGGAGGTGGACCCATGACAGCATGCTTGCGCAGTATTTTCTTTTCAGTAAAGTTCCTCCAGCGCTCCTGAATGAAACAGAATGATGAATTGCAGAATTCCCCTTTTAGATTAATAATGAAGAAAATCTCACGCGGAGTTTAATCTGGAAAAATTCACCCTGTCTATACGTCAGTGGAATAAATCCAACTGACAACGATCGTCATTCTCGAGACGATGAATATCTCTGGAAGTGAGACAGTGAGACTCCAGTGTAAATGAAATAAGCAATTTCTTATCAATGTCCTGGAGAAGCCTTGCCTCTGAAAGTTTTGTGTGAATAGGTCATAGGTCATAATTAGCAAAACATCGTTTTCCAAATCGTTTAAATCCGATTTTTGAGCACTCATCACTCCCTTCATGTTTTTTGTTCAAACCTGTTTTTTCTCAATATCTGTGCCATGGCGATTCGGTGACTCAGCTGTTCCTCTCAGATGTTGATGCAGAAGGAGAAGCGGTGTCTCCAAGCTGTATCCATAATGAGTGACAATATTTTACGCTCGGGCTGTCAACAGCCAGAGTCAGTATATATAAAGCGCAGAAGTGGCTCAGGAAAAAACAGATCGAGCTCCAGACCTCGACTGGACTGTTGTTTCTCCACCTCAACTGCAGCTTCTGTCTGTTACAAATCTCTGAGGCGTGGAAAACAGCCCTTTCCGTCAGAAATTTGGGACTGACGTGGGTAGAGCTCCAGTCTTTAGAATCGTTTTGTAGAATCTCGGGGGGATGTAGTTACAATGTTCAATGCGCTGGCAGCTGCTAATTGCAACAATATCCTGTATTCAAATTAACACAATTTAGAACAATCACAGGACTGCTTCCTGAAGCAAGTCTGAAAATGATGTCCAGCATTCACTCAGCTTGATCGATCCATCAGAGAACTATATGTGAGGAGAACGGCTCTCGTTTCCGCCTTCTATTATTTGCTGCCATGTCTCAGGAAGTCCTCGAATCGATACCTGTGCCTCTCTGGGACTGGGAAATCTTCAGTGGGGAGCTGATTACACTTGAATGGCAATGTGATAAACAGAGTTTCAATTGCTGTCCTGAGGCTAGAGAACAGGGTAAAGATGAGTATTGCTGATATCCTCATTTGTTAATCTTCATCCGCAAAATCCAGATTGTTAACCGTGAAATGGAACGTTCCAGTAATATCGGAGCATTAGTGAAGATCAGTGATCACTGAAGATCATCTGCATGTGGATTTTGTTTTAGGTATCACAGTCACTCCATTGCAAAATCTGCTTACTGTGTATAAGCAGTTTCTGATCGAGCAACAGGCTCAGATCAACTAAACGTCGTGAACAGGATGGCGTCAAAGAGTCCACAAAACCTTCAGTGGAGATGGGGTATTGCTGCATAATATAGTTGGGAGGCACAGAAACAGAAACAAGAATCAAATGTCATCGAAAGTGATCGAATAGATTGATGAAAATCTATTAATGGCAAGTGATAAATAAAATCAATGAATATAAAATTGCGAGTGCTTCCCGCCTATGTCTGTTGAGTTTTGTTTTCTCCTGTGATTTTTAGGAAGGTTCCTGAGACTCACTGCGGGGGCTGAGAAATTCCTCGGCTGATCGGATTGAGGGGGGCCTCTAGTGGACACTAGCTGGGACTCTGAGAGTTGGCTTGTGTGCAGTGGACGCTGTAACGCTGGAGCATAGTAAGGACTTCAAAACAGACAAATAATCAAAACTTTCACAGACAAAAGACCTATAGTTACGTAAAAAGCAAGTTCATTTTCCTTGTGAAAAATTGTCTTGTAATTCTGTAGGCGTGTGTTCATCCTCAACTCTGTGTAACTTCAGTAAATATCTCAGAGTTTTCAGGAAACACTGAATGTATCACGACAGGCTCCAGCAGCGTCATCATCGATTAACGGCAGTCTAGTTTTAAGCTCTCTCCCTCCCGTACTGTTACATCAGGCGGAGTTTGCGACAGTGAGTCACTGTAACTAGTGCCTGAGACATGCATGCACCATGTCTCAGCAGTCATAGCGTAAATATAACGCCTGAAAGACACGCCAACTATTTAAACCAAACTCACCAGTTAGTAACGTCATTTATATCTGTAAATAATATAAGCAGGACATGGTGCCTGGTTTACTGACAGGTACCTCCTAGAGGCAGAATTGGCTGCTCTGTCACAACAAATGACAGCTACACACCAATCAAAAAAAAAACTGAAGACTTTAATGTCATCTGATTATTTCTTTGGTTTTCTCAGTGCCTCTTTGTCTTTATCTTTTTTACCTCTATCACTGTCCCTGATAAACGTCTCGCTGAAATATGCATCCTCTCTGCAGTAAAATGTTTGGCAATGAGCACTATACAAGTAATCCTGGGAGTGAATACACTGTTTAACAGATTAGGCCAACTCAACCAGCAGGTGACGTGAATGCCATTGTGGAGTTTACCCTGAGATTACGTGTTAAAAGCCCATCGATAAATGATCTTTCTGTTTCTTTAAATCGAATGAAGTAATAATTACTAAAGCCATATGGAAAGGAAGCCAAATATGGACTGGGTAAGTAAGGAAAGGGAACAGTCAGCAGGCACATAATTAAAGGCAAAGCAGTGAAAGTTTTCAGGGATTCTGTGACAGCTATTCAGGAAAAAACAACAATTTACATCAGGTTCAATAATTCCAAAATGGCAATGACTAATTCAGTTGGAAATATGACGGAGATCATTTCTGCATGTAGAATTGAATCCGCTATCCTACAGTGAGAGAGAAGTGAGTGTGAGAGAAACAGAGACGGGGACAAAGAGAAAGACAGCTAGGGTAGACACAGAGAGAGAGAGAGGGAGAGAGAGAGCGCGTGCTTTTTCCCTTGTTTTTTCAAAGGCTCCACATTTGGAGCATACCAGCCACTGAGTATGATGCTAAATGAGGTCTAGTAACAATGTCGCATAATAATGTTGTTGAAGATTCCGCCAGTCATAATGTCTCTGTGGCAAGAGAATCTAAAGTTCTCCTCTCTGCTTCCCCATCACCACCATTGAGAGTTTTGTTCTCAGCATTGCGTTCTGGTACAGAAACCAGAGCCTGATTAATTCGCCTCCTGTCTGTTTTCATCGTCATGAACACAAAGATCTGCAATGACCTTTTTCCAGTTGGAACTCTGATGTTCTTGATGTTTTGTGACTTTATTCTTCTAACCAGACGACTTGTTTTACCAATCCCGTAATATCTCCTACTGTTTGAGTAACGCTTCTTTCTTTGCAGCTGTCCAGTGTGAGGATCAAAGCAGACAGATAGATCACGTAGCATCTATAGAATGCGACCGTGTTGAACCGGACTGACAGCTCTCCCTTGGTACTACAGACACGGTAGCCTGGTACAGTCAAACAATGACAGGGGCTCTGACATTGATCAGTTCCATACACCAGGGCAATGAGTCTATTGACCACCACACGCTGTCCATTCACCAATCGAATACGTCTAACGTCATCTGTGTAGATGGCACCGTGATCTCGATGACATAATGTACTGCTGTACAAAGCAGGCACAGTGAGACAAAGTGTGAAACCCATTGTGAAATATCTTGGCAGTGCCGTGTCTCTGCTGGCACATTTAACATTTTCTATGAGCTAAGGATTACAAATGACAGAGATATTGCAAAATCTCGCTTTCTGTTCCTGAAGCTTCCATCGGGATGAAGCTACAAAACCTATTTATTCCAGACAAAGTGTGGGAAGTATCTTACATTTGGAATAAAGTGATGGAAATAAAAATGTCTTTGCCTTTAGCATGTCACAACAGAGAGCTATGCTACATAAGTAATAGATAGATTGAATTATAGAAACCCTACAGCGTGGAACCAGGCCATTCATCTCAACAAGTCCACGCCACCCCTCCAAAGAGCACCCCACCCTGACCTATTGCCCCACCCCGACATTTCCCTTATCTAACCCACCTAACCTAAACACCCCTGGGCGCCAAGGGCAATTTATCATGGCAATTCCACGTAACCTGCACAACTTTGGACTGTGGGAGGAAACCAGAGAACCCGGAGGAAACCCATGCAGACAGGGGGAGAATGTGCAAACTCCACACAGAGAGTCGCCCGAGTCCGAAATTGAGCCCACATCCCAGGCGCTGTAAGTCAGTTCACCAATCACGCTCCTGAAGACATTGTCTCAACATTTAAGGATGAAAGCATTGAAGCAATGTTTAAAGGATCTGAGAATGGTGAGAAAGGCTCCACCACTCTCACTGTTAACACAGCCCAGCTGTCAGATGCTTCAATGTATGACAGTGCCGTGAAACACAACGAAACAAAGAGTATGAAGCTGTACAAGAACTTATTCGTTCCGAGGATTGAGGGACGACAAGACAGCAACTGTGGAATCGAATTCAAGGCAAGGAGAACATTTCAATCTGTTACTAAAACGCGTCAAACATGTGCAATTTCAAGAATTACAATTTTTTACAACAGCGAGTTCTGGTTCCAAAATTTTGTACATAATCAGCCCTGCCCAAAACAAAATATCCCTGTACTTGAACAGAGCTGTAATTTTCTGTGAAACTTTGATCATAAAGTTATCCTGGAACTTATCCTGTAGCTGTTTCCTGTTTCATATTCTCATCTATTTTTCATGCGACAGCGCAGGGAAAGGTACATTTTGCTCTTAGTCAATGCAGTTGGAAACGAGCAACTGAAAAAGGATATTTATTTTGTTTCATTCCTCTATTGTACAAAGTAGTTTCTGATCGTACAGACATGGAGATTTTCCCAGCGCCTAATCAATGTTTAAAACAATTCAGCTACAAACATTGAAGTAGTATTGTGTCTCTTTAACACTATTATTGAATTAACATGATGCCTGTGCAATGAAAAAATGATACGGTCTCGTTTGCAAGAACTGTGGATACTCGGATTTTTGCATAAGCAGAAACAGGAATTAATGCGGCAATACTTGAGACATCATTAAATTTTAAAGATAGACAGTTTTATGCAGCATACCGTTGACTGGTGTCTATGGAATTACCCAAGGAGCCCCAGACTTCTATGAAAATCATCAGGCGAATACAGGTACAATTACAACGTTGAAAAGATACTTAGGTACGTTCGTGAATAGGAAAGGTTTGGATGGATATGTTTCAAATGCAGGCAGGTGGGGCAAGTTTAGTTTGAGAACATGATCGATGTGGACATGGTGGACTGAGGCGGCTGCATCTATGCTGTATGACTCAAAGATTCTGTGAACAGAAAGTGAGATCGAACCTCGATAATAATCAAGAAGTACAAACATGTACAATTATGCCAAAGAGAAAGATAACTTGAAGAACCACAGCAATGTTTGCACAGTATGAGGTTAATGGAACGTTCAAGGAGATCGGGATGATTAAAACCATACTCCTCTTCTTAAAGAATACAATCCGAGGCACAGACATATGTGCAACGTACGAGGGAGTGGGGTGGAATATTCAGATTTGTTTAAATTAGGGTTTGTTGAAACACCATAGCTAAATTATTAAAGAAGGAGACAGGGATTCGTGAAACAATTACCAGGCCTTACTAACACTCACACAACCATGCCGACAAATCAAGGATGCTGGCAAAAGTTAAATAATAATGGGGACGAGTACAACATTGATAGAATTAGTGCTTGCTGAAATTCACTTAGTGTAAGCAATTGGTACCACATCATCAGAGTCAGTTAAAATGCAAGCAAACGCAGAATATCCTAGATGAATCTCAGATACTATTCATTGCTTAATAATACTCAAGGCTAGGTGAAAAACCAACACAGGCAGAGTCCAGAGATTTCGTGCAATGAAATCAGGGCTTGTCTCAACATTAACAAGGGCCCACATTTCATTGCCAAGTTACATTACATTAATTTTGGAGAAAAGTGAATCCAAAATGATTGTTCTTTTTTTCAGATTATTCCAGTCTAAATTATGATCCAGCCGAATGGAGACAAATTGCTTTTAAAAAAGTGAAATTTGCACTTATTTTTACACAGACATGAAGAAATCGTTAATGATGCCTAATCTGGTGCACATGAGGTAGGTGCAGAGAAGTTCCCTATAGTCAAAACTGGAGGAGGCCGGAAAGTCAGTGCTGAAGGCAAGTTTCAACTCATTGCACCCAACTTTACCCAGGAGTGCGAAGTGGCCAATCTGTGTTGGCCTTTTGCTGAGGTCCCAGAATTACATCAAGGCTGTGTACAACTTCAGCAAGATATCTTCAATCTTGTATTCAATTCATCTTGTAATGAAGACCAAATTTTCATTTGCTGACCTAATTGCATCCTTCACCAGAGTGCGAGCTTCTAGTGAGTCATGAAGAAGGAGCCCCAGGTGCCTTTAAACGCCCGTGCTTCCCATAATTCACAATGTGAGAAAAATTCAACCTAGTGTGTTAACTACTAATGTGGATAACGTCACAATTTATATATTATGTACCATCTGCCAGGTTCATTCCCATTTCGGTAGTTTGTCTCGGCCCCATTTCAGCCTCCCTGTGGCGTACGGGAATTACATTACCACCCAGTTTTATGACATCAATAAAATTAGAAATCTTGTGATTGCTTCCCACATCCAACCATGATCTCGAATGTCAATCTTTGTTTCCCGATGAAGATGATTGTGGCGCTCCCACTATTAATAGTTGGCCGACCTCAAAATAGTCAATTTATTTCTGCTGTTTGATTTCCCTGTATTAATTAGTGGCAATATAGCAACATCAATCTCGCATTCTCTAATTTTGCTTTCCGAATTCCTTGTCCAATATTATCCAGAGCTTTCAGAAGTTTGAATAAACCTTTTTGGTATACATTTATTGGATTTCCATATAACTGTCTCAAACAAATTCGAGTGAGTTTGGCAAAACTGTTTTCCCTTTTATAACTCCATATTGACTCAGCGCAATTATGTAGTTATTTTCGAAGTGCCTACTTATCACTTGTATTTTTATATGATTTGACAATTTCCCCATTGCTGACACTGAACAGGTCTTAGACAATGACTTCTTTGCCCGCCATTCTTAAACCATGGTGTCTTTCTAATCCCCAGGTAAATGTATGGAATTTCTCGAGCTTCCAACGATGACAATCATTGCACTGATGATCTCTCCAGCCACCTCGTTCAAGACTGTGGAATGCAGCCCATCTCGGGCAGGGATGTATCAACCTTTTGAGCAAGAAATATTCTGTTCTCATATGCCAAAGAATTTACAAGCGCTGCCTCCTCCTCAGACATCATTACCATATTGATAAACCATTATTTCAAACTGTTCAATTGTAAATGTAGACGAATGTTAATATAGCAGCACCGTAGAACGAAAATATTTAACTAATCTGACAGCTAAAGATATGAAACACTTGGGATACTCGCAGCTAACGTCTGAGATTTCATTCAAATTAGGCATAAGGCCTCAGCTCCAATTTTGCCATCGGCACTCAGTTTAACAGAGACATCAAAACATGTGAAAGGGAGCTTCAGAATTTCTAGATAACTGTTCAGGTAAAAAGTGTATGTAATTGTGCATCTTACGGGTGTTACATAGAAGACATGAAATCATGATTTATGCTGTTTGTTCACGGAGCTGAAAGCCAGGTACATGTACCCATTTAATTGTTCCTCCAGAGACCCTGATGTTGCATAAATGAGAGACGTTTAACTGTGACTCAGAGCTGAGGTGAGGACTTCCGAGAATTCCATTCGTTCATTACAAGTGATGCATGGCCCAGCAAATGGCCCGTTCTATGCCATTTATTATCCAGCTCTTGCAGTTATTGGTGTCCCTGGTAAGTAACAGGTTCGAAATATTTGTTTTTAAGTGCGACAAAATCTTTCTGTTCCATTTCAAGAACACCTTTTGAATTTTCTCATATTCCCAGCTGAAGGGACCTCAGCCCAGATCACGATATACGTACGGGGAATGTTGAGTTGTACTTAACATTTTTAAGATGCAGCAAGATTATATCCCACCTGTTAGACTGAGAATTTATGAAACAATTGTTTATCACATTATTGATTTGTGGATTGTAATGGATAGCATTGACTGAATATTGATCAGATACGCTGCTCAAGATTAAATTCTGTTGCAATGCTGGAAACTACAATCTAAAGTTTTTGGGGTTATATGGAATAATCAGCTATCATTGTGTTCGACAGTTTCATGCACAGATTTCTAGAGTATTTCAAAGAAAATTATTGCAGATCTGTAATTACGCTAAAGCTTAAAACTGTATGTAATGATTACTCAAGCCAGCTCAATAATAGTTTGCAATTTCTCACAGCCAACTTGCTGGCGATCGTTGTACTATTACGAGGACGATGTGGACTCTCTCGGTGTACAATTTATTATTTGGTGGGGATAGCAGTGAGCGATTTTCTGGTTATCATCACTGGATGCATCCTAAATCGGATTGGTGGCATTTACTTCCGGCACAGTGCCCTGTCCACGACAAACGCCTGTGCACTCAGCACTGTGATGATCTATGCCAGCCGAGATGGTTCAGTCTGGCTCACAGTGGCCTTTACCATTGACCGATTTGTCGCCATCTGCTCCCAGAGTCTGAAGACCAGATACTGCACCGAGAAAACGGCCTTATTGTTCATCGGAGTGGTTTTTGTCCTGAGCTGCGTCAAGAACCTACCTTCCTACTTCGTCTACCAGCCCTTGTACATTGTGGACGGGGTGTCCTGGTTCTGTGACTTCAGAGATACATACTATAACTCACTTGCATGGAAATCCTATGACTGGCTGAATCACATCTTGACGCCTGTTCTCCCATTCCTCCTTATTTTTCTGCTCAATGTCTTGACTGTCAAATCCATCTTAGTGGCCAGCAGTGCTCGAAGGAAGCTCCGGGGCAGGACGAGCCACGGGGACCCAGAGATGGCCAACCGCAAGAGGTCCATTGTCTTGCTCTTCACTATCTCGCTGAGCTTCCTCCTTCTATGGGTCACCTATGTCGGGCGATTCCTCTATGTGCGGGTTACTGGTGAGACATACTTCAGTGGCTTGGATTTCACTGACCCACAATTCATTCTCCAAGAGACGACCAACATGCTGCAGATACTCAGTTCGTGCAACAACGTCTTCATTTATGCAATATCCCAGAAGAAATTCCGAGACGAGCTGAGAAAGGTTCTATTGTCTCCCTTCACAACTCTTAGTGGGTGCAAACGATTTTGTCATGTTGTTTTTCTTCCATCAGGATGAATCAGCGTGCAACGCTCTCTCTCTCTCTCTCTCTCTCAAAGTTGAATAATATTTGTGTGTTTATGCTTTTCCACTGGAGAAATGAACAGTACAATTTCTATTCTTGACACAGGTTGCTGCTAAAACTAACGGAATGTAAAATTACAATAAGTTGTGTATTTCAGGACGAGGTGCTAAACCACGGGCTGTGTTCGTGATCAGTATTATAAATTTCCAATGTTCAAGGACTTTTCATTTGATATTCAGTTCTTTCTGTCCTTCCCTCTTCGCAGCCATTCTTCTGTCACTTCCTTGTTCCATCTCCTTCATACATGTCTAAGGACGATTGCATCTATTTATCGAAATCTCTCACGTTGTCCTTCACTTTGATACGGTACTGATGAAAAGCCCATTATGTCCTCAACAATGATCTTGGCAGTTTTTATTTTACGTTCTGAATCGTGCAATCTGTGCCACAATTGAATGAAGCTCAGATTTAGTTCAAATCTTTCACAGTACCAGCAGTTCCAGACACCTTCTTGCCGCCGTCGACCCCATTCCACCCACCCACACACACACACAGACACACACACACACACACACACACACACACACACACACACACACACATTTCGTGCTCCACCTTCCCTCTACCATAAAAAAATCAAGGTTATAGATTAAGGTGATCAATATTATTCAAGGCAAACAGAAAGGATATTTTGCTTCTACATTAGACTGTTCAATACATTTGCCAGTTTCTGATTGTCATTTCTCTCCTCTCCCTCTCTGAATGTTCCTGATGGGATAAGTGCACAGTCTCGTGGTTGGTTCGGATAAATTAGATGCATCGATCTCCGGTCACTGAAATGTTTCAGTTTGCTGTTCATTCTTCAATGAAGGCTATATTATCATGAGGGGAAATTAGCCCTTCTCTATTGCAACTGCTGCACACATCTACATTGCTTTTTATTTGTTTTGACTGACGCTAAATAATTAAATTATATGTATAAATCCTTAAAAATCACTAAAAAATGTGCCATGTATTCTTGGGAATTGAACGTCTCTGACAAGTCTGTGGCTTATTGTTTGTACTCAAGTAGAGATTGGAGTCGTGGAGGTTCCAATATTCGTACAGTTTGAAAGTGGGACGGTAAGGCTCACTTCAATTTCTCACAGATAGTCAACTAGGCCGACAGTTCTGGTGAAAAGTCAGCGGACTTGATAAGTTAATTCTCCTTTATCTTCACAGCTTCTGCAGAACCTGTCGAGTTTCGCAGGCAATTTGTGTTTTGTTTTCAAACCTACAGCATTTGTAGTTCCTTGTTTTATTGTTATGGTACAGTTGATAATTGGAAACACATTTAACAATTATTCTGATGGAAAATTGAACAATATGATTCTGAACAAAAAACGGACTTCGACAAAATCCATTAGTTTTTGTTTGCAAAGATCTATGATTTGACTACGTGCACGATTTTAATCATTTCTCTGTTGCATCTGGCGCACAGCACAGAACACTCTTAAAACTGAGAAGCACAAACAAAAATGGCTTCAGCATCCAAAACGCATCCCAGCCATTTTGTCCATCAGGACTTTTCAAACTGAAGGCAGTTATAACAGTGGCCAAATATGAAGACCATCAGAAAATCATTGCATTTGAACATCTTTAACATATTTTTCACATTCAATTACGATGACAATGCTGCCTATATTTAATCAGAAGACATTACTGTGAGCCCCCTACATTACCTTAGCTTAATGGGAAAAGAGTTTTCTCCGCTTCGATCGATGTTTTGGGGGGATTAATTGCAACCAAATTGTCCACTAGGCGTGAGAATGTGAACTTGTATGCAGCGAGTTGTTAACATCTGTAACATACGGCCAAGTTACTTTTAGGGAGGAAAAGTAAGAAAGGCTTTCAGAAAGTGCCCGGTAAGTGTGTGTGTATATATATATATATATATATATACACATATGTACATACATATATAGGAGGATAAAGGTGCTGGATCTGTGTAATGAGTAGTGGAAAGAACGATGGGGGAGACAATGGCGTAGTGGTGTTATCGCTGGACTGTAAATCCAGAGGCCCAGGTAAAGGACTGTGAACCTGGCTTTGAATTCCACCATGGCAGATGGTGGAAATTGAATTCAATCAAATATCTGGAATTAAGAATCTAATTATGAATTATGAATCCATTGTAGATTGTCATTGAAAAACACATCAGGATTACAGATGACCTTTCGGGAAGGAAACTGCCATCTTTATCTGGTCTGGCCGACATGTTACTCCAGACCAACAGAAACGTGTTTAATTTTTAACAGCCCTAAGGGCAATTAGGGATGTGCAATAAATGCTGCCTAGCCAGCAATGCCCTCATGCCCTAAATGAATAAAGGTAAAAAAAAAGTTTTGAAACGGTAGGTAGGATTGGAAGGTCCAAATGGTTTACAATAATCTTCTTCCATATACAAATTTCAACGAGTGTCTTTTGGTGTGGAGAATAATGCAGAAAATTTCCTAAGGTCAGTGTTTTTCTGTAGATTTCCCCACTTTTGAAAGCGAACCGTTGAAGTTAAGCAGTGATAGCGATTACCTTTGCTGTTTCTTCAGGTTGTCAATTTTACCATTCCATCTCATGTCTCTGTTCACAAAGGGCACAACTCGCAGGATGCGAGCTAATACCCTGCATTCTCGTTATTGCAACAGGTAATGTGCCTTACGCTGCACCAAGAGATTTAATGTTTGATTTCTACATGTCTCCAGTCCATTTTACAAACTCAATGCTCATCTGGGCAGCTTTTCGCGCACTCCACAGACAGTTTTCAAGTGAAGGGCTGGTGTGAAACATAATCGGTACGATTCCAACATCTGCAACGATACCACAGTCATTGCTTTTCGATGCAGACATGACCAAAAACAGATGCTGATATATTTGGTCTAAAATGATACAATGAAGCAAACGGTAAAAACAAGCCATCCACCAGATGTGTCCGCACCATTATTCTAATGTTTCTCAATCAACCCACACCCTCTACTTATTCCTCCCATATTGGGGAAAGAAGGAAGAAGGGATGCACCGTGCTTTGCAAATCCCAAGATAAAGGGATTGCAATTTCCAAATTGTGGCTGTTAATAAAGCAACAAAATCAGCATTTCCCGAAGAGGCCAATCCAAGGCAGTAGCAGTGAGAGAGCTGAACAACAATAAGCTAGTTCAAACACAAGTGACTCGTTCAGCCAATAACATTAGTGAGTGCGTTATAGATTAACATAGGGTCATAGGGATTTACTGCATGGAAATAGACCCTTCAGTCCACATTGTCGAAGCAGACCAGACATCCCAAATGAATCTAGTCCCATTTAGCAGTATTTGGCACACATCCCTCTAAACCCTTCCTATTCAGGTATGCATCCAGATAACTTTTTAATGTGATTGTACCAGCCTCCACTGCTTCCTCTGGCAGCTCATTCATAATGTACCTACCATCTGTGTGAGAAATGAGCTCCTTGGGTGACTGTCAACTCTTTCCCCCACACATTAACCCCATTCCTTCTGATTATGGCACCCATATCCTGGGAAAAAGACTTTGGCTATTCAGCCTATCCATGCCCTCCATGATTTTATAAACCTCTGCAAGGTACCCTCTCAGGCTCCGATGCTCCAGGGAAAATAGCGCCAACATATTCAGCCTCTCCCTCTTGATCAAATCCTCTAATCCCAGCAACATCTTTGTCAACTTTTCTGAACACTTTAAAGATTAAAAAGACCTTTACTGCCGCAGAGAGACTAGAATTGAAAGCAATATTCAAAAAGTGGCCTCGACAATGTCCTGTACACCCACACCATGATCTCTCAACTACAACACTCCTGACCTATTAACGCAAGCATGCCAAATGCATTCTTCACGACCCTGTCAACTTGCAACTCCTCCTTCAAGTAACTTTGGATCCTGCATCCCAAGGTTCCTTTTTTCAGCATGAATCACCAGGACCCACGCGCTTCAGGGCATAAGCCCAGACTTTTTGGCCTTAACAAAATGAAACATTTCACATTTATCAAAATTATCAGTACTGGTCACAACACTCCATTCCAAAAAGCAACCCTCCACCATTCCACCCTTCTCGCCAATTTTGTATCCAAAAGGGTGGTTCTTCCTGGTTAACCTTGTTAAACGATCTACCATAAGCAACCTTGTCCAGAGATTTACTGAAGGCCATATGAACAGTGTTCACCACATTGCCTTCAAAAATCATCTTCCTTACTTCTTCAAAATACTGAATCAAGTTCGTCAGACACGATTTCCCAACATCAAAGCTATGTTGACTGTCCCCAATCAACGCTTTCCTTTCCAAATAAATTCTGTCCCTCAGACTCCCCCTCCAAACACTTGCCCACCACTGATGTTAGGCTCATCGTTCGATAATACCCTGGCTTTTCCTTACCACCTTTCCTAATTAATGGCACCAGGTTAGCCAACTCCCAGTCTTCCGGAATCTCACCCATGACTAATGATTATACAAATATCTCAGCAAAGGGCCCAGCAATCACGTCTCCAGTTTCTCATCGAGTTCCAGTGTGTACCTCATCCAGTATCGAGGATTTCTCCACCTTTTGTATGTTTTAATGTTCTGCTTTAATACAGCCATACCTGCTGCAGCCGTTAACTAAGTGCGTTTAGATTTTCTGAGTGATTGTCATGTGGTGATCTTTATAACCGCTCAGATTACCAAAAAACTTCAATGTGTGAAGTTTAAGTGAAGTGGCAAGAAAGTCTCTTGCAGAGGCAGCCATACTGCAGCTGTGAAAAACATGTTCATCACCACTGGGCAACGTCCAAAGGGCAGAATCGAAAATAAATAAGTTGTTGTCGTGTTTGGAATGGAAGATAACTTGATACAGTCTTGTGACAGGAGCATGTGTAATATCACTATGTCCTCACCATCCGAGCTCAAAGGGACACAACGATGTCTCTGGAGTTCCAGAGTCACAACAGTGTTCAGGAAATACATTGAAGAGAATGATGTACGAAAGAACAGCCGCAGAAAAATGCAGCCTTATTTTAAAGATGAAAGAAAAGAACTTTTACTTTTAACCGCAACATTATTATGATGAATTGTCAGTTTTCCGAATCTGGTTTGATGCTGTGAGATCATTCCTTTTGTTACACTGTGGATGACTAGTCTGTGAAATAAACCTTTGGATGGAATCCAGGAGAAAGGTGGGAATATACAAGGGGATCATTGATTTTTGCAATTGATGGCGTAGCATGACACTAATACAGTGAGAGGTTAAACACGAAAATTGCATTCTACGTGCTGTCAGTGGCACCACCACTGACTGTACAGTACTGGTCGACACACAATAGGAAAGGGTTCAAAAGAGATTTACCACGATGTTAAGTTGGTCGGAGTGTATCAGCTGTAAGGAGAGGCTGCATAGACCTGCATTACTTTTGCATTAGCGTCAGAAGTGAGAGACGACCTGATAGAAGTAGATAAAATTATGACAAGCATGATTAGGGTAGATGGTCAGGAATGTTTTCCCGGCAGCAAATGTCAAATACTAAGGGGCTTAGGTCTAAGGTGAGAGGAGAAAAGTTCAAAGGAAATGTGCGAGTCACATTTTTTCCACACAGAGACTGGTTGGCGCGAGCAGAGAAGGGGCTAGAAGCAGATACAACAGCAATGTTTAAGTGGTGTTTAGCTTTTACATGAATCGGCAAGGAATAGAACACAGAACATAGAGCATTACAGCACAGTACAGGTTCTTCGGCCCTCGATGTTGCTCCGACCTGTGAAACCAATCTGAAGCCATCGAACCTACGCTATTCCATTATCATCCATATGTTTATCCAAAGACCATTTAAATGCCCTTAAAGTTGGCGAGTCGACAACTGCTGCAGGCGAGGCATTCTATGCCCTTACTACTCTCTGAGTAAAGAATCTACCTATGACATCTGTCCTCTATCTATCACCCCTCAATTTAAAGCTATGTCTCCTCATGCTAGCCGGCACCATCCAAGGAAAAAGGCTCTCACAGTCCACACTATCCAATCCTCTGATCATCTTGTATATCTCTATTAAGTCACCTCTTAACCTTCTTCTCTCTAACGAAAACAGCCTCAAGTCCCACAGCCTTTCCTCATAAGACCTTCCCTCCATACCAGGCAACATCCTGGTAAATCTCCTCTGCACCCTTTCCAATGCTTCCACATCCTTCCTATAATGCGGTGACCAGACCTGTACACAAAATTCCATGTGCGGCCGCACCAGAGTTTTATACAACTGCAACATGACCTCATGGCTCCGAAACTCAATCCCTCTACCAATAAAACCTAACACAACGTAGCCTTCTTAACAACCCTATCAACCTGGGTGGCAACTTTCAGGGATCTATGCACATGGACACCGAGATCTCTCTGCTCGTCCACACTACCAAGAATCTTACCATTATCCCAGTACTCTGTATTCCTGTTACTCCTTCCAAAGTGAATCACCTTACACTTTTCTGCATTAAACTCTATTTTCCACCCCTCAGCCCAGCTCTGCAGCTTAACTTTGTCCCTCTGTAACCTGCAACATCCTTCCGCACTATCCACAACTCCACCGACTTTCGTGTCATCCGCAAATTTACTAACCCATCCTTCTATGCCCTCATCCAGGTCATTTATAAAAATGACAAACAGCAGTGGCTCCAAAACAGATCCCTGCAGTACACCTCTAGTAACTGAACTCCAGGATGAACATTTTCCATCAACCACCATCCTCTGTCTTCTTACAGCTAGCCAATTTCTGATCCAAACTGCTAAATCACACTCAATTCCATGCCTCCGAATTTTCTGCAATAGCCTACCGTGGGGAACCTTATCAAACGCTTTACTGAAATCCATATACACCACATCAACAGCTTTACCCTCATTCAACAGTTTCGTCACCTGTTTAGTTTAGAATGAGACATGCAGACAATGGGTAAGTAGATAGGAATAGTTTAGAACGGCAACAGAGACAGCAGGGACATGGTGGGCCGAAAGGACTGTTACTGTGCTGCACTGTTATATAATCGACTGTCACTGCCGGCTTATCCGCTTAATCAACAAGAAGTTATGACATTATTGGTGATGCTAGAACTGAACTGTCAGACACTGCAATGCATCACTGTACAATGGCGCACTGAGACAAAGACTGAACACTCCTATAAACTACCTGTGAAGGTGCCTATCATAAACTTCCGCGATTGTTCACTTCTCAACATGTCACCTCTCATGTATGACCCAGATCAACAGCTTTCACACGTTCTACATTGAAAGTGGCATTTTGACTGTGCAGAATGTGCTATCTCCTGAGGGATGCCACGTCCCACGAAAATCCTGTTATGTGCAGAAACATATTTCACTGCATTCGATCACCCAAAGTCAGGAATGTCTCTTTTGTGACTCACTATTAAAACAGGACTCGGTTTGTCTCAAATGTCGCCTGAGAGATAAGTGGAACCCGCTGGTGGTTGCACAACTGAAATGTTCAGATCTGAATTGCTAGCAAAGAATGAAGAAATTTACACAGAGGATGAAAAATGTTCATTTCCATCCAGCCTTACAGCAAAAGACTCAAGTGACTGACACTTTCACTGGCGGCCCTGACTCATTAATCAGCCGCTATAAAATGCTTTTAATTGATTAGTGTTGTTCCGATATAAGTTGCATATAACTTCCTTCCTGATATTTTAGAGCAAGTCTGCAATATCCTGGACCTGCGTATTTTTCACTTGTCATTCTGGAACTTTAACGTGAAGGGAGACGAGCAATAAACCAGAACGTGTTTCACATTATTCAGTTTGCTCCAGCGTTTCATTATTAGAATCCTGTGCCAGGTCATTGTCACTCAAACCCAATTTGGTGTTTAACTGAAGGATTTTGCTGGATCAAAACCAGTTGCTGAATTTTTGGTAGTGCTTCATCGCTGTAAGAGTGATATTTTGGAACATCATGAAAGACACAACGTAAATTATTTGTTTTAAGTTGACGAAACTGGCGGCATTAGTTCATTTCAAGAATAGCTTTCTAATGATTCAAGTTTTGCGTCCGATTGAGAAGTCTGAAATATCACCATCAATTCGGGAACCATTTCAGATCCATTCCTATCTCACTGTTTGTCTGACGGAGTGTGATGCTCAGTGGCGCCCTGAGACATTTTGTACAGCGTCAGCCCAGTTCGAAGCCTCTGTGGGGTTCAATGCGCAGTAATACACAGCGGAGTCTGACAGTTCTGTTTTCAACACTCTCAGCTGGATAGTGCAGTTCACGTGATCAAAATCCGAGGAAAGACGGTCCGGGAGAAAACTCGCTGGTGTCTCGCTATATTGGTTTTTGAGGAGCACAAAATGCATGGAGCCGCTGGTATGTTGACGATACCATAACAGGTCAGGATTGTTGCTGATTGTAGAGCAATTACAGAATAACTGGACATCATCCCCCTCGTTTCATGAAATTGCAGCCGCTGTTTGTGAGACAGAATCACCACGACAAAGTCCTGCAAGAACCAGGATTTATAGAAAATTAAACAAAGCACTTCAATGTTCTATTGCCCAGAAATAGCCCGCTTACATTGATCAATAACATGAGAAATAAATCAGGGAAGCTGAATTAGAATCCATTTCGTACGGGGAAGTAATTTCCCATTTCTTTCCCTGAAACTTGAATGGAAAACTGAAAACTGCTTTTGGATTTAAATTCTCCCTCTGTGTAATCATCTCGATGGCCTCAGTCCTGTCTGGATTTCCAGTTTAACTCTTCCACTGTCATTCAGTCAAGTACAGACGCTAATTTCTACCAAACTCTGCTTATTGTTGGGGACATGTTTCGATACAAGTGTTGTCCATTTGGGGAGAATATGTTGCTGCCTCCATGTTGCACGAACTGCTCGAATAAATGTAATTCCCGGTAAAGAACTGAGCACGGAAATAGATAATTTTTCAACCTACTGGTTACAAGAGCTGCAGCTGTGAGGAGTAAACACACATCTTCAGGCGACATGTTTGCAGAGAGATCACGATGCAAGTGAGCAGAACCGGCAGAAGATCAGATGGTTTTCGGCAAGAGTTGCGAAGAGGTTGTGTAATTTCAGGATCTCTACTCATTGGTTCATTGTTCGCAGACACATCAGGTGACAGCCAATGAGTTTCAAGATCCATTGCTTTTCAATCGAACAAAGCAGTTGCAAGGTCCTTTGACAACATCATGTGGAGCTGGAGGAACACAACAGGTCAGACAGCATCCGAGGAGATCCTCGGATGCTGCCTGACCTGCTCCGTTCCTCTAGCTCCACACTGTGTTGTCTCTGACTCCAGCATCTGCAGTACTTCTTATTTTCAAATTCCTTTGAGTCGCAATCCATATAATGGCAGTTGTAAGAAAGGAACAAAGTTCTGAAGAAGCGTTGCTGGGCCCAAAATGTTAACTCAGCTTTCTCTTCACAGTTGCTGCCGGACCTGCTGAGTTTCTCCAGCTGTTTCTGTTTTTGTTTCAGATTTCCAGCGACCGCAGTTCTTTGTTATTTTTGCTCAAGGCACTGTAGCGTTTGGAGCCTGGTGGTCCGTTGACCATGAGATCCTTGATTGGAGTTGTTAACTTCTGCCAGTCAGGGAGCCCTGGGCGATAGATTAAAACAGGCGATGCTGAATCTCATCACTTCAGGGATTGACTCGAGCTGCCTGGCCACAGCCAGTGTAGTGTGCACATGTAAACGAAGGGTGACTTGGTGATGGGATATCGACCTCTGTGCAATTATTTCCGGAACACAATAAACTTGTTCACGAACAAACAGGATTTTGTACAGACATTAAATCGAATGTCGTCCTGTAATAGTTATTATTTCTGTAAGCAAAACTAGAAAAGGGAGTTAGTTCATCTGGTTCGAGTGTCAGAACTGTGGTTCCCCACCTAAAAGGTGCTCGCGGACTTTGACATCTCCCTGCAGCTGATGCAGAGGGCCAGTGGGTCTGAGAGATTGTATACAATAATGAGAAAAGTAATCAAATAAATAAATAAAACAAGCAAATTTCCAATGAACGAAGCAATAGAATCGAATGTTGCTTTTTCTGCATTTACTAGTAAGATCCGTTGTAACCAGATTTAATTTACTTTACCTTTTGTCAATTAAATGCAACTCCTGTATCTATATCAGATGCACTGCAGTGTGTCAAATAGAGACCACACCGCCACATGGTCACTGACTATTAGAGATGGATGCCAGCATTGCCTGCCCCGCCCATACAAGGACAATGGACTTTAAAAAAAAAACACATTGTGGTAAAGTCTCCTTCACCTGAATGGGATTGGCGAAACAGCAGAAAAGCACGATCCAAATCCTGATTGAATCTTCTTCACGATTACCAGATATACAGACGTCTCAAAAATTAATGAGAAGGCAAGTCGTGAGAATGACTCAAAGAGTCTACAAGATGACAAGTTTACATTTTCTGTGAGTGTGATTGTGCTGTTCTCTGGCAGGATCGCTAGGAAATTAGTGGTGTCAGGAAATTAACAATCTATATTTGGGATAATACCAAATGATGCATTTTCTGGAAGTGTTCTTGAGATGAAGGCACAGTGGCTGAGTGTTCTTGAGATGAAGGCACAGTGTCTGAGTGTTTAGCCCTACTGACTCAAAGCAGCAGAGACACAGGTTCGATACCAGACTCAGGCGATAGTCTTTGGGGGTCTCGCACAGTCTCAGTTTGGCTGCTTGGATATCCTGCAGATGCTCTGGTTCCCTCCCACAGGTTAAGTAACTTAGCCATAGGAGATGCAGCGTTAAAGGGATTGGTTGACATGTACTTTAGAGGCTTGCTGTAGACTCGATGGGCCCAATGCCCTGCTTCCACATTGTAGGGATTCTATGATTGGATTGTGTAACATTGTTTTTTTAATTATTTATTCATTTTTGGGTTGTGGGCGACGCTGGCTGGCGAGCATTTAGTACCCATTCCTCTATTCCTTTGAGAATTTCGTGGTGGGTTGAATCATGCATTGGTGCAGTCCACCTGCTGCAGGCTGACCCACCATGCCCTAAAGAAGGGAATTCACGTGTTTTGACCCAGTGACAGTGAAAGAGCAGCGATATATTTCCAAGTCAGAATCGTGAGAGTCTTGGCAAGGAACTTACAAATCGTGGGATTCCCATATATCTGCTGCCCCTTGTTCTTCCAGATGAAATTCGTCATGGGTTTGGAAGGTGCCAACTGGTGAATACTTACAGAGCATCTGTTAGATAGTACACACTGAGCTTTGGTAGAGGAGGCTGTCGATGCTTGTGGATGCAGTGCCAATCAAGTCGGCAGCTTTGTCCTGGATGGGGTCAAGCTTTTGAATGCTGTTGGGGCTGCACTCATCCAGACAAGTGGGGAGCACTCCATCACACTCTTGTCCTGTGTCTTGCAGATGAGGAGTCAGGAGATATTTTACTAGCCACAGGATTCCAAGCCTCTGACCTGCTTTGTAGCCATTGTGTTTATGTGGTGAGTCCAGTTTAGTTTCCAATCTATTAAACCGCTAGGATGTTGATAGTGGCGTATTCAGTGACAGTTACACCATGTCAATAAGGCCACCATATTTCCTTCATGATTCCTTCAATTGTGATTTCACCTGATCTTTAAACTCTGTGCATCATGTTCGTTTTTTTTCACTTCCTTCCATTTCTTCTTCAACAATTTCTCACCATTCTATCCTCTGCAAGTATTGTTGCTGTATCTCCTTTCGCTTTTCTCCATCAATGTTCCTGCCTTGAAAAATATACTTTCTTCACCTCCATCCGCATATCCAACCGTCTTCATGTCTGAACATCCTCAACTTTTGCTGTTCCATACTTTCTGTCGTATTTTACTCCAATTCCCCTTATCTTGGATTATTGGAGTCTAGAATTAGTAACACAGATACATCAAAATCAGCCCAGCAGAACTCGAACTTTGTGCAGGTTTCAGTACGGACTATCCGGCTGTTTGTGATACTATGCCCTCATTGGTATGGAGGGAGGTTGCGGTGTTATGAAGTCTGATATCTTTCATAGCCAAGGTACTGATTTTGTAATCTCCACTGATTGAAGCGGTGACCCTCTCACTCTGATCAACTGCTCTTTTGGCCATCATCAGATGCTGGGGTGGCAGATTTGGAAGCTGCCTGTACCAATACACGATGTAAAATGTACTGGCAATGGAGCAACTCATGAACACAATTCCCAATTCACAAACAAACACCCGTGGAGGAAGTTGTATCAATTCGCCTTCTCCGACCACCCCCGTGGACATCTGAGTGGAAAACAGTAGGAGGACTCTGCAAATTCGGAACATTATCAGATTGCAGGAACAGGGGCTAAAATAATTGTCCGTGGAGCTCTGTTGAGGAGCCAGGAATGAATATTGTAAGATTAAGTAGCTCAAATAATGCCCGCTTCACACCTAACTCAGAGTCGCCTTCTTGTTGAAGTTGCAGAAGGAACGGAGCCTTAGCGTCTTTCTGTAACAAGCCTCTCACGCTGACAATTGCTCAGACCGTCTGCAAGGTTACTCTTCCTTCAACACCCATCTTCAATTTTATCACTGATGCGCACTGACATCTAGTGGCATCTACAGGTAATTGCAACGTTCAAATTCTCTCACAAAGTTCACTGGATTCTGCTCAACGAAAACAGAAATGTCGTGCTACCTGGTATAACACGGCGAACAGGCGATATTCTGCATTTCAACTTCAATTGAAACGTTCAACGAGTTCAGAGGACCTTCTTGCCTCAATGCAATCAAAGGCTTATTCCACAGTGATCATTCTCAGTGCAACGACAGAAATGCCCCCAGTTCGAAACACTCTGCTTCCTCAAACTGATTCGATGTGAATATTTATTTCTATACTACCAGATGGTGCTGGGACGTTGCTCGTTTGCATTCTGGGAGAGGCTTTCTCATCACTGGATTGTGAGGAGAATCTGAAAGATTGTCGATTGAGCTGAGCTGCAAATGTTGGTGCCTGACGCTGTCTTCGGCAAAAAAACACTTCAGTGACCGACCAGCCAACCAGAACTATGGCCTCGACTATTGTCCACACCCTAAGCCAGGTAATTGGCAACACACTCAGGAATATTGTGAAGAAGGATCACTGGTTAACCTTCTTCGTGAAGAGAGTCCACCTTGATTGTTGTGGATTTATGATCACTTGGAAAGGCACGGTTTTTTCCATAATAGTCAGCATGGATTTTTGAGAAGCAGCTCACGCCTCACAAACCTTATAGAATTCTTTGAAGAGGTGACCAAACACATGGATGAAGGTAGAGCAGTGGATGTGGTATACATGGATTTAAGTTAGTCGTTTTGTTAGGTTCCCCATGGTAGGCTCATGGAGAAGGTACGGAGGCATGGGATAGGGGGAAATGTGGCAAATTGGATTCAGAATTGGCTGACACTTAGAAGACAAAGGGTGCTGGTGGAAGGAAAACTTTCTGCAGAAATGCTATCCCCTATTCCCAATTCATTCGCCTCCACCACATTTGCTCCCAGGATGAGGCATTCCATTCCCGACCATCTCAGATGTCCTCGTTTGTAAAGGATCACAACTTCTCTGCTTCAGTGGTCGAGAACGCCCTCGACCGTGTATCTCGCATTTCCCGCAACTCATCCCTCACACCCCCTCCCTGCAATAACAAACAAAACATAATCTCCCTCGTCCTCAAGTACCACCCCACCAACCTCCGGATCCAACACATCATACTCCGACACTTCCGCCGTCTGCAATCCGACCCCACCACCAAAGACATTTTTGACTTCCCACCCTTATCTGCTTCACAGAGAGACCACTCTCTCTGTGACTACTTTGTCCGTTCCACACTCCCCTCCAGCCCTACCACACCTGGCACTTTTCCCTCCAACCACAAGAAGTGCTCCACCTGTCCGTACACCTAGCCCCCCACCAGCCCCATCCCAGGCCCCAAGAAGACATTCCGCATCAAGCAGATGTCCACCTGCACATCTGCTAATGTGGTAAACTGTATGCACTGTTCCCGTTGTGGCCTTCTCTACATCGTGAAACCAAGAGGAGGATGAGGGACCGCTTTGCAGAACACCTACGCTCGGATCACACTAAAAAACTGCAATTCAAAGTCGCGAACCATTTCAACTCCCCCTCTCATTCCTAAGAAGAAATGTCCATCCTCAGCCTCCTGCAGTTGCAAAACGATTCCACCCGAAGGTTGCAAGAGCAGTAGCTCATATTTTGCTTGGGAACTCTGCAGCCCAATGGTGTCAATGTGGACTTCACAAGCTTCAAAATCTCCCCTCCCGCTACCGCATCCCCCAAAACCAGCCCAGCTTGTCCCCGCCTCCCAAGCCTGTCCTTCCTCCAACCTATCCCCTCCACCCACCTCAAACGCCAGTCCCATCTCCTACCTACTAGCGTCATCCCGCCCCCTTCACCTGTCCGTCCTCCCTGGACTGACCTATCCCCTTACAAACTCACCACCTACACTCAACTTTACTGGCTCCCTCGCCGCCTCTTTGACCCGTCTGTCTCCTCTCCACCTATCTTCGCCTCTATTCAACTTTTGTCTGCCTACCCGCTCTCCCCATTTATTTCAGAACCTCAGTACCCTCCCCCATTTCGAAAGAAGGGTCAAGGCACGAAACGTCAGCTTTCCTGCTCCTCTAATTCTGCTTGGCCTGCTGTGTTCATCCAGCTCTACACCTTGTTATCTCTGATATTCAACATGGTGCTCAGTTACAAGTGGTGGACCACAAGGATCTGTTCTGGGTCCTCTTCTATTTGTGATTTTTGCAAATGATTTGTGTGAAGGAGTGGAAGGGTGGATGAGTAAGTTCGCGGACGATACGAAGGTGGGTGGAGTTGTGAATGGTGCAGAGGGCTGTTCTAGGTTACAAAGGGACATTGATGGTTTGCAGAGCTGGGCTGAGAAGTGGCAGATGGAATTTTAACCTGAAAAGTATGAGGTGATTCATTTTGGAAGGACAAAGTTGAAAGCAGATTAAAGGATGAACGGGAAGATTCTTGCCAGTGTGGAGGAGCAGAGGGATCTTGGGGTTCACGTCCACAGTTCACTGGAAGCTGCAACCCAGGTGGATAGAGTTATTAAGAAGGCGTGTGGTGTGTTAGCTTTCATTCATAGAGGGATTCAGTTCAAGAGCTGTGAAGTTATGCTCCAACTATACAAAACCCTGATTCGGCCATACCTGGAGTATTGTGTCCAGTCTGGTCGCCTCATTACAGGAAAGATGTGGAAGCGTTGGAAAAGGTGCAGAGGACATTTATCAGGATGTTGCCTGGAATGCAGGGAAGGTCTTACGAGGAAAGGTTGAGAGAGCTGGGGCTTTTATCTTTGGAACGACGAAGGATGAGAGGTGACTTCATAGTGGTGTGCAAAATGATCGGAGGTATTGATAGAGTGGACAGCCAGAGACATTTTCCGAGGGTGGAGCGAGCTATTACGATTGGGCATAGTTTTAAAGTGACTGGCGTTAGATACAGGGGAGACGTCAGAGGTACCCTATTTACACACAGATTAGTAGGGGCTGGAATGCCTTGCCAGAGAGGGTAGTGGAGTCGGCCTCATTAGGGACATTTCAGTGTCTATTAGATAGGCATGCGGATGACCGTATGAGGTAGGGGTGGAGGTGAGATAGACCTTAGGATTCGGGTAAAAAGTTTGGCACAACATCATGGACCAAAGTACCTGTAATGCGCTGTGCTGTTCTGTGTCTACCTTCGAGATTCTATGTTCCTATCAACAGATATTTTATGTCTGAAGGATCTACCCAGTGGGAGGACTTCGACGTGGCATTCAGGAGTGTGAAGTATTGTGAGCATTCCTGAAGGTGTTCAACGAGAAAGGAAGTGAAGGTACCCTCTCAATTCTGTCTGTGATCGCATTCTTTATTTTCCCTGCACGGAGGAGACGAGTTGTGACAATTCACTCCCACGGCCCGGCAGCAGATGTTGTGACCTTCCTGGAAAGATACCTGCAGCTAGAAGGTGGCAGCACCGACGGAGTGGAGACTTTGGAATCTGGACCAGCAAGCGGCAGGTCAAATTGATCCTCAAGGTGTATGCCAGTGGGAAACAGGCAACATCCCCCCTCCAGTTTTGCGAACAGAGTGAGCTGGGGCTCTCTGGCATACATGGGACCGCCGAGAAGAGTGTGCCGAACCTGCTGGTGGGCCGGACACGGGTCAGCGGACTGCAAAGTGACCCGCTGCAGGAACTTCAAACAGTAGGGCCACCTGACTCACGACTGCAAGGAGTCCAAGACCTGCGACAGGTGTGGGGAAGCAGGCCAACGATACAAGGCCGACCCAACACGAGGGGGTTAGGGGAGTGTGAGGGTGCGCCACATATGTCCAGATTGCTGGAAATAGCAACATGAGCCGTGAACCCCCAAAGGACGGTAAGGTGCCACCTCCCCAGCAACAAAACTGAAATGAGGGACACCCACAAGGAGGGGTAGGCTGGAGAGGAGGAAAAGGTAGTCAACGTCGAGGAACGACAACCGACCCACCTCCACGTGAATGGACAGGGTCAGTGCAGAAGGAGGAAACGAAGGACGTGGGGGATTGGTTACGGGCAGGAAACAATTGGAAAAGAAACCCATGTTAGGCCCCCAAAGCCCCACATCAAAACGGAATGAGGAAAATCTACGTTGGCTACACCAGCTGCTCGTCCAACGATGAAGACATGCAGAGGGCTGGCCATCGACAAAAAAAAAACGAAACAGAGCACCACGGGAGTGAAGTAGAGGAACCCCCAACGCGGAAAAGCCGTACTTCCCAAGAGGCCCTGTGAAGTGCACCATCCAGCTATCAGGATCCACAGGGTACGCACAACACAGAGCATCAGACAAGTGAGTGCAGCGACTCTCTGACAGTCCCTCTGGCAGACTCACAACTGGACACTGCTGGTTGCGTTTACTTTCTCCCCCGACGTCACAGGATCAGGGGAACACCACCAAAACGCCCCACCTCCTCCAGGAAGATAGAAGAAGAGGTACCTCAGTGCGGTGAGTGTCCAACACCACAAAGATGCAGGGATGCCCCCAGTGATTGGCCAGGACCGACTGGAGCTGTGCTTCTGGCAGGTACCATGGGGGAATGGCCACTGTGTAATTCTATAAACTATGAAAAATTTAAAACGCGCAGCTTCCCAGTCATTCCTGTCATCTGTCACGGAGGTCTTAGTCGGCAGTATGAAGGAGAGACTGGATCAGCCACTGTCTCTGGAAGAGCTGACCAAGGCCCTCCAGTCCTTCAAAAAGAATAAACCTCCCGGAAGTGTTGGCTTGCCAGCCGAGTTATATTCGCGATAACTTGCTAGGGGTGAACAACAGTCTGATTTTGGCAGGTATCATGTATGAATTCATGAGAAAAGATATCATCACACTCGTCGATAAGAGAAAGGGGGAGAGCAAGGAAAGAAGAGATAACACAGTGTGGAGCAGGATGGACTCAGCAGGCCAGGAGGCATCAGAGGAGAAGGAAAGCTAACGTTTCGGTTCGGGACCCTTCTGATTCCTACACGAAAACTCAACGGACCTGCTCCTTTGTTGCTGCCTGGACTGCTGTGTTCCTCCAGCTCCACCCTGTGTTGTCTCTGACTCCAGCATCAGCAGTTCTTACTATCTCTGAGCAAGGAAATTAGAAGCTGATAGACAATGCTATTGCTGAATGTAGAAAACAAAATCCTGTTTATGACTGCTTACATGCAGGACGTGGAAATGGATGCCTGTCTTATCAGTCTGGACCAGAAGGTCTTTGACGTGAAATCAGACACGTACATGTAGGACTGGATCTCCAAAATGGCTTTGGGGAAGGAATCTGGAACTGGATCCGACTGTTCTACACCAAAGTTGTTAGTGCAGTCGCAATCAATGGATGGGAAACAAAAAGCATCCCAACTGGATCTGGAGTCAGGCACGGCTGCCCAACCTCTCCTGCTTTGTTTGCGTGTTGATAGAGCAGTTTGCTGAGTCCATCAAGGTGAAGGCGAGCCTGCGCCGGGCGCAAATTCAAGGCAGCAGAGGCCTGCAGGTCAAAGCCTCCCTGTACGTCAATGACGTCACTGTGTTCTGCTAAGATCCGCTGTCAGTGCACAGAATCATGTGCATCTGTAGACAGTTTGAACTGGTCTCGGGAGCCAAGGTAAATCGAGATACAAGCTGGGCTGACTGATCCTACATTCTCTTCGCCATTAGGACAGATTAAACTAAAGGTGCTAGGAATATGGTCCGGAGGGACTGGGGCATGTGCAAAATCTTGGCTGGAGCACATCGCTAAAGTGAAGCACAAACTGATCTCGTGGGCGCACTGTTCCCTCTCCATTGTCGGAAAAAACATCGTCATCAGGTGGAAGGTAATCTCTCTGTTGTTGGACATGGCGCAGATCTGGCCCATTCCCAAAACTGTACTATTTCAGTCACGCCAGCCATTTTCCAATTCATCTGGAAGCCTAACCATATCTGCAGAAACTCTGTACAAAACTCTGAGTAAGCGAGTGAAGAACGTACTCAATGTCTCCCTCATCAATTTGGTGACCTATGAATGCATCAAGCTGTACATAGACCCTTGGTTTTGAGGTCAGTTGGCTTGCCGAGCTGGTTTGTTGTTCCGCAGACTTTTCATTACCGTGCTTGCTGCCATCTTCAGTGCAACCTCTGATGAAGCATCGGTGTGTTTTCCCGCCTGGTTTTTAAACTCTGGGGTCCGTTGCGATGGATGGCCTCACTTCCTCGTTTCCACGTAGTGGAATGTATGTGAGGTCGAGTTCAATGTGTTTATTCATAGCATGCTTCGTGGAGTGCCATGCTTACAGGAATTCTCGTACTTGTCTCTGCCGAGCCTGTCTCAGGATCTTGGTGTTGTCCCAGTAGAGGTGGTAGTTCCCCTTGTCCATGTGGATTGAGATGAGTGAGTATTGGTCGTGTCTTTTTGTAGCCAGTTGGTGGTCATGTACTTTTGTTGTTAGTTTCCTTCCTGTTTGTCCGATGTAGTGTTTCTCACAGTCTCCGCAGGGGATCTTGTAGACGACATTGGTCCTGTCCATGGTGGGGAATGGGTCTTTAGTTCGGGTGAGCACTTGTCGTAGGGTTGATGAGGGCTTGTGTGCCACTCTGATGCCCAGCAGTCTTAGGAGTCTTGTGGTGAGTTCTGACTTGTTCCTGATGTACGGTCGTGTGATGAGGGTGTCGGGGCGTGTAGAATCTTTCTGATGCTGTTCCTGTAAGCATCACCTGACCCAGTTCTTTGGACATACATGATCCTTGAAGACTTGGAAGAGGTAGTGAGTCGACCTACATATCTGCTCCAAAACCCTCGGTATCCAAACAACAAGTGTCACTACGTACTGAGGTTCTACCTATCCCCACTGTCACAAAGGATGGCACTGGGCCTCGCTGCCGCAGAAGGCTCCAAGTAGTTGGACTTCTCCGTACCACCTCTCTTCAGAGAGAAATGTGCAAACAAAAACACCTTTGACCACGCATCCATCAGGAAGTCGTCAGCACGGAGCGTCCTCGAGACTCTGAAGGAAAAGGAGAGGATGGTTCCTATTATGTGGTTCGCAGGCTGTCAAAATCATTTGGCAGAGTGCCTCATCACAGAACATCGCTTGGCTGGGGGTGAGGAGGGCACCACCTGTGAAATCTTTGACATATGCCCATTCGGTCCGCTCCACCGCATGCTGCCCTTCAAGTGGATGTGGGGCGTTTCAGACTCTCTCAGATCTCCTTCTGGAATGTGCCTTTGCAAAGGAAGGCTGGAGGAAGATGCAGTCGTTTTTGTCGAAGTTTGGCCTGAGCTGCTCCATGACGAAGGATTCTGTATTCTACCGTCTCTTCTCTCAGACGCTCTCCAAGGAAAACTTCAACCGTACCTGGAGGATATCAAATCGGTGAAAGACTCTCCAGAGTCTTCCTGAAAATTGTTGGTCTTCCAGAGCAAGGAGTTGATCCTGATCAAGTGTTGCAGACTGGCACATTGCAAGGTCCAGGACTACGTGCTGAGGAACACACTAAAGCTTGGGGCAGCAGCTGCCAAGGTACACTGGAGAAAGAACACTGATTGAGGTATTCCTCGTGAGGATAAATGCGGGGTCCGTTCAGTTCTCAGACACTCTTAATGCGTCAAAAAGACGTAAATATTAGTATTTTATGAGTAAGAGGGGTCTTTGAATTGTTGGATCGAGTCAAAGTCCAATATTTTGTTTATTTACTTGGGATATAACTGTTCTGAACTGAACTGCTCTTCTGACAATGTATATATACAGAGATTTTAATGAATCTGTTTTTGAAATAAAAACGTGAATATTTAGATCTCTCATATACAACATTTCCATAATGAAGAGCAATATTGATAGCTCATGACAGTAATACATCCAGCTGGGATCTGTCTGAAATCACACTCTTTCTCTGCCTTTCTCTCTCTCACACTATCTCTATTTAACTCTCTCAATCTCTCTCTCTCTCACACACACACACACACACAAACACACACATAATCAGCAAAACAGAGAGAGAGGGGGGGGAATCTCCTTCTACGAGTGGTTACAGTGCATTCTTTACACTGGCAATTGTAAGGAAGTGGAATCTGACAGGTTTGGAGTAGAAATGGAGGTATGGATAGTATGGAAACTGAATGGGAGTAGGGAAAGAGGAGCAGAGTCAGTCCATTTGACGATTACGAATATATTTCTCGACACCATTCTCCTGCATTCTCCCTGTAACACTTGATTCCCTTTCTAACTTAGAAACAATCTTCCAAAAACAAAGTTGCTGGAAAAGCTCAGCCAGTCTGGCGGCATCTGTGAAAAAGAAAACAGAGTTAAAGTTTCAGGTCCGGTGAACCTTCCTCAGAACTGATGGTGGCTGGGAAAACGTCAGTTGTCATGCAGAAAATATGGAGGTGGGTAGGGTAGGGAGTAAACGATTGGATCAAGACCAAAGAGAAAAACAGATGGACAGGCAAAGTAGTTGGCAGCGATCAGGCTGGGAGGGTGAATAGTTCTTAGTGACTTACAACAGGGGGTGTGCAATGGCAGGCGAAATGGTAACAAGGTCGATTCTGTGGGGTGCGGGGCTGGTACATGGGAGAGTTTATGCCCTGGAATCATTGAACTCAATATTGAGTCCGGAGGGCTGTAGGGTCCCCAAGCGGAAAATGAGATGTTCTGCCTCCAGCTTGTGTTGGGATTCACTGGAACAATGCTGCAAGCCAGAGACAGAGATGTTGGCCAGAGAGCAGATTGGTGCATTGTAGTGGCAGGCGACAGGTTGTTCATGGTCTTTTTTGCCAGCAGAACGTAGATGTTCTGCTAAGTAGTCGCCAAGTCTAAGCTTTGTTTCCCCAATGTAGAAGAGACCACATTGTGAGCAGAGAATGCAGTAGACTAGATTCTGGGAAGTGCAGGTGAAGTGTTTCTTCATGGTATGTTTGGGCACTTGGATACTGGGGAGGTAAATGAGCAGGTGTTGCACCTTCGTCAGTTACAAGGGAAGGTGCTGGAGGGCTGTGGGTAGGTGTCGGAGATGAAGGAAGTGTTGACCAGTGTCCCGGAGGGAATGTTCCCTGCAGAAGGCGGGATTATGTGTCTGGCGATGGCATCTTGCTGGAGGTGGCAGAAATGGCATCTGATAATATTCTGGATGTGGATGCTGAAGGGATTGTAGGTAAGGATAAGTGGAACCCTATCGCTGTTGTGGGAGGGAAGAGAAGGGGTGAAGGCGGAAATGCGGGAGATGGGTCGGACATGGTTGAAGGCCCTGTCGACAGCAGAGTTGGGGAATCCTCGGTTGAGGAAGAAGGTGGACATTTCGGAGGCTCCCTTGTCAAAGTTGGCCTCATCTGAACATATGCGACGGAGATGGAGGAACTGAGAGAATGGGATGGAGCGTTTACAGGAAGTGGGGTGTGAGGATGCACAGTTCAAGTAGCTGTGGGAGTCATTGGGTTTATAATGGACATCAGTGGCTAGTCTATCTTCAGAAATGGAAACAGAAATGTCGAGGAACGCGAAATTCGTTAAGGTGGGGAAGCAGAGGTATAAAACTGAGTCCTTTGCTGAGGACGGAGTGTTCAGCATCAGAGAGCGGAAGGTTAGGATGGATGGTGACTACCCGACAGGAGGGTGGGGGTTGGGGCTGGAGATAGAGTCAAAGCAAATATTCCGGAGGGCCATGGACATTTTTGAGTTTTTGCATCCTGTGGGCCTTGATGCGGAGAAATGTCTACCTCTGTTTTAAATACACTCAATAATTTGGCCTCCCCAGTCTTCAGCAGTCCTGCTATCCACATATTCAAAACTCAGGTTGAAGAAATTCCTCCTCACCTCAGTTCGAAAGAGTTGTCCCTTCACATTGACGCTGTGTCGTCTGATCACAGTATCTCCGAGCAGTGGAAACATCTTCTCTGAAACTGCAATATTCACGACTCTCAGTCCTTCTGTAGCCTTCAATCAGATCTCCTCTCTTCCTTCTAAACTTCTTTGAATACAGATACAGAGTTCTCAATCACGTCTCATATGACAAGGCCTTCTTCCCCGGTATCATTTTTGTAAGCCTCCTCTGAACCCCCTGCGGCTCAAAAATGTTCACAACATTCCAAAAACGATCTTAGCGGAAACTTATACAGGCTCAGGAATACGTCCTTGTTCTTGCATTCTAGCCCTCTCAAAATGAATGATAACATTTCATTTGCCTTCCGAACGACTACCTCATAGAAACATACAGTGTGGAAACAGATCCTTCGATCCAACCCATACGTGCCAATCAGACATCCTGATCTGATCTATTTGCACTTATATACTTGCTAAGCTTGATATTTGTGCTTGTGTGTGTGTGTGTGTGTGTGTGTGTGTGTGTGTGTGTCTGTGTCTGTGTGTTTGTGTGTGCGTGTCTTTGAGTTTCTGTCTGCGTTTGCATCGACTTTGTGTTTTGGAAATGTGTGTCTTGGTCTGTCGGTCTGTCTGCGCATTTCCGTTTCTCTGCATAAATTTGTGGATGGTTTTCTTTCCTATATGTGTCTGTTATTGTGCATTTCTGGCTGTGGATTCATTTCTGCTCACGGTGGGGGAAATGTGGGTGGAGGTTGAATGAATCAGTGCCAAAGCGTCTGTCCCTGTTGCTCTCTTCTGATTAAAATTATGTCATGCCACCACCTGCTGGAGGGTCGACACTGCAGCACAAGCGAATGATTTCTGAGAAGACCTTCATTTTTCCTCCAAGGGTTGGTCTCGGGAATTTTTTCTTGGGCTACTTTCTGGATTTCAGTGGAGTGGAGGTAAAACTAAGGGCCATGCATTTAAAATAGCGAGCCATCGTTTAAGGCAGAGATGAGAGGAAACGATTCTGAGGCAGCAAAATTCATGGCACCACATTTGGCTCTGCTGCAGAGGGAGGAAGATATAGTCATAGAGATGCTAAAGTTATAAGGGATTCAACCGTAAGGGGAATACATAGGCGTTTCTGTGGCCGCAAAAGAGAGTCCAGGATTGTGTGTCGCTTCCCTGTTGCTAGGGTCCTGGAAGTCTTGCAGTAGTTCCATCACATTTTGTAGGGAGAGGGCGAACAGCCAGTGATCGTCAGACACGTTGATGCTAATATAATGACAAAGTTTAAAAATGAAAGGAACCCAATGTCTAAAATTAAAATATAGAGAACTAAGAGGTAAGTTGAAATGTAATGCCTCAAAGGGAGATATCTCAGGATTACTAAATGTGCCACGAGCTCGTCAGAGTAAAACCAGCAGGATATATAGGATGACCATGTGGTTGAAAAGATGCTGTGAGTGGGAAGGTTTAAGATTCGTTGGGTAATGGGACCTGTTCTGGAGAAGGTGAGACGTGTCCAAACTGGATGGGCTACACCTCGGCAGGACTAGGACTGATGTCCGGGGGAGGAGGGAATGGACCTGTACGTACGAAGTAGCGTCGCAGGGGAATGGGATCCAGCGGATTAGGGCTGGATTCGGGCTCGAGAGAGAAGTAGAAGCCAAGGCAGACATGATTAAGAATACGAAAGGCAGGGAAACGCTGCTGAAAAGAGCAGGGCAGGTGGGTTGGAACACATCTGTTTCATTGCAAGTGTCACAGGAAATGTGTCTGAACGTGGAAATTTGGCTAGTACTTGGAACCTTGACATGATTGTGATTACGGAGAATTGGCTGAAAGAGGGACAGGATTGGCAACTGAATGTCCCAGGACTTACATGTTTTAGGTGTGATAGAAAGAGAATTAAAAGGGGTTTTGGAGTAGAATGACTGATGAAGGATTATTTCACAGCTGTACTGAGGGAGGATGCATCAGAGGACTCATGCAGCGAAGCAATATGGTTAGAACTCAAGAATGCGAAAGGTGAAATCACAATGCTGGTCCGCCCAACACCAGCGGGAGACAGAGGAGAGATATGTAGATAGATTTTGAAAGATGTCAAAACCACAGGGTTGTTCTCGTGGTTGATTTTAACATTCCCTCTTGACTGGGATTCACTCTGTACGAGGGGGTTCGATTGGGAAGAATTTGTCAGGACCATTCAGCAAAGTTTCTTGACAAAAGTTTTTTGATAGCGTTAGCAGCAGTCCTCGGGTGAAGGTGTTCAATTGGGGGAAAGTGAATTACAACAATATTAGGCAAGAGCTGGAGAATTCAGATTAGAAGCGGTTGTTTGAGGGTAAATCCACTTGGGACATTTGGGCGTATTTCATGTTGGCAGTCGATAAGAGTTCAGGAGCGGAACATTCCTGCAAAAATGAAGGCGAGGGATGACAATTCATGTGAACCTTGGATGACCAGGGCTGTAATGACCATGGCCCAAACTTAAAAGGAAACATAAATAAGGCCAGGAGGTTGTGAACTGACAATGCCTTGAAGTATATCAAGTAAATCGGAAAGAACTTAAACAAGGAATTAAAGAGGCGAGAAGTTGTCATAAAGAGTGCTTAGTGAACAGTATTCAGGAGAATTCCAAGGCTTGTTATACATATTTAAAAAGCAAGAGGGTAGCCATGGAAAGGGTTGGCTCACTCGAGGACCAAGGAGCAAACCAGAACAAGTGATGACGTTCTAAACTACTATTCTGTGTCAGTATTCACCAAAGAGAAAGAATTGGTGGAGGATGATCCAGGGAAGGTAGGGTCGAGATTCATAATCAAGTTGTTATTAGGAAGGAAAGGGTGGTGTGTCTCTGAAAAAGTATTACTCTGGGTAAGTACCCCGGTCCGGAGGGAATCTAGTCCAGATTATTGAGGATGGAAAATGAATAAATTTCTGGAGCATTGACAGAAAACTTTGTATCCTCTTCGGCCACAAGTGAGATCCCTGAGGACTGGAGAATAGCCAATGTTGTCTCATTGTTCAAGAAGGGTAGCAAAGATAATCCAGGAAATTACAGGCAAAGTCCATACGCAAGGAGAAGCAAATGGACTTATTAGTGATATACAGCATAGTTTTGTGCAGGGAAGCTATGCCTCAGTAAGTGTATCTACTTTTCTGAGGAGGTGACGAAGACGGTTGATGAGGGAAAAGTGTTTGATATTGTCTGCATGGAATTCAGTAAAGCTTTTCACACGGTCCCTCATAAAGTACTGGTACAAAAGGTGAAGGCACATGGTATCGTGATGAGCTGGCTGGATGGATACAG